>CM038796.1:129557090-130157090 GCA_021764765.1 Vicia sativa
CCATTCCTAAATCCTCATCTTTTAAATTATTTTATTTTTTATAAATGATTTAATCTTTTATGCGATGTACTAAATAATAATTAGTTGTGATAGTTTTATTTGATGATTTATCGCCATTAAACTATTAGTTGATTTTTCATCTAATGTAAAAATCGTTTTAATAATTATTTAAATTTTCATTGTATTGTGTGATAATTGTCTATTTATTCGCTCATCGGTATTTATTCACCCTTGTACACTTCGCGACACAACCAACATTAAAATCAATCTGATTTTCCTCCCATTGGCTCATAAGCCGATTTCTTAAAGTGGTCTCATGGTTGGGATGGGCACACCATCCTCACGAGGTTAATTAAAGCCCTTGTTGCTTTAGTTAATCATAACCCGAAAATAAACATTGGTCCACATACCAATTATCCATGCACCAGTGGTTCATGGTGGGGATAGAGCACCATTCACGAGGTTAATCAAGTCCATACTTGATTAATCATAACCGAAACATTACTTCTTCGTCAATATCGAAACTCTTAAAACACTTTCAAATTAAAATAATTAATTGAATTTTTTCTTTAAATCAATTTTCTATAAAAGAACACTTGGATGGGATTTGTTTCAATTGTTAGATGTTAGCCTAACGATTTAAACAAATCGAAGTTTCTAGGTTGTTAGATGGTAGCCTAATAAACTAAAAACTTCTATCCATGTTCTAAAAACTAAAAAAAATATAGTGTTTTGGCATTTAATTAAATTGTTGGATGATAGCCCGATGATTTAATAAATTTAAAGTATTTGGACCATTAGATGATAGCCTAATGACTTAAATACTTTTATTCCATACACTTAATAAATGTGAACTTTGCTTCACCTCACCCTTTTCATAACAAAGATTTTGGATGAGAGATGATTGGTTGAGCTCACTCGCCAATTTCGAGTATTCGAATCGTTAGATGATAGCCTAACGTTTTGGTACTTGTCATCTACAATTAAAATCAATTCAACCCATTCAAATTCTTTTCCGCTCATATGCGATCATCAAAAACATTTCTACTAAAATCAACACAACCAATTCAAACATTTTCAAGAAGAACTACGGAGTTTTGATTTTCCCATTGCACGAGGGAATACGTAGGCATGCGGTTTCGAAACTGTGTCAAACTCAAAATAATAATAAACAAAACCCTTTTCTTCTTTCTTATTCATAATTTAGAAATTAGCGAATACACACACAAACACTTTGGAACTAAATGGGTCTCATCGAGTACGATGGACGTAAGAGGTGCTAATACCTTCCTCTTACGTAACCGACTCCCGAATTCATATCTTTGGTCAACATAGACCGCCTTATCCAATGTCGTGGGTTTTATCTATATTTTCCCGTTCTTTTTTAGAACAAATAAAATTAGGTGGCGATTTCATTGTTTTTTTTTTTAAATTTAAATGATTTTTGAAAAACGAGTTGCTTCAGTTGGCGACTTCACTGGGGAAAGATTTTAAAATCTTTTTGACTAAGCGAGTCAACCCTAGTTTAGTTCTGCGCATGTTTGTGTGTTTGTTTATCGCTTTCTTCTTTTTGCTTATTTATTGTTTATTGCTTATTATTCTCTTTACGCTTTATATATATTATCATGTTGATATATTATTGTGTTGGAAATTTATGGGTGTTGATACATAGATAAGCCCACTACCCAAGCTTCTAGGTAACCTTTTTGTTAGGAATATACGGGTTGCGTAGCTTAGGTCCCCCTGACTCCAATATCTTGTGGACCGAAGCAAAGACTTCGGCTTAGAGTTGGTTGTTTAAGGAGGTTGTTGACCCGCATGATAGTGTAGGACATCAATCTTTGGACAAACGACCTATAACTCTAAGTTTGTTCATGTTATCCAAGCCTGGACCGACCGCTCAAATTTTGGATTTCGAGCATCCCTTTAAGAGCCGTTTCTTGGAGTATATTTTTGCAAATACTGTCACCATGTAGGCCTCTCGCGCGATGATAATATTTGTTAAAAGGGGATCTGAGACTCCGAGAAACATTTAGCAAAAAACATTAGAACCACCTTGTTCGGGATTATTGGGTAGAAAACCTAGAGCTATCCTATCGTAGGGCCCCACCTAAATAAGTTGTTCTAATTACCAATATCATCCCTGATTCACGTCTATGTGAACCTGTTATTATCATCATGTTGCATTCCATTTGCATAAATCATCTCAAAAGAGTTTATTTCCCATATCATTCATGCATCATCATGCATTTAATTCACTTCAATCAAAGGACTTATTTCGACCTGGCTTCTCATCCGAATCTCAAGACTGCAAGACTGATTTCTTGACATCGTCGTCATCATGGATCAACTTCAGGCAGGTGTGGCTGCAATGAATACTCATATAGATACCCAGGTGAATCAATTCATGGAGGTTATCCAAAAGATTGCCCTTGGACAAGAAGAGTTAAAACAAGTTGTTCAGAGATCTGAAGTTGTTACTATTGATCATGTTAATCCACCAGGTGTTAATCTTAACCACATGGAGGTCCTTTCAGATAAAAATGTTAGAAACACCGTTCAAATGCACGTCAATAGAATTCCTCACTGTGAGGATATTTTCGAGTCTTTGTTTGCCACCTTCAGGTTTCCGATTGAAGAGACTGAATCTGAGAAAAAGCTTCACCTCCTCGAGAAAAGGATGAAAGCTATTGAGGGTCGTGATTCCCTTGGTTTAGATGCTCCTAGTTTGTGCTTGATGCCTGGTATCAAAATTCCTGCAAAGTTCAAAGTCCCCACTTTTGAGAAGTATAAGGGCACCTCTTGTCCGATTACTCACATCAAAGCCTATTGCAATAAGATGGCTCCCTATGCGGAAAATGACAAGCTCCTTATGCACGTTTTTCAAGATAGACTCAGTGGAGCATCTCTCGAATGGTACACTCAGCTTGAACAAACTCACATCCAAACTTGGAGAGATTTAGCTTAAGCCTTTGTCAGCCAGTACGACTATAATAGGGACATGGCCCCCACCAGAATTCAACTCCAAGGTTTAACTCAGAAGACTGAAGAATCTTTCAAAGAGTATGCACAAAGATGGAGTGAATTAGCTGCTAGAGTTCAACCTCCTCTTTTGGAACGGGAAATCATTGAGATGTTCTCCAATACCTTGAAGGGTCCCTATCTGATTGTTGGATGTACTTCTAAATTTTCACACCTGGTTGTTGTAGGGGAACGAATTGAGCATGGTCTCAAGATGGGAAACATTCAGGATGTTGCTATTGCTTCTGAATTTCCAGAGCAAATTGATGAAGACGCAAGTACAATTTTCGAGGATGAGGAAGAATCTCCTGTTTACCCTCCATTTAAGATTCCTAATCAAGTGACAAAACCTAATTCAAATCTGCGTGCTCCACAAATATGTGTTGCAATTGTCTGTCAAACACTCGTTCAGTATGCTCCCTAGCAGCAGAACGCTCCTCGACAACAAACTTATCGACAAAATCATCAACAGCGAGGTGTGAAGAATCTGATAAGGCCAAGAAAAGTGCATGATCCAATCCTTATGCCTCGTCGTGAGTTCCTAACTCACCTACTCCAATATTCTTTGGTGGAGTTAAAGGAGCTCGGGACACCTCCTTTTCCATATCCTTTGGGATATGATCCTGATGCCCACTGTGAGTTCCATTCTGGGGCACCTGGCCATACAATTAAAGGTTGTAATATTTTCAAAGGCACGGTTCAGAAACTCATCGATTCCAAAGCCATCATGTTCACTCCAGAGGGCCTACGCATTAATTGAACTCTCTTTTGACTCAGTGAATGCCAGGACTACAAAGTGCATCTTCTGAAGCAAGAAATCCATACGGAGACTAGTCTTCTCAACATGGAAATTTCAAATTCCGTTTGCATGATCATTTGTAATTTTTCTTGTTTTGTTCAATACTTTCTTGTATGCAAAACTTGCTCATTTCTGAATACTAATCATAATGCATTGAATATGTTTGTCTTGAATTGATCCATTCGTATTCACTCTTAAATGTTTTTACATGCTTTTGATATTCAACTCTTATTAATAAAGCAACATCTCTCTGTAAGGAGGATGATGAATAATTTACCAAGAATCTCAAACGGTATGCTTTCGAGTAAAAACCCTGCTAATGATGTACAGGCCTTGTTTCAAATTCCCAAACACCGGAGATATAAGGGAGTGAAACCCTCGTTAACCCCTTGAGCCTCAGTAGGAGTTTCTTTTCATTCGGAAAAACCTCATTTTAACACAGGGCGAGGTAGTGTTCAGTTAACCCGATTGAGCGTTCAAAACTCATCAAGAGTGCGCATCCAAGGATACAACAATAGTTATCCTTCAAAAGGTTGAGGAAGGTCAAAGTCGCGATAGTCAATCTTCGCCAATCAACAATGTGCATCGAAAGAGGTTGAAACCGTAATGGTTATCTGTCGCACAAGAAATCAATAGATGATGATACCACAATTGTTATCTCTCCTCCGTCAAGGATTCAAGCAGTCACAATCACCTCCAATAAAACAAAGATGGAAGATCACACGACTTGTTCAAAAGAAAAGTGATATAAAAAGTGACAAAAAGCCCCCTAAGTCGAAACTTTATAATAAGTCGCTTAGGCAAAAATGGCAAAAGAAAAGAAAATAAAAAAAAGAAAAGGATTACAAAACAAAATAAAATCCTCAGTAAAAGAACAAAGGCGTGTGATTAGACACCAAAAGCAAAAGGTGAGTGACTGTCGTGTCCAAGGAACCTCAGTACTTCCTCAACCGCATCATAAACTTCTCTCAAGAGACGAATGCTCGCATCAAGTTATCTGAACCTAGGATTGGAGAACATCACGGAGAATGGGAGGGCACCAAATATTTTGAGCCTAAAAAACTTTTTTCTAAAAAACCGTGAACCAGGCCACGTTACAACCCTTGAAAGTCTTAATTGAAGCATGGGTTAATTCGAAAGCAAAACTGCTACAAGAATACGGTAACCCGACTCCTAGGAGGCTTGCTAAACATTTGAGTTGGTATCACTCAATCTTTTACAAAAAAACTCAATGTTTCGATATCTTTTCAATAAAAGATTCTTTAACTTCAAGACAAACATGAACTTTGCATTAAAATTATCATTCATATAATAAAACATTCTTTGCATATAGATAAGTGCTTAAACATCAAGTAAGCTTGCATAATGAGCATCAGATGGATAATTTTTTTGTCCTGAGAGACATATTACTTCAAATATTTGATTGAGCACAAAGCAGTCAGAGTTGGGAAGTAAGGTTGTGAAGTAGCCTACTTTCCAGATGTGAGTTAATCACCCTGAGTAGGTGATGTCTTCAAAAGATCAGCCAATCTGGGGCATTTATGTCGAGATTCGAAGAATCTCTCAAAAGGGCTAAGTAAAACAGTCAGAGTTGGGAAGTAAGGTTGTGAAGTAGCCTACTTTCCAGATGTGAGCTAATCACCCTGAGTAGGTGATGTCTTCAAAAGATCAGTCAATCTGGGGCATTTATGTCGAGATTCGAAGAATCTCTCAAGGGGCTGAGCAATCAGGGGCATTCATCCGAGCAAGGTTGAAACCATCTTTACATTTGGTTAGTCAAGGGCAATTTTTTTCCAACTTTATAATATTGGGGAAGATTATCTTGATGATATAGATCTCAGGAAGCCTCCTCGAGACTATTTTCTTCAAAATCTCTACAGATTAGGGCAAAGCACTATGCAGGGGGCATTCCTCCACCTCATAATTAATCAGGTCAAGTCCATGCGCAAGCTAAACAACCGTTGAGTTTGGATGGCATGTTAGGAAGTCAGGATTGTTATCCTTAGCTCTTCAGAGATCTAAGTCTGTGTTGGATTTTCTCCATCGAAAGTTAAGGATCTTTAACTCCAATTCAAGTCAGGATTGTCATCCTCATCAGAGATCAAGCTTTAATTCCTGGTTGTTGGTTTCCTTCAACAAAATTCAGAAGGCGGGATTCTATCCATTGAGTTCCAAAGAAGTCTTTGCTTTGACACATTGCATATAGTAATCATCATTGCAGTGTTTCGCGTTTTGCAGATTTTGTTATTCAAAGATTTTAGAATGAAAGGGCAGGATACACCTGAGCTTTGGTCACCGACAAAGCTTATTTTCTCTCCAACAAGAGTTATCTATGACATATGTGTGCCCTCGAATGTTATCACTCTTTCCCCGACGCGGAAGATTGCAAAAAATGACTTACACCAGCAGATCATTCTCAAAGACTCACATGTGCCGAAAGATATGCATGTTACTTCCCGCTAGGCTGAGTTTCGAGTGGTTTTTAGCCCAAGATTTCTCTTCTCCTACAGTAATTTCTAATATTTCAAAAAATCCAGTGTCGACTCCTCTTATGCAAGAGCTCGTAATCCTGAGTTATTGAAGTTAGGAACTTTATGCAATACGATTTTCATTCCGGATGAATGCTAATCCCTAAGAGTTATTTCCCCAGTAATGTTGATCATTGAAAGTTGATACTTCTATTCTGCAATCCCCTTTGTCGGAGTCCAGACTATCATCTCTTTGACAAAGACCAGATGATTTATATTCAATTAATGGATGATTGTTTCCTTCTCGGCAGCTCATAATTGCCTTTAGTCCCGAACGAAATATTAAAACATGCATCATTGCATTGCATAACATCCTCAAAAATGCGTAGCATTTCCATTGATATGGAGCATTACGCTAAAAATAATCTCAAACATGCATCTAAGCATAAGCCAGATTAAAGTGTTTCTCGAGTACCTTTTGCGTCTCCGAAGAGAAATTTTATCCATTAAAAAAAATCCCCAAGTGGTATTCCTTGTCAAATTTCCCTCAAGACATATCTTCTTGTTGTTGCTATATGCATTTTTGACCCTGTGTCGGTCTCTTACATCATTCAAGTCAATCCATTTACCAAGCGTCTCACTTTTTGCGAATTCATATTTTTGGTATTCTTACCCGTGTTTGCCTCCGTCGTTAGAGTGCGAGCAAGAGTTGGTGTCTAACCTTCCTTGCTTCTCAATTGTTTGAGTATCCATACTTGGTGTGTGGTAATTCATATAATTGCCGCTCTTGAAGAATTACACCCCGCCTTTGGCCTGAGGGATATAGTATTTCTTGCATATTTGCAAACTTTTAAAGTCCAACGTAACTTGGCGATCCTTGCTAGGATCCCCTTCGGTGGGCCTCTTTCCCCGTGAATTCGTCTTCGATCGACGATTTTACCATGCCATACATCTTCTCCCCAGTAAGTCTGCTCCAGTCGGTCTCCTTCTTGTGTGTGTCTAATATCATTACCTGACATATACTCTCATCCGTTCTCATCTTGATCTGTGAAGCCGCTTATTTAAGTGTGCTCGTTCCAAAGATCTATCTGTTCTCATTCTGATCAGCGAAGCCGCTTATTTAAGTATGCTCGTTCCGAAGGTCTTTAAGTTCCTACCTTTCTGATCTGCGAAGCCGCTTATTTAAGTGTGCTCGTTCCAAAGATCTATCTGTTCTCATTCTGATCTGCGAAGCCGCTTATTTAAGTATGCTCGTTTTGAAGGTCTTTGAGTTCCTACCTTTCTGATCTGCGAAGCCGCTTATTTAAGTGTGCTCGTTCCAAAGATCTATCTGTTCTCATTCTGATCTGCGAAACTGCTTATTTAAGTATGCTCGTTCCGAAGGTCTTTGAGTTCCTACCTTTTTGATCTGCGAAGCCGCTTATTTAAGTGTGTTCGTTCCAAAGGTCTGTCTGGTTTCTTTTTCTGATCTGCGAAGCCACTTATTTAAGAGTGCTCGTTCCAAAGATCTATTTGTTCTCATTCTGATCTGCGAAGCCGCTTATTTAAGTGTGTTCGTTCCAAAGGTCTGTCTGGTTTCTTTTTCGATCTGCGAAGCCACTTATTTAAGTGTGCTCGTTCCAAAGATCAGTCTGTTCTCATCTTGATCTGCGAAGCCGCTTATTTAAGTGTGCTCGTTCCAAAGATCAGTCTGTTCTCATCTTGATCTGCGAAGCCGCTTATTTAAGTGTGCTCGTTCCAAAGATCTATCTATTCTCATTATGATCTGCGAAGCCTCTTATTTAAGTGTGCTCATTCCAAAGATCTTTGAGTTCTTACCTTTCTGATCTACAAAGCCGCTTATTTAAGTGTGTCCGTTCCAAAGGTCTGTCTGGTTTCATTTCTGATCTGCGAAGCCGCTTATTTAAGTGTGCTCGTTCCAAAGGTCTGTCTGGTTTCATTTCTGATCTGCGAAGCCGCTTATTTAAGTGTGCTCGTTCCAAAGGTCTGTCTGGTTTCTTTTCTGATCTGCGAAGCCGCTTATTTAAGTGTGCTCATTCCAAAGATCACTCTGTTCTCATTTTTGATATGTGAAGCCGCTTATTTAAGCGTATTCGTTTCCTGATATACCGAAATCTTTTTACAAAAAAAAAAGGAACAAAAAATAGAAATACGAAAAATTATTTATAAAAAAAATCAAAAAAAAAGCATAAATATTTCTACTTGTTCTTCGGAGCGCAAGTTTTTGGGTTCTTTTAATATTTAATCTTCTTCCACCTTAAAAGCTCGAAAGGCTAGCACCAATCTCACTTTCAGGTTTAAGACGATTAAATAGGGGCAACTGTTGCACCCCAAAATTTGCCCTCCTATCTCGATTTTATCTGGCTTAGGCTTCGCATTTATCATGACACTCACATGCATACATATCATCGGTTATATGGCTACGGGATCAAGGTGTCTTCTAGTGAGTCTATTTCAAGCAATAAGAAATGATCACTTAGTACCCCGGATGACCTAAAATACTTATCTTCCTTTGTCTATCCAATGTACATCCCATGAGTTGTGGTTTTATATTCAATTTAAAATAAGGGCTCCTTGAAGATTACACGGGAAAAAAAGGGGTTGGTTTTTGTTCAAAATTGAGGTTGATTTGAGATCAATGCGTGGTTAAGCGTGTTTCTCGCAAAAGAGGGAATCATGTTTGAAAGTTTCATGGCCTTTTAATCTATGAATTTTGAGTATTTCAAGTTTATTCAGATATGCATCATACTAAGCTAATATTACTATTCCAATTTTGATTTATTCAAATTGCATAAGCCAAATTTACAGGTAAGCTTGTATTCGCTCAAGATTCAGAGCTTTAATTTTATTTGGAAGGTTTGATCTTTTTTTGTTTAAATTAAGGGACAAACATTTGCAAAGGTGAAAATTCATTTACTTTAAGGTTTCTTAAAAGTCCATCATTTATAGCATTCATTTTAAGATCTTTGTTTTAAATTGAAGTTATTTGAGAGTTTTTTCTAAGACAAAATTCATTCTCGCTTTAAATTTCATCCAAAAGATTTATCTTGCATCAAGAAATCATTCAAAGTGTCGTTCATGTTTCGCTCAAGCTTACGACACAAGCTTTATAATCTAAATCTTAAAGGTTCCAAGAGCATGAATTAACAATTTGAAAATAAACTCATATATAAATAACTTTGTACATTTACAAAAGAATCCAAGGCTTCCAAATGCAACAACCATGCCATTTCCATTTGTTTGAAGTTGTTTTATACATAATTTACAAGGAAATGTCTAAATAACCATGAATTAACTTTCAAGTTATATTACAAGTGATTCTTATGTAAACTACAACAACAAAAACTACAAGCTTGGAAAATTCTACTACAAATTTTCTAATGGATGTTATTTTTGTTCTAAGTTAAAGAAGTCTTCCTCTTCAATTTCCTCATAGCTATTGCCTCGACTTCATTTTGAATTTCTCTCCAAGCTTTTTGCTCCATCTCCAAGCTTTCCTTCATCATCTTTCCAAGCTCATATCAACACCAACATTCATGAAACAAGAAAGAAAAACGGTTAGCAAATAACGGGCAGCATTGAATATACAAGGCATTACACATTTTTCTCAATCTCATCATTAGGGTTAAGATTAAGGAATCAGGTTTTAAGAGTTTTAATCGTGTTCAAGCAATCAAGCCTCAGAACTTTAAAGTTCTTTCATCGGCCATAACCTCCATTTGCAAATCACAAACCAGGTTTGGTTCACAAAAGGAGGTGTAGCTCAGTAAATATCATAGCTACTAATTATCAATACAATTCCAGAAAATAAGTCCATCCCAAAACAGGTTATTACAAACAGTTCCAAAGTATGTTCAGCCCAACAAATCCAACTGAATAGCAGCAAGCAACAGGCAGCAAGGAAAACTTTTACCCAAAGGCCATGGTTATCAGCATTATAGTGAAAAAATTTCACCCAAGAAGACATTATGTTTCAGCAGCCAGCAGCAGGTAATAGCAGAACTAGCAGCAGGTAAAAGAAGCTCAAAATGTCAGGACATTAAAGCTATTTGGAAAAAGCATAGCAGGCTTATGATAAAAATGGCAACAGACAGGAAATTAGCAACAGGCAGCCAGGATCAGATAAAGTAAAAGTGAGTTCCAACCAAGACTAGGACAACAGAAGCAAAAATATGAAATGATATAACCAACAGATGGTTTTTAAAAAGAGAAAAAAATCAAACCAATATCAAAAACCAAGTTCACAGCATCTGTTAAAAGCCAAAACCAAGAAAACATTGTATTTGTTCTTAAACCAACAACCAAGATCAAGGGACATCTGTCCAAAAGCAGTTCTAAGCAAAAACCAAGCAATCCATCTGTTCAACAACAAATCAAAAACAATATCGTTCCAAAATCAAAGAACCAAATATTGTAATCATCCAAACAGAACCAGAACCATCATTTTCGTAGCAACCCAAACACAAAAAAAACCAAGAACCACTAGCAGAACCATAGAAACAACAACCAAGTCACCATAACCACGAATAGAAACAACCAGAACAAGAAAATGGAACCAAACCCTAACATTGTTCATCATTTTCCTAAACGTTACCCTTCAGAAAAATATATGTTCAGAAACCAAGTTCTGAATCTGAAAAAGAAGAGAGGAAAAGTTCTAACAAGAATCAGAAAGACCTCACCGGAAGGGTTGCGAACCAAGTCGCCTTCCACCATCCGCCGCTGTCAAGCTCCCAACCACGCCTCAGAAAGTTCGTTTCCGGCATCACAGAAGCCTCGCCGTCGTCATAATCACCAACCATCGTCATTGGAAGGTTAGGGTTTCATAAACCCCTTTCAAGATTTACGCCAAACCACGAGTCATCTGTAAAAATCAGTTACGTATTATTAGTCACGAGAGAGATACGAATATAGAAATGTGAAAAAAAAATAGGTAATCGGAGTTAGGCGCCGCCGTGGGCCACCGTGGGCCTCCATCGGTGGCGATTTCCGATGAGGGTAAGCGATCGAGAGAGATAACGTGGAAGGAGAGATTGTGAGCTAGACCAGATGGAACTCTGGTTTTAGTTTATAATTTTAAGTTTTTTTTGTTTTATTGTAATTAACATTTTTAATTTGTATTAGCTGATTTAGGTGTCCTCTCGTGTTGGTGACAAGTGTCGCCTTAGTCTTTCTCATTTTCTTTTTTTTATTATTATTTGATTTCTTTTTTTATTAGTTAATTATTTTTATTCTTAAAATACTTGGTAAATAATACACCACCTTGGCCATTGTATTATTTTGGAGAATAAGATCTGACGCATCCCAGATTGTCAGCACATGATGAACTTTTGCGGACCAATCACACAAGATCAGATGGATTTCTTTTCGCACCTCCAGATTCACTGCAATATCAGGCCCATTCCTAAACTCTCATCTTTTAAATTATTTTATTTTTATAAATGATTTAATCTTTATGCGATGTACTAAATAATAATTAGTTGTGATAGTTTTTATTTGATGATTTATCGATTAAACTATTAGTTGATTTTTCATCAAACAGAAAAAATCGTTTCTAATAATTATTTAAATTTCCGATTGCATTGTGTGATAATTGTCTATTTATTCGCTCATTCGATATTTATTCACCCTTGTACACTTCGCACATAACCAACATTAAAATCAATCCGATTTTCCTCTGATTGGTTCATAAGCCGATTTCTTAAAGGGTCTCATGGTTGGGGATGGGCATGGCCATCCTCACGAGGTTAATTAAAGCCCTTGTTGCTTTAGTTAATCATAACCCAAAAATAAACATTGGTCCACATACCAATTATCCATGCACCAGGGTCTCATGGTTGGGGATAGGAGCACCTATCCTCACGAGGTTAATCAAGTCCACATACTTGATTAATCATAACCCGAAACATTACTTCTCTTCGTCCAATATCGAAACTCTTAAAACACTT
Source organism: Vicia sativa (assembly GCA_021764765.1). Lineage (NCBI taxonomy): Eukaryota > Viridiplantae > Streptophyta > Magnoliopsida > Fabales > Fabaceae > Vicia > Vicia sativa. The sequence goes on from CM038796.1 coordinate 129,569,327, forward strand.
TCAAATTAAAATAATTAATTGAATTTGTTTTCTTTAAATCAATTTTCTATAAAAAAGAACACTTGGATGGGATTTGTTTCAATTGTTAGATGTTAGCCTAACGATTTAAACAAATCGAAGTTTCTAGGTTGTTAGATGGTAGCCTAATAAACTAAAAACTTCTATCCATGTTCTAAAAACAAAAAAATATAGTGTTATGGCATTTAATTAAACTGTTGGATGATTGTCCGACGATTTAATTAAATTTAAAGTATTTGGGCCATTAGATGATAGCCTAATGACTTAAATACTTTTATTCCATACACTTAATAAATGTGAACTTTGCTTCACCTCACCCTTTTCATAACAAATATTTTGGATGAGAGATGATTGGTCGAGCTCACTCACCAATTTCGAGTATTCGAATCGTTAGATGATAGCCTAACGTTTTGGTACTTGTCATCTACAATTAAAATCTATTCAACCCATTCAAATTCTTTTCCACTCATATGCGATCATCAAAAACATTTCTACTAAAATCAACACAACCAATTCAAACATTTTCAAGAAGAACTACGGAGTTTGGATTTTCCCATTGCACAAGGGAATACGTAGGCACGCGGTTTCGAAACTGTGTCAAACTCAAAATAATAATAAACAAAACCCTTTTCTTCTTTCTTATTCATAATTTAGAAATTAGCAAATACACACACAAACACTTTGGAACTAAATGGGTCCCATCGAGTACGATGGACAAAAGAAGTGCTAATACCTTCCTCTTGCGTAACCGACTCCCGAATTCATTTCTTTGGTCAACATAGACCGCCTTATCCGATGTCGTGGGTTTTATCTATATTTTCCCGTTCTTTTTTAGAACAAATAAAATTAGGTGGCAATTTCATTATTTTTTTTTAAATTTAAATGATTTTTGAAAAACGAGTTGCTTCACCATCTTTTTTTTACAAGAAGGACAGGGGATGAAAATGGGTTAGTGCTACGAATAATGACACCATCTTTAAGCATATCATGAATCATGGAGGTCATAGCTTCCTTTTGAGAATGGGGGTACCGATAAGGTTTGACATTGACGGGTGGGGTGTTGGGAAATAGGGGAATGTGGTGGTCAAAAGGGCGGGATGGTGGTAAGGTTGGGTGACCATCAAAAATAGTGGGATATTTGTAGATTAAATTAATAATATTTGGGTTTAAGGGAGCGTTGGTTGGGTCAATGGGGGTTGGAATAGTGGTTGGCTGGAAAGTTAATAGGTGGAAAGAGGCGACAGAGTCAGTATGAATAAGCTGACGTAATTGGTGAAAGGTAGTTGTGGATGGAAGTGTTTTTGGGTTGCCTTTGAGGGTAATTGGAGAATTGTTGTGTTGAAAAGTAATTGAAGGGACTAAAAAATCTGCAGTGATAGGTCCTAAGGTCCTCAACCAAGCCATCCCTAAAACGACATATGCGCCCTCAATGGGTAATAGGTAAAATGGAAGGGTAAATTGCTTGTTCTGAAGGGTAAGAGGGACATTTGGACAGATGCCCTCACATTGTAGATGTGAACCGTTTCCAACCATGACTAAAAATTGGGGAATATTGGTAGCTGGGATATTGAGATGTTGGGCAATCCTGGGTTGTAAAATATTATGGGTGCTGCCTGTGTCCACAAGCACCATTACTTGCAAGCCACCAATCAGACCATGGAACTTAAGAGTTTCGGGGGAAATTGGCCCGTAAGGGCATGAGGGATAGTTGAAAATATGTATCGTTTTCTGTAGTTGCTATGGTTGATTCATCAGTAGCTACCTTTGTTTCAACAGGATCCTGGTTTTCATCTTCAACTAGCAATAACAGAAATTTGATGGCTGCACATTTGTGGTCAGGGATAAACTTGTCATCACAATTAAAAAAAAGTCCTTGGGCACGTCTTTCCTGCAGATGGGTATTAGATAAACGGCGAATGGGTAATTTTGGGGGTGTGGGGGTGTGGGGGTGGGTAATTTGTAGCGGGAGTAGGTTGTAAGGAAGGGCCAGGGTGGGAAAAAGGGGTGGTATAAGGTTTCTGAAATTTGGATTTGGCAGCGAGTAATTTAGACTCAACCAACTTAGCAAGCCCAATTGCTTGGGAAATAGAAACGGGCTTTAGGACAGCTAGTTCACTTTGAATTTCAGATAATAAACTAGAAATAAAGTAGTTCAGTATGGCATCGACAGGAAGGCCCACAACTTGGTTTCCCAACTTCTCAAATTTAGATTGATATTCCAAAACAGATCCAGTTTGTCTCAATTTGAACAACTTCGCTTGATGATTAGTGTATGTAGAAGGGCTGAAACATAGCTCTAAAGCTTTAGTAAAAGAGGCCCAATCTGATAGTTGTTGATTCTTATGCATCCATTTAAGCCAACATAATGTTTCTCCCTTCATGTAAAATGACATCATCAATAAACGACTCTCTGGGGTTAAATGGTAAAATGTGAAAAATTGGTCCGCTTGGAATAACCATTCAAGGGGGTTAGTACCATCGAACATGGAGAGTTCAAGTTTGTGGGTGCGAAATTAGGGTAAGGTGGAAGGTTGAGGTGTATGGTGATATGGCAGTGTGGAATACGGTAGTGAAGAATAGAAGGGTGGGGTGAAGGTTGGGTTTCTATGAATGAAGGGGGATTGGGTATGAAGGGTAACTCGGGTAGGTTAGGTGTGTAGCAAGGCGTTGGGAGGAACATGTTGGGTAACCGCCAATAGTAGTCACTGCTGGTGGAGGTATGATGTGGGAGATACTTGAACCGTGGAAAATAGGGCTGGTGGTGGCCGTTGTGAAGATGGGAGAGCTATGGTAGGCAACCTCATGGTGTAGTGGAGGATTAGGTAGGGTTGTTGATACCATAGAAATAGGAGTAGTCGCATGAGTGATACATGAGGATGTTACAAAAATCTGGAAGGTGTTGCTTGTTGGGGTTCATGTGAAGTGGCAAGTTTTGTAAGCAAACTCATCATGTCCTCATATCGTGAATCTGCTATATTTTTTCATTGTCCAATCGTGTTTGTATTTGTTCTAGATCTGAAGTGGTTCTATCAAAACGTTCGTCCAGCTGTTGCTGGGTTTCAGCCATAACACTGTTAAGTTGTACCTGATATGTTTGCACAACTTCCTCAATGATTTCCCTGGAAAAAGGGTTGGGTGGTTTCGAAGGAGCCATGAATTCAAGATGAAAATACCAAATTGATAAACTATGTTATAGGAAGATAATCAAATAAAAGTTGTTAATAAAAGAAAAGCGTAAAACAGCAAGAACATTTAGCATTCATTGATTTGTCCACAAACACTTAAATAGTAGGGTTGCTAGAATAAAAGGGCTTGGGCCTTAACTAGGTCCAATAACAATAAACAGGATCAGATTATTAATTCTAAAGAATACTAAAACATCCCCTTAGTATTGGATGCTATCCGCAAGCCACTTGGACTTCCTCATAACTCTTTTGGGCTTTTGCATTTTCTTCCTAACATTTGAGCTTTGATTCTCGGTATCATGCCAACTCAGATGTTGACAAATTGGATGATGTGCACACTATTAAAAAATTTAACACAAACAATTTTTCAAAAATTCCTAATTACAAATTAAGATTGAAAATTGATGTCTCAGTTATGCTATTGAGAAATATTAATCATTCATTATGATTGTTTAATGTAACACAGTTGATAATTATAAAAATAGAACAAAGTTGTTATTAAAGAAAAGGATATTATAAAGCAATATGGTGAGAAGGCTTATATCTCCCGGTTATCATTGACTCCTTATAATAAAAAGAATTTCTTTTAGATTTTAATGACGACAATTTTTATTGCATAGTTCAATTTGCAATAACCATCAACAAAAGTCAGACATTTAAAAATGTTGGAGTATATGTTACATAGTTTGTTTTCTCTCATGGACTGATATATGTTGTGAAGTCAAGAGTTACTTGAAGACATGACTTGAAAATATTGTTAACTGGTGAAGAAGTGACAAGAGTTACTTGAAGACATGACTTGAAAATATTCTTAACTGGTGAAGAAGGTCATGGAGCTCAAAGAAGCATGAAATATTGGCTCTATCATTATATGAAATTGAATATGCAGTAGTTTCATATGCATGCAGCTTGTCAATCACTTTAGATGAAAATGTTATTCAAATTATCATATGATGAGTCATGGTAGAAACAAATATATTAAAACATATTAAAAAATATGTTACATCCTAAGAGATCAAGTGAATAAAAATAAGTTAAAAACTGCAATTTGCTGACACAAGCACCAAATATTTGAAGATAATAAGGTTTATATGAATTAGGAGATGTGGTGGGTATATAATACATACTATTTGTTAAGGATTATTTGTGATGCAAGTTAATTACTTGCAACACAAGTTAACTATAAAGTTGTTAAGCCATTTGTTCAAGCTAGTTAAGTTAGTTAGGCTTAATAACTACACCAATATATAAGTTCAAGCTAGTTAAGTTAGTTAGGCTTGATAACTAAACCAATAGTATAAGTTGCGTATCACTTCATGAAACTTCCTTAATTTTGGGATTTTAATCAAACCATATACTCCTCAAATTCAATTAGCATGCGCTTTTATTAATCATCAAGCTTTATTGTTTTATTCTCTTCTTCCTCGGTTATTCCAACATAGTGGGTGAATTTTAACATGGACAACTAGAAAACTTGTCCATTCATGTATATAAGAAAAAGATATAGATAGTCAAAATTTAACTTAATTAATAGTGTATGCTTTTAATTTATTTATTTAAATACGCCTTACAAAACTCATACAATTATAATTATGGATTTCAACACATTTTAAATTCAGAAAGTAATCTTTTTTCTTATTTAACTTATACACAATCGTAACTAAATATATATTGTGGGCCCCTTGATTTTTATTTAGCCCCATAATAATATTTATTTTCCAACATTTATTTTGACATATTTTTATATTTTATATGAATTTAATAGATGTAGTGTAAAGAAAATTTTTTAAGAAGTGTAAAGAAACGGTTATCTATCTCTTATTTTCTCAATCTATATTATCTTATTTAAGAGTAATTGATATAATTAATTATTTTGATTTCTTACCTTAATAAAGGTGCTAGAAACTCTTGCTTAGTCCGCAGAATTTCAAGAAAAAAATTGTGAATTTTTGGATTGAGGTTATGGATGTCAATGGGGCGGGGCGGGGCCGGGGGGACACTTCCCCATCTTTTTCTCCGCCATCAAATTCATTCCCCGTTCCCGTCCCCGATCTCCGTCACGGGGGAATTTCTATCCCATCCTCGCCCCATGGATCCCGTTTCATGGGATCCCCATAGATCCTACATTTATTCATTAATATTTTATTTTTAAAAATATTTATATTTTTATAAAATAAAAAGCACAAAGAATTCACATATTTATTATGTTATTAAAAAATACTAGTATTTGACATTTATTATTTTTTATTAAAAATACTATTGGAACACAAAATAATAATATTTTTTTTATAAATTTCTATAAAATGCTATAAAATTCAACAAAATGAACTATAATACTTTTTAAAGTAACAATATGCCTAAACAACTAAAAAATCCAACAACATAATTATGCTTAAAAAACTATACTTCATCAAAACTAATAAGGGATAATTATAAAATTTAGCATCATGAGTATGCTTGAAAAGCTAAAAAATACTAAAAAACCTAATCTAAAATATATATATTAAATTAACTATATTAAAATAATAGGCGGGCGGAGTCATGGGCGTGTATTCCCGTTCCGTCCCAAAACTCTCGGGAAATTTTTCTCCCATCCCGCCTACGGGAAAATTCTCCATCTTTGGGGCCCCGAACGGGGCGTTCCCCGCAGGGATCCCCATTAACAGGTCCAAACTGACATCCCTAAGGTGCTCCGACATTCTCACCTTGCACCCCCAAACTTTTTTATTCCAACTTTACCCCAAATAAAAAGGGTGGCAAGATAAATGCTCTAGATTGCGCTGTGCTGGGTTTATTTTTGCAGTTTTTAGGATTGGCCTGTTGCAAGTGAAACTGTCTTTCATTTTTTTAACATTGCAAGACAATAAAATATTGAACAAAGATAGATTTTACTCAAATAAAAATTGTAAGTGAAAACTCAGATGTATGTAATAGTATACCATCCGAAAATCTTCAAACGTCTTTAATAACCTGGGCTAACAGCCATATAGCTAGCAAGTCATTATCTTTGTTCAATAAAAAGTTGCGTGCACAATTCATGATTTCTTTATGCATTTCTATGCTGCGTATACCGGTGGTTGAAGACTTGAAGTCATAATAGAAGAAAATTGTGAGTTTGGATAAACCTTTCTTGAATTTGCAAATTTTGAATCATCTAGCTGCAATTTTGAGAGGCTATTTTCTATCAACCACGGTTAGGAAATGGAACTTATAAGCAATTGATGGTGAAAACAATAGAATACTATCATCTACGGCGGTCTAATCTTTGTGAACAAATTCCAACATGGCATGTGCCTGAAAGAACTAGAAAGCAAGAATGAGCTTATTACTTATGGATGCAAAAATATACATTTTACAATATCAAAATTTACAAAGCAAGTTTCCAAAAGGGGGCACGGGGATTACAATGGGGTACTCAAGATTTATTTACAGAACCATCGTATATTACCGAGCGATTGATCTTCAACATTCCTTTTACCAATTTTGGAAGGATTTGGATTTGGTATAAGTAATGGCAGCTCCTCAGATTCAGGCTTCAGTCAAGCAATATTTTCAACAAATAACAATATCATAGCTTCAAGATTAACGACTCACAAGCCAACCCGGTTTAATTAAGATATCCTCCTTAAAATTGCGACCAGAGACAGACACTGACTCACCTTGACGGCGGTAACACTGCAAAGTGTTAGAAACAACAACTGAGAAAACCTGTCTCTAATAAATGTCAATATTAAGGAGCTTATCTAAACAATCATCAAGTAATACCAATTAATATAGTCTAACAAGATAAGGATAACAAATTACAGTCCTATCGAGATAGCTTAGTACAAATATTATTGATGAGGCAGGGAAGTTTGGGCAAAAGCTCTGTTTGAGGAATCAATTGAGAGAAGTGATCAAGCACTAACCTTGTAACATACAACTGTATCGTCAGGGTACATTGCAAATAACTTGGTACCAAGGCGCGCATTACACGAATCACAGAGACTTTCGTCATTAATTTGCACATGCCTTGATCTTTCATCTAATCTTGACAACCTTGCATCAGTGTCTACGGCGCGAGATAAATTATGGACAATCTGAAATATGTTATTGAAGTTAACAATACTAGTCCACAATACTTGGCTGTCTGCCAATTTATATTAAAAGAAAATGTAACCTGGGAAATGTCGGACTACAAACAAGTTATCTCTAAAAAATCGCAAGCAACGAATTTCTATAAAAACGGTTTAAGTTCAGGATCAACTACGAACAGAGAACCAATCATATACTTCGTTCCAAAATAACTTCAAAAAACTATTGCAGTTGAAAAAATCTTGTGGAATGCACCTCCCTGGGAAAGAACTTGCAGAAAACAAGACTACAGCTATGATTTGTACTGTATCCCCCTCCTCTCAATCGTAGAAAACAGTCTGTAAGATTGGGAAAAATTTATCCAGAAAAGAAAAAATGTGACAGTACCTGTCCTTGACGATGATGATGAACTCTAGCCCTGAACATTCTTAGTAAAGTCTCAGAAGCAAGTTGAAGTGGCATATCTGGTGATAGTTTCTGCATTAAAAGCCAAAATATTAACAAGTACATATTTCTGGGGAGTGCAAACAAGTATGCGATAACAGCCAAAGATAAGCGAGCGAAAATCTGTAAATGATTAGATGCAGAGTCCTTCCATCCATCCAATCCTGATAATTATACTCAAGGATATATGAAGCATTGCATATTGCTGAAATAAAGCCTGTTTATGCATTTCAAACTATTTTTGTAGTTGACTTCTGATGCTAATATTTTAATTAATAACAAGATTTCAGACATGTTCATAAAATATTTTTCCTATTTATTCCTACCAAAACCTCTTGTCAAAAAGCATTTCAAGCAGTCAGGTAAAAACACGAGCAAAATTACATCACATCTTACATGCAACCCCAACTTGAAAAGAGAATAAGAAAAACAGATCCTAATGGCATGAGCAGCAGGAATTGTTGGATTCGCAAAACAATACATGACCTGAATCTCTCCTGATCCAATGATGGGTATTAATAGTGTATTTGTATCACGCCATTATGGCCAATCTGGTGACACCCAACTAATTTCATCATGTCCCATACACAATAAAAACAAAAAGGGTGTTTGATTATTTTCTTAATTTCACTGTCTCGCAATACATCTGACACTGTTGCTGGTATTCAACAGGTTCAAAGGTCCTAAAGCTGGTTCAAACTCCAGAGAAGGGGTTTGTGACCTGACCAGACCAGCCATTCTCTGTGAAACAGTCTAGTCTACTTGTTAAAACTGATATAGGCCAAGTTTAATACCTCTAAAACTTGCAATGGGTCCAATGATTCTCCATGATTGTGGAGAAGGCGGACAGCAGCAGTAAACATGGGATCTTTACCATCTTGTGGATCCAAATACATTTCTAGCAATCTGAGGACATTTGACAAAAAAGTAAAACAGCCTTTAACATAATTATGCTAAATAGCTGTCACTTAAATAAAGCATTAAAAGGGTAAAATGGAGACAAACTGCATGTAGGCATCAGGTCTTCCAATCTCGGCACAATACTGCTCAGCAGCTTCACTATCTTCTAATTTCCTGGGAGTCAATAGACAACAATAATAAATAAAGATCCTGTGTTCTTTTATCACTTTGTAAGCCCTTTTGCATTTAATTGTTCATGTCAGCATGTTTTAATGAAATTTACAAAAAAAATATTTTGAAAATATGGGATATTTAATTGTGCTCTGAAATCCATCAAATTAAACAAAGGTAAATCGCAAAATTTATCTGCAAATCCTATATCTCACCATGAATTGGAAGGAATTTTATTCTCAAATTATTATAAACTGTAAGTTACTGTACAGTGTACTCTAGAAGGATCAGTGTTGTTCAGTAAAAAAAGCAATCCATATTTCTCACTTCTTTTTAGTCTACAACAACGCCCAAATCTTATCAAACTATGAGAGGGCTTTCAAATATACATAACAAATGACATCTTTGACCTCTATCATAAATCAATTTTTCAACTAATCAAATTATAGCAAGGTCAATTTAATGAATATCTCTTTTTAGCGTATATAAGTAAACCAGGGTTATTACACTTCTCAACAATCCTGGAGTTTAAGGTCAATTTTTGAGGTGACTAGATAATGGTTAGGACAAGGTTTGCATCATCTAGTGTAAAACACATACAGGGATATAGACAACGGCTACAATTTCAAAGCTGATTTGAAACTTACAAAGCCAAAATTTGGAGGACCAGAGTCTCTTGCCCCAATCTCCTATATAGAATGGCCTGTCAAGTAAGCCCAAATAAACAAAAAAATGTTGGAAGACATCAATTTGAACATAGGGAATTTATCACCCGCCCGTTCCAAAGATGGTCTATGAAACAAAGAATCATAAATAGAAATTACATCAAACTAAAATAAACAGATTATAGATTATAGATAGCACAGTCAAAAGACTTATAATTACCTTTTCCAACCATAATTCTGATCCTTCAATTAAGTCGAGAACTTCTTCTGGATCGTACAAGTCTGATGATTGCAAAAAGATCTGTAATCTTTCCCCGACAGGAGTTTGAAAGATTGAGTTCCTCAAAGTAGTCAAATTTTTTCTTTCAGGATTCCCACTAGCAATATTTTCAGAGATTATTTCAAACTCAAAGGCTTCAATTGCAGATTTGGCAAGTGAGAGGGCATACAATGTATGCAACTGACTATCAAAGCAGTCTTGGTCTTCAATCAACCATTGGAGATACCTAAAATAACAAACATGTGAGAGTAAATTAAGAAACAGAATGTTAAAAATAAAGTATAAACTAGTATTACAAACTATAACACACAACCCTTGACCAATAGGTGTACTCATATACATTAGAGCATACAAGCAATGAGAAGAGACAATAAAAGAATTGACTGCAAAATGAAATCCTGAGAATCAATAATAACCATATAGTACATCTCAATACAAGTCTCCAATATATACCTCTGTAAAATTTCTACCTTCTGGGGATCAATAGATGTAACGACTTCATCTGCAGTATGAAATGAACATATCACTCATGATTTAATAAGTAAAATTAACAGAAACGAAAAACATGATGGTAAATATGATATTTCAGAGCCCTTTGGAAGATTAAATTAGACATTCTGTAATAATAAACAAGTGGTCAGAATTACGCAAAACAATATATTCAAAATTTGCATTCTTCAACATCAACGGTCAAAGCAGTATCATAATATCATTGTAGAAATTTGAGGGTGAGCATGCTGGAAGAATAGAGGCCAACCAGGAGAAAGCTGGATCTCTCTTTTGTCCGATGTTAGAACTTCGACTGCAAGAACCTGGCTGATATCTGCAATCTGAAATGAGAAAGTTCAAAAAGAAGAATCATGGAATTGTAGACATTCTACTGGCATTTAAAACCAGTCATATTCATACCCATCCTAGATGTTGGAGAATCAAATTCTGGTCAGATGACTCCTCAAGAATCCTTGAAGCTTCAGCTGCTGCAATTGCCTTGCCAGAATTAAGGTTTTCCCTACTATCCTGTATAATGGTCTCCAAAGCAAGGTCTTTCCGTAGGCTAGATGAATAACTTCTTGCCAGGACGCGCCAAATTGACACAGCTTTTGAGCTCATTCCTTTACTAGCGTATAGAAAGGCAAGGGTCCGTAGGTGCCCTGACTCTTCTAACATGTGTTCCAACTCCTCCTGCAAAGAAATGTATATCATAAGGTCATCTTTCAGGATAATCCCACGCAACTGCCATCATGTCATGCAGTGAAACAACCATATCTTTGTTTAAGAAGCAGCATTGATTTAGACAAGGGGGTCACCACTTTTACTTTTTCTGTTCACACTTGGTGTTAATGTTCCAGCTTCGCAGCTTAAGTTTGGAGAACATGAAATGTGGTGCCAACAAGACCTTTTTTTAAAAATTCTAAATGAATAATAAGCCCAATTTCTATTACAGTACATTTTACAGTCAAACTTTTTAAAATTTATTGAAATATCTTCAATCAAATAATTTACAAATAAAATTGACATATTAATAGAAATGCAACATAACATAACAATTTGCATGTATCAAATCCACAATAACAATAATCTGCACATACCACAATACACCAGTTAGTTGAAGATGCCAACCTCTCCATGTCCTCAACACGATTTAGGGCTCTATACAGATACATTAATAGAGTGTCAACCCCCTCACTGACTGACTGTGTTAATTTTTTCTCTCGACAGGCCTCCAAATACCTGTTTATAATATTCATCAATAAAGGGTCAGCAAGAAGATGATTGCTATATAAAAAGCACGGATACTTGCAAAAATACAAGTCGACATCAATGCATTGTACATTTTTGTTTAAAAGAACCTTGTTACATGGCAAAGAAAACAAATTTTGGAAGCAATGAGTCATGTGGAAGGATAATTTAGATCAAGGGTCCACATAATGTGTGAGATTAAGTAGATTAAAAGACTAGAAAAGAATTACTGTAAGGAAAATCGACACCTATAAAAGTATACTGCAACAACAGTCAACAAGTAAATAACCTGCATATCTCACAATTCTGCTCACATCACATGGATGAGCCAAGCATATGGAAGTAGATAAACACTTGGCTGAAAAGAAGATGAAAATTTGTGAATTCCGCGTACCCTACATCATTCTAACATATCAAGCTGCAGAGCTCAAGAAGTATTTCAATGATTTTATCAACAAGCTGTCTGTAGGAGACATTTCGAAGCCAGCTTGCAGGAGGGTATTGTAAGAACCAAAAGAGATTTCAAACTCTATGTCTTGGATAATTAGACTTTGAATAGGATAAGGTAGATAGTGGTACTAGTGATAAGATAATATTAGATGCAAATTTTTTATCTTTGTGATGTAGATTAGTATACACTACCCAGATTCATGTCATATCGCTTCTACTAAAAAGGATTGTGTTCTCTTTTCCATATCAAACAAAAAAATACAGATTTATTTTTCTTTCAAGTAAAATATATAACACACTAAAGGAATATAAACCTTTAATTGAAAAAAGTAATATGAACCTGCTAATGTTTTTGATTGCTGACTCCAACAAATCAGCTCTATTCGGTGGATTCAGAAAAAGATCATTGTCTACTATTGTTTCTACCCCTGCTTTTCTTAGGAAAGATGCTCTCTGGATTGTCATTAAGCCATCATCGACTACATCTTCAAGAGGCGCTGGGGGAGGATGCAAACCCCAGTACCGATTCCTAGGAACCTACAAAAGTCAGTTTGAACCTCTGTACCACATTCATAAAACACAAACTATAAATATTTGAATAATTCATATGGATTAAGAACAAGTGCAAAATTTCACAATAATGCACCAGACCCAGAAAATACTACTCCCTCGTCTCAAAATAAAAGTCGTTTAAGGTTGTTACACACAGATTAAGAAAAATAATGATCGAGTCAATAAAGGTAACATTTTTACAAAATAACCCGTAATTACTATTGGTTGTTATATACTGTCATAACTTGAAAATAGTGCAGATAATATTTATTAGGGGTAAAGTTGGTAAGAATTAACTAATGTTGCATTGGAAAAGTAAGAGACTATTATTTTGAGAGAACTTTGAGCTAAAAAGACACTTATTTTGAGACAGAGAGAGTACGAGATAACCTTGGATCCAAAGTTCAAATATATAAAGCGCATCAAATAAGTACCACAAAAAAACATAAATTTTAACTACATCATGTGGTTGAGCAAGATCATGCCAACTCACTTGCACATTGCACAATCACATGGATATTTTGCTTAAATAAATATATATTTATATGCATAACGTTCAGCAATGAAGAAAGCATAACATATATTGATGTCATGTAAAAGAACATAGATCAAATAGTTTATCCAATCAGCATAAATACAAAATAAAAATGTACTCACTAAATAGTTTATCCAATCAGCACAAATACAAAATAAAAATGTAGCCACTAAATAGTATCTAATTGAAACACTGGAGCTTTTAAACAGGTTGATGTACAAAACTGCATTCAGACTTGGCATTCTACCTTAATATTCATTTGAAGTGAAAACAAGGCATGAGTATTACAAATCTACATTCAGACTTTTACTCTACCTTAATATTCATTTGAAGTGAAAACAAGGCAAGAGACAGATAAACAAATCTTCTAGCAAATTTACAAACTATACCTTTACACTGTTACTAATATAGTAATTGACACTAATCAAAGATGGAGCATTTCTTCACATTTAAAGTTTTATTGCTGTTGGCTTAGCTCATGGCAGAGACAAAAATACATGTGACAGTAACATATTAAAAGGGGACAAACAGAATAGTACCAGTAAGGACCAGCGATTTGGATCTCGCATTATAAAGGGGAATACTTCAGAAGGTTGCATTGTCTCTGAGAGCAAAAAGTGGTCCACAGCTTCTTCGAAATGCAAGTCAAAAAGCAAGAGGAACCCCACTTGAGCATGAACAAATGAGAGCAAGTCTTTTGACATTTCGCCTTCATAATCAAGCTCCTCTACCAAGGATATAGCTCCCTTATAGTTTTTCTTCCTCAAAAGGTCTTTTATTTGTTCTACAGACGGTAATTTCTGATAGCACACAACCTAGAAGTATATGTAACAAAAAAACATGAGTTTATTCAATGACTAGTATTATGAAAGCATATAGGTTGCAGTTATTACAAATTATTTTATTGCAATTTTATAATCAAATAAAATTGTAATGATAATTGAAATAATAGGCTAAACCTGATGTCAGAAATATAAGAATGTATAGGTATAGTACTGCATGGAATGCATCCAGTCCAATGTCATTTGGTACTTAATGATACAGAATTGAAGAATATAATCTAGGGCTGAAATTAAATTTCAGTTTCAATTCAATAAACTCAGTCAAATTAGGAGTCAAGCCTCTATTTATATTAACTTTACCAGGCTGAAGCTTCAATCATGGATACTCAAAATGAAGCAATATTGATTTCATTATAAAATTTCATTAAATAATGCCAATGCTTCCAAAACATAAGTTGGGCCGTGCCTTTTCCATCTTAAGAATGACTAGGAAAATGAAAAAATGTCGACATTTTAGCAACCATCAAGGAACGAATTTCTGAAGTAGAGTAGTAAAACTATCACCTATATAACACTGAGTACCCATAAAAACAGGGTTACCCTCGGTCTTGAATAACAATCCACACCGCACAAGTTACCAACTGTAGCAGAATAAAATTCAACCCAGCTAGCAAAATATATGAATTTTCCCTTTTTATGTTTCAAATTAGTTTTTTGTCCACCAAGCATTTAGCTCCGCTACTCCAGATGATTGAAAAAAAAGTACATGGCAATTTTACTTCCTACATCTGAATTTGTTTACTAGTTCGAATAATGACGCGTACAACAACATAGTTTTCATTTGTCAAATTGAAGTTACCAACAATGAAACAATATCCTTAGTGCTCAAGTCTTCTACAACCACTAGAAATAAGTTCTCGTTTTCTTGTCATTTCATTTTAAGCATGTTGGGTTTTAGAATGAGTTTCCTAATTTTTTTTTAAAAAAATGTTATTTGTTGTAGTTTTTCAAATAAAGGGGTTCATGAGAGACCTATCTAGTATCTATTACAAACTACTTAATTCTCCCTTGATGTAGATTGAACTTAAAAGCTTCTTTACTTATCTGTTTCCCGTTAGATTTGATCATACGGTTAGAATATGGATTCAATGTTATCATGAAATGGCCTTTATTATGTTTATCTTATCAATACAAACAAATATCTATCAAGAAATCAAACAAGTTTCAAAGCCAACTATCCAAGTTTTACATCTTAAAGAACAAACACACAATCGCGCACACACATTCAACAACTAAACCACAAGTATGTCAAAATGTAGAACCTGAACAAAGATCACAGTACAATCAGATCCAAACTATAACATACCTTGGTAGCAGTTGCAACAGCAACAAGCTTCCCACCCTTATCTTCCTCACTAGCAACAACACAGGGTCCAATCCCTTCCCCACCAAACGGCAACACCTGAGCACATCCCCCATGTTTCTTATTATACAGCTCAATCTTTCCATCACTCACAACAACCACATAAAAAGACAACTCCCCAACAGAATCCAATCCATTCCTAAACACCAAACTACCCCCAATCGGCTGCCCTTGCGCATCAACAATAATCCCCACATTATCCACCAACAACAACACCCTCCACTCCCTATACAACAACTTCAACCGCGGCGGCCGCGACACATCCGGCAACGAAAATATAACACTACTCTGTCCACTAACACACGAAATCAAACTATAACCGTTCGCAGTACCAACAACAATCGAATCATCAAGCCAAACCATAGTACTAACAACACCATCCACACATTGAATCTCTTTCAACACAACAAGCGTCGCATTATTAACATCTTTATCACTCTTGCCACTTTTATTACTCCCTAAAACAAGCTCCACAATCACTAACCTCCTCCCAATTGCAAGAGCTAAAACACATCCACCACAACCCTCAGTATGCGAGTCACCGTCTTTCACTATCAAACCCCCCAATCTATGCAAAAATCTCTGATTACTATTACTATCTAAACCTAAACCTAAAATTTCAGATTCATTATTTCTCATCCTCCTTCTAGTTACAACAGTAACACCTTTCGAAAACCCTAACCTAACAGCGCGATTGGATAACTCCGAATCCACCAAAAACAAGGAACCATCGGAAAGCAACAAAACCTTCCCTAAATCAGCTAAAACCAAAACCTCATCGACGGAAGAGTTGCTTACAGAAACGCTTCTCAGAAACGAGAGCTTCTGCAAAAAGGAAGGCGAATTAGTCGAAACGGTGCCGTTTTGGGAGGCGTTAGAGTCGCTTAGGTTAGGGGAGAGGGAGAAGAGAGTTCCGGAGTGAGTGCCGACGTAGAGAATTGTGCGATTGTTGGAAAGTGTGGTGATGGCGAGAGATCGGACGGTGGTGGTGCGGGAGTGGGATGATAGGTCGAATTGGGAGTGTGGTTCGATTACGATTCGGGTTGTGGCGGGTTCGGTTTTCGCCATTGGAAGGAACGATGAGTGGAACTATGGGGAGAATTAGTTAAGTGAGAGCATTGTTAGTGTGTTGAAGGTTTTTTGGGGAGGTTGGTTTGGACTCTGTTTCAGTGTGAATGGAGTGCGGAGATCAAAATCTATAAAACAAATCACGGTGGAGTGTGTTTGTGTTGTTGACGAAAGTAAGGTGTTTAACTTGCCTCAAGTAATCCACCGGGTTTAACTTGGGATTGGAGTCATTACATGCATTTGGTTTGGCTTTTTGGAAGGGACCAAAGAAATGTAGAATTGGTTCGTCCTAATTTTGAGTTTGGTCAGTTAAAAGTAGAATTTATTATAGGTTTATTTAATAAAAATAATAGTTGATTAATAAGTTAGTTGATAGTTTATAATTTATAATTGATAGTTAATGACTAATAGTTTATAGTTTATAGATGATGATTGAGAGTGATGGCTGATAAGTTAATTAAAGTGTTTCATAATTTTAGCAGTTCAACTAACTTATAAATAGAAAATGACATAAAAGATATTTAATATATTTAATTATTTTATTTTAAATTAAAATAAATTACTGAATATAAAAGTGGATTTTTGTTAAAATAATAAGGATAAAAAGGAAGAAAAATAATAAGTTATAAACTATAAGCTAAAACGTTATTTGAAATAACGTCTGAAAAATAAGTTATAAGCTAGCAAAATAAGTTATAAACTCGTGATAAAAAACTATTATCAAACAGGTCTAAAATATCATATGAGTTTATAAGCTATAAGACATAAGCTCAAAAATTAGCCTTATCAAACATACTCTATGTCTCTAGAATTGATTATATTTAAAGGTGGAATTTGTAACTTCGACTTTCAAAATTGATTGTGGATGATTTTTACACTAAAATTTATTGTTCAACTCACTTTTACTTAAATATATCCAAATATAAATCAATTCTAATAAAATCAATTCTACGAAATTCAATATTATTTCATAATCAATTTTGTCCACCGTCAATCTAAACATCTTTTACTTATACTAAGTGGTCAAAAGAAATTAGTGGCAGTTCTTCGGACGCTTTTAAAAATTTCTAAAACATTTTCTAAAAATTTCTCAAAACAAAATATTTAAGTCCTCACAGACTCAAACCTATTATTCATTCATTCATTCAAGTTTTTACCATTAGAGTTATTTCTCCTCCTTTTCAACATCTCATACATTTAAGCATTTACTTCTCATCAATTTGATTACATATATTTTTAAAAATTTATCTTTTTATATTTTAATTTATAGTAAGTTGTTTAAGTTACATTAGTTATTTTAGGTTCATTAGATAGCAAGTGTGGACGGTATTGGTAGCCCACACGAATATGCATTGACATATTTTGGAGGGTTGGTGCAGCAATGGTGTTTATGTCATGGCTGATAATCATAGTTTTGTTTGGATATGCATCTTTGGGTTTTCTCATTACTAATTTCGAAGATGCATCTCTGAATTTGACAGAGGCTAAAATTTAGCTTATTTTGTGGATTTGTACTTACATGTAATTTTGTGTGTCTATTTGTAACGCAGATGCAATGGCTGAAACAACTTTGGCAGAACATGGCTCGATTGAATGTCACAAACCGCGTTGGGACGATGTGAGAGGGTCGTAGCCCGGACCACGAGGTCACGAGTTGATGATAACTTGTTTGATGTTCGCATCGTCGAGGTTCCCAACCATCTGGTTCTACTTCTCAGAGTCGTCTCTCTCATAAATCTACTTCACGGGGCCCGAAGTCTTTAAATGATGCAGCGGAACTTGAAGTCCTTGAATCCTCTGAAGCCCAGGAGGAAGTTATTGTCGATTCCCCTTTAAAGAGTTACTCAGGGGGCATATTTGACACATCTTTGCTTCATCTCTATGCAGACCATGCTGCTAGTCGTGTTTGAAAATGATAGCTATATTTATTTTCTTTTGAAATGCATATGTTTTCAACTAATTAAATTGACACTAATAGTAATATTTTCTTTTTACAATAGTGTACATGTTTGAAATCGGTAAACCACGACAGAAAGATATTTGAGTTGGAACATCTCATTGCTTCTTGGTTTGTTGATGTTATTTGTTATTTCATTCTTATGAATTCATGCTATGTTGTGTATGTGACCATAAACCATGACATGCAAACGGCTTTTGCAAAAAAGTGGCATTCAAAGACGTTATTTTTCAACCTTCATATAGGAGAGATCACCATCACCTTGGATGAGGTCTAATTCCTCATACATATTCCCTTAAGGGGACGATTATTGAGACACATAAGGATCAGTAGAGAGGAACTTGTGGAGAAAATGGTGACCCATTTGGAGGATAACCCAGATAAGGCCTCAAAGAAGGCAGCTGACATAAGATATGCTTATGCAAGATTTACTTTTTTTTGGAAAATCTTTATAAAGAACATCTGCATTGGGCCCTAGATGTCGAAGGTGATGATATGCAAGTTGAGTACCACTGATAAGGTGCATTAAGGTGTTACCTCTTGTTCCTGGTGACACCTCTATGTTTATGGATAAAATTGCAACCTATGTCGATGTAGTCTACCTTAAGTACTTCATCGACTTGACGATGATTCATAAGTACAACTAGGGGCATATGTTTAGTTTAAATGTACTCAAAGTTGGGCAAAGGTTGTATATGGAAGACAAAGCAGATGACAGAGAGGTGAACGTTGCTTACGGTAATTTATGGTTACTAAGATTTTCATGATTCATTAGTTACACTTGTTATTAGTCTTGTATCTTAATCATTTTCAAGATGGATCGTCTCTCACTTATCTCGCATCACCAGGCGTGAAGTAGTGCTTATCTACAATGGGAATTGGCCACGTGTTGCCGCATTTATCCCTTATATGGGGAATAATGTGGTCGAGTCATTCACAATGTATGTTTACCTTTATGTATTAGATGATGTTTCCTTCTGCCTATACAGAGGTCATTGCGAGACGTGTGTTCTTAACGCCAACTTCTTATACACCGGATGGTTGGCATGTGGATTATATCTTATGTATCCTTAACGGCCGAGCGAGTGATGTGGAAATTTTACTATTTACAAATTATTTTGAGACCCCTGTGAGTCTACTCCTCCCCCATTTCTTGCAGAGACCATGATGTGATACTGGGTGATTTTGAGAGCCATTTAGTATTATAGGAGTGTCACATGGTGCTAGCTCCTTTTCAGTGGGATTGTGGTGACAGCTACATGACATGGTTCTATAGGGTCTCACACCTTATCATGAAATTAGACATTCTGAGATGACGATTTAGGTCAGCTGATCAAAAGATACTTGCGACTATGAATGACCACATCGAGGACTTTTTAGTGGTCTGTCAGCGTGTTGTAGCAATGGGTAGAACGGAAATAAAGGTATGACTCTTTGAGGATGATAATCTTCAGTTAGCCTCGTGGAGGAGATCATTGTCGAGTTACAAAATACCATGCAATTCAAGTTAAGGATAAGGCAGGAGGTTAGACATACTCAGTAGTTTATGTTTGAATGTATTATCTTTTATATTTTCTAACAACTATTATGTGTGGTAATGACATTTTCTATTTGCTTTAATTAATGTATAACTTTTAACTTTCATTTCACTTTAATATTATTTGAGTTTACTTTAATATATTTTGGCCTAAAAAAATTACAATGTTGGAAATACTATAAAAATGACATATATAAATTAAATTACACACGATCGGGATAATATGAAAATGACGTATATAACTTAATAAATTTGATTACACAGTGACGTTAAAATAAAATAAAACCAAAAATAGTGTTTTTAACACAAATATATACTACTTTGTATGAGAGACTCATACCCCAATTGATTATACACTCCCTCATGTACTACAATTTCTCTCGTACCTCTCCAACATGGCAGTAGTGATAAGTCGAATGAGCCTCCTCCAGACCCCTCGGGTGCCTGCGGTGCCTTAGGTACCTGTTGTTCCTCGGGTGTTTGTGGTGCCTAGGGGTGTCACCCGGGCAGGGGATGTTTGGAGGATGTTTTTTAGTATTCTCACAACCCAAAATTTATTCTCCATCCTCGTCCCCAATTCCCATCACGGAGGAATATTTCCTCCCATCCTCGTCCCTAGAGATCCCCACGGAGATTGAATCTTAAGAAAAATTATATATTTTTCGATCAAAACTATGACACTAGCATTTCATTATTTTTCCTTTTTTTAAGAACACGTATACTTTGCATCTTTATTTTTTAAAAATAAAAATACATCTTTCATCAATAACAAAAAACAAAGCAAAAGCACTTGTTGTTGCTAATATTTTTTTGTACGAAAATAATAAATATTAATAGAATTTATTGATACCATGTGTTTACGGTGATTTCTCGTAAACAACCGCTAGTCTTCCAATTTTTACTATTTATTATTGGTTACTTACAGGATCGACTAGATTGATCCTAGGACACATGTGTCATAATAGATTTTTATGTTCAAACCCATGATCTTCAATTGACTCTTAAACTTGATTACGGAAATATACTAACTGTTTGACTATGGAAATATACTGACTGTTTGTGTAAAGATTTCGAACTTAAACTTGATTATTGACAATTGAATGTAAAGGTAAGGACACTCTCAAAAAGTAACAATTTCTGGGAAATACAATAAAAGTTTGAAAGTAAATAGGTTTCTAGGATAATAAGTGTTTAAAGGCGAATGGAATAAAGATAAAAAGAAAAGAATCGAAATACTTTAAAGGTAAAAGTGCAGGAAATTGGAAATAAATGATAATAAACTGACATTTAAATTGTAAAACAACATGATGTTCTTAACGTACATGATATCTCCTTGACTCGTTTCCCTTTCGATCACGGTAGTTTGAGTGTTTGAGAAATTTTTAGTACATCTAACGAACACCCCAAAATCTAATAGAAAACATCTATTTATAATGTTCTGACCCTAACGGTCTTACTATAATATTGCGCCACGTTTAAGACATGCAAGTCTCTTTCGCTCTCCAATCTCCACGCGTCCCTTACAATGGCGCCTTTTATTCAAAATTCGAATCTTCAGAGGTCATTCGAAATTCGAATTCTATAACTATTCGTATTTCACTTTAATCCTTTTGTTTTGGACCGCTCCAATGTTGACATATTTATTAAAGGAATTTCTTCATATCTTAAAAATACTAAAGACTTTAGTTCGAAATATCGCTCACCATTGGCAATCGAAAGATCTTTTCTCTATGAAACGAAAAGGCCTTATGTTTACCTATCACCAACAAATATCAATCTCTTTTCCATGTGATAGTAAACATATTTTATTCGTCTATGCCAACTTTACCCTTTTTCGAAATTGCCAGCTAACAAATTGCCCCTCAAGAACATTTATTTCGATAGAGAGAGAAATATTTGTTCTTGAATATCTCATGTAATTTCGATACAGTAATGATGATTTCACTGTACATGACGTCAGAGTAGATATCCAACTTTTCTGCCAATGTCTAATCAGCACACTAAAACGTGTCATCATGACAGTTTAATGATAATAATTAGTGACAACACATCATTTAAGAAACAACACGTCACCTCTTAGGAAGTTGAAAAAGTTCACTTTTCCCTTCTCCAATAAAATGACTACACGTGTCCCACTACTTACCAAAGGTCAAAAAATTTCTAACCGTTGAAGAAGCTATAAAACACTTCATCTTCTTCATTCTGAATTTTTCCAAATCTTTCTCATTCTCAAACAAACCAGATTCTGCACTCTCAGTTTCTTTAAACAAAAAACAAATATTCACCATCAGAAAGACTAATTTGTTTCACCATGTCTTCATCAACAATGCCAACAACAACTTCCAAGAAATCTGAGAAATCCAAACAACCCATGGATTCCACTAAAGCACCGGTGAGCAAAATCATCAACCAGGTAACCAAGAGTTCATCTCCACTCCAAAATGACTCGGAGCAAAAGGCTATCTATGCCTCTCGGTAATAATCCCCACTATTGTTTACGATAAAACCCTAGGAGTAATGGGTCCGTTGATTCCTACAGGCGCTTGAAGCGAAGGATTCTTTCCGCCTATTTTATGACAAAACCTATTATTAATAAGTCGTACCATCAAAACTAAAATTGATGATTACGTGGCCAAATTGCCTAAAACCCTAGAGGAGCTAGTGACGGCATAGTGCGGCACTAACAAGGGACCCTTTAACATGGATTATGTCATTTAACTTTAAACCCTTCCGTTCTTGTCCTACATCCGACCAGTCGTACCAAAATTGGCTTGCTAAAGTGGAGAGCAAGAAATCTCAGGAATGGGAAAATTTAGGCATTCTCAATTTGATTCGAATGTCTAAATTAGGGTTTAGCTATAGCCACCCCTTTTTATTGGCTTCTCTATAT
The DNA here is from genome assembly GCA_021764765.1 of Vicia sativa. NCBI lineage: Eukaryota > Viridiplantae > Streptophyta > Magnoliopsida > Fabales > Fabaceae > Vicia > Vicia sativa. The sequence continues at coordinate 129,591,998 of CM038796.1, forward strand.
TTCTGGGACAACACTTACAATACGTTCCATCTTCCCTGTGGGATGGTAACACCCACTTTCTTTGACCTAGCAGCCATTACTGGACTTTCTCCTATTGGAGAAACTTTTGATCCTAATGAGGACGCGGAGAACCTCATTGAATTTGAGCTCAAGCATGCCAGTTTCTCCAAATATATTGCTTTCTACCATTCTGCTGAGGAAGAAGTCTCAGAAGTTGAACACATAGCCTTCTTAGCACTATGGCTATCGAAATATGTTTTCTGCAGCAAATCCCTTCAAGTAGCTAGTAGATTCATTACCTTAGCCAATCAACTTCACCATGGTCGAAAAATCGATCGAACATTGTTGTCCGGCTTACGAAAGCATTTGTGTCTTGTATTGAAATTAAAACCCACAAAGCCAGACAAATCTTCTCTGGCTGGCCCTTTTTGGTTGTTGCAACTTTGGCTGAATGCCACTTTCGAATCATCTCTATCAACCTCAGGAACACTTAATGAAGATCATCCTGATGTTGCCAATCGTAACATTGAGGGAACCAGGTTATTGAAACTCACACCAAATGATGAGAAAGAGAATTTCAAAACCAGCTTCGTTCAATACATGATGATCTTCTCGAAAAGGCACAATTTTGACTCTTCGATGGCCCCATTTGCTATTCGAAATTATGGACCAACTTGGTTCACTATGCCTCGGAGAGGCTATTTTGGAAACAACAACAAAAATATCTGGAGTGCTTTTCTAACTCCCAGACTTATTGCTTCAAGGATCACCCCTGTCAAGAGTCAAGCACATATCCTTGCTTATCAACCCAATTTTGTAGCTCGACAGTTTGGCTTGTGTCAGATCCTTCCTGAACCTCTTTTCGACAAGAAGAGAGAAATATGCCTAGCAGGGGTACCTTATCCCTCCAAAGAAATCGAAATCGACAAAAGCGTTATGAAGATTTTGCGGAGTTTTCACTAGTTTATTTCGCCCTCCTTCTACAAAACAAGAGATTTCCATACTTGGTGGACGAATATTATTGAATAATATGTTTGATACCACGAAATCCAACAATATTTAACACTTTTTCCTTTGTGCGGAAAACGCCTAAAGGTAGGCTTACTCATGTCAAAGAAATTGAGCTTTCAAAAATATTTTGAAGTTGTATAATCCAATGGACATACATCGAATCGTTTGTGATGCGGCAAAACTTTAAAAGAAAAATTTGAAAAACAACTTTCAACGATTCGATGTCCTCCTTATGTGAAATCAAGATAGGTACAGTGGGCTTTTAAGCATAAACCACCTAAATTTCCAAATTTGCCTACTTGAGCGGCTTTGCCTTTTTTCCCCCGTATCCTGGGTGGTTATATTTTAGGGATCTTTTTCGCTAAAATGATACCAAAAACTTGCCAGGGTTACGTGGAAACATGATTTATACAAATTCAAAGGGCACCTTCGCTACGACTTGTCACCATGTCTTAAATCTAGAATGCGAAGGTGCGAAACTGAAAGAAAATCGAAGTTCCTTCATATTTTTCACTTTATCTTATTTTAAACTCGATCTCGATCCTTTCAGCTATTGATTTGAAATCTTTGAAGAAAGACAAAGTCGCGCCTAAAGTCGGCTCAACTTCAACTTCACAAACACCAACCATCATCACTACAAATCCTCCTGCTGAGGTAGACAACACTTTGAAGAAAAGAAAAGAAGGTATTTTCATGCTTACCTCTTTACTATTTCGAAATTCCTTCTAAATTGGTTAATCATCTTAGTCACACTTTCAGGCAAGTGGCTTGCCCCCAAAGTCCCCCAAGAAACGAAAGCATGAAACTCTTCGACCAGAAGATGAACCACGAGGCGATACCTCGATCCTTAAAAGAAAAAGAAGAAAAGCCTTCACAATCTAGTGAAGCTTCTCAAGTCGCTAAGTCCATTAGCAAAAGTTCCCGCCCATGCTCCTCAAACCAAATCTAAAGTCTCTTGAACCCTATCTTGAAGAATCACCTTCGAGCAAATTGGCGAATGCTACTTGATGGACAAAGGTAAAAGTTACTTGACGCCTTTCGTTACTAACTTACGAATTTTAATGCACGATCCACGATCTTTTTATGCGAGTATTCATTCGCTCTCCAATCTTCCTAATATCCAAAGTTCGAACCTGTACCTTCTCCTCAACCAAGGCTCAAATGAGGATGCTTTAAACAAAGGTTCATCTACGTGGCTACCAGATGTTGAGGCCTTAGATCAACAAGTAACCGCGCCTTGGGTGAAACCTTAGATCACCGGCTACTTCTCCTTTATTGGTGGAGAACTTGAGGGTAGATGAACCAAACATTGGGGTTGAAACCCCTATCGTTGATATTCCTAGTGACTCTTCTCCGGAAAAGGCGATTACGCTAGTCAAACCGATGGAGACAATCGCACTGTGAGTCACTACTTTGCAAGTGACAACGAAGATGAAGGGATGCAAGCGGAAGGTGGAGATGGGAGAATGGAGGTAGAGGTGCGATGAGGAAACACAGTGTAATGGAAATTCGTTGCATTGTCAAGCCAAATCCTCCATTCTCAAGAACAAAAGGCGAAATGAAGAAGAATAATCTTTAAAATACCTCAAATTGATGCTATCTCAATGTGGTCCTTCTTGAGCACGATTCCATCTAGTGATTCGAGTCAATCAAAAGAGGATACGCCTCTCCTTCTCTTGACCGACTTCTTCAAGAGGTTAATAATACTATTTTTCAAGTTGATTTCTTCACCATCTTACAAGACAACCACAGGGTTTACTTTTCGATGAAGAATCTTTTGACACAAATAGATCTTAGTATTTGCCCTCCGACGTGGTGAGATCATTTATGATTTGCAACTCCTCCTTGATGAAGTTAATGTATACATCGCTTCATGGTATCGAAGCTAAAACTCGAACCAAACGAGAAGCTTTATCTAACGCCTATGACCGACTTGAGCTTACTAAAAGGGCGGCTTTAGAGTCTCGAAATTGCGACAAAAGATAGGCACGATGTTCTAGGTCGTCATCTTATTCGGGAGTCCCAGTTGAGGAGCTTAAGAAAATCACGGCTAAAGGTGAGCAGATAACTCTACAAGCGACTATGAAGTGCGGATGATCAAGGACCGATCTCACGAGTCTTAAGCAGATGGAGACGGTGAAGGTATAAGCCAAGAAATCGAAGAGCTTGAAAGGATCAAACACACGAATCAATGTAGAATCAACTTGTGCAAAACAAATTTGCTAGGTTGAAGCGAGATGCTCCTTTTACTTCTTGGAAACGTTAAAAAAACTTTATTATGTATTCCTATATTTGAACATGACTCATATTTGTTATTCACATGGCTCTCTCTTAGCTCTATCCCATCTTCAATATCTATTTAGTGCAAGTAATTCAATTTCCTGCAAGTATGGTTTATACCTTTTAAGTATTTCCGTTTACTCTTAAGATTCTTACATCTTACGCTAATTCCTCTATCTCATAGGCATTATTGAAAAGTCTTCAAAATAAAAGGTCCCTCCCAATGGGGTGACCATTTACAGTACTCTATTCTTCTTATCCATAGGCAAAATAACTTTCCGACGGATCATTGGTTGAAAATTTCTTATTCTTAACTCTTTATTATACGCCCTAGCTACTCTTTCTTTCGCTTCTCATAACCTCTAAAGCACGTAGCCTTTCTTCATCTATATCCACTAATTCATTCATCATCATTTCTTGATCAATGGGTATCTCGTTCGTCTTTGGATTACGGTGATTGTAGATGTATTTCGGCAACACCGCGTCGTGTCCAAATGTAAGTCGAAGCGGTGGTATTCGTTGCCTCCTTAGGAGGCGTTCGAGGCCCATAGAGCTTGATCTAAGGTTTTGTGCCAATTTCTTGGTTTTCGACCTATGTGCTTCTTGATCAAACCTATTATGACTTTATTGGCTGCTTCTACCTGACCGTTTGCTTGGGCGTAATAAGGTGTTGATGTGAGTAGTTTGAATCCTATTTCTTGTGCGAACTCTTGCATTTTTCGCCCTGTGAAAACTGAACCTTGATCTGTTGTGATACTTTCTGGTATCCCAAATCTGTATATTATTTGCTTCTGTATAAATTCTATAATAGCTTCTTGGTCTACATTCACTAAAGGAATCGCTTCGACCCACTTTGTGAAATAGTCTATTCCTACAAGAATATATTTCTGTCCTTTAGATGATGTTGGCCGAATTTCACCAATCAAATCTAATGCCCATCCCCTGAAAGGCCAAGGCTTAACAATCGAATGTAGCTCGCTTGCCCGGAGCATGTTGAATGCCAGCATGGACTTGACACTCTTCACAACCTTTGGCGAATTCTATGCAATCTTTGAGCATAGTGGGCCAATACATTCCATATCCGAACAAGAGCCATTTCATTTTGTGGCCCTTGATGTGCCCCACATGCTCCGTGCACATTAGACAAGGCTAAATATGCTTCGTTTTCCCTAAACATTTGAGTAGCACTCCGGTCTTCTTAAATAATTCATTCGATCACTACGCGACAATGCCTGTATTTGACTTTCCTCTCTGTATTTATTGAAGGATTTCTCAAATAGTTTACTATAGGAGTCCCAATGTATCTGCTAGAGCATCTATGTTAAAAACTTGAATTCCTCTGGTTTGAGTAACCTAATTTGCATTCTCTAAATCTAAGGGTGATAACTTTGTAGCCATTATTCTTCCCTAACTTCTATGAGGTATTGGAGTTTTCTTTTGATATCCTATATCCCGAGGCTATTTGAGCGGTCATTTGCCTCTTGATTATCACTTCTAGGAATGTGTTTTAAATCCACATATTCAAATTTCTTGATTAATCGATTAGCAATAACGAAGTACATGATCAAATTTTCTTTGATACACTTGTATTCTTTGGTTATTTGCTTGATGACTAGTTCGAGTCTCCCTTATTTCGACTGGTTGCCCAATTCCAACAAAGCTTCAAGTCCAGAATTAGTGCTTCATATTCGACTTCATTGTTCGAACATAAAGGGCCTTCCAACTTATACTTGAATTTTGTTGGAATTCCTTCTGAAATGATACATATTCGACACCACTTCCATTTTATGTGTTGAGCCATCGAAATATAATTTCCATGGTCGAGTTTCGATATAATCTAGTGCGAAATTCTCATTCACGAGTGGTCGACTATGAAATGAAACCACCGTCCTTTCATACTGTAAAGGCTTAAAGGCGATTATATTCGGTGAGTGCCAAGGCCCATTTACCAATCTGCTGGCATAATTGGCTTTGACAACATATGTCTAATGACATCAAAGTGAGACGAGACATAAACATCAAGGTTTAATATAATACTTGAGTTTTGTACACGAGAAATATAAGCAAAGACATAGTTTTTCTATACTATTGTACCTAGTTTACGCATTATTTAAAACTCTACTAATATAGTAAATGGCTCTTTCGATGCCATCTTCATTTTCTGGCCAGATGCTTCCTATGGTTGCATTAGGAAATATACAATCGCATTGGCCTATCTTTAGAGGGCTGCTAGGATCGGAGGGTGCATCAAGTAAGTCTTGATTTTTCAAATGCTTCTTGATGTTGATCTGTCCAATCAAAATTGCCGATTTATGCGCAACAATGGAGAAAAGCTTGGGTTCGCCCACTGTTGGATATAAATCTCCTCAAAAGTTGATTTTACCCAAAGGGATTGCGCTTCTTTCTTTGTTGAAGGAGGCTTTGTCTCCATGATGGCCTTTGTTTTATTCAGTTGATTTCGATGCCCTTCTTGTGAACCACAAAGCCAAGAAATCCCACTGCACGAAAAAGCACACTTAAGAGGGTTCATTTTAAGCCATGTTTCCTCATTCGTTCGAATGATTGGCTCAAGTGATTTAAATGATCCTCATCGAAACCGATTTGACCACTATATCATCTATGTAAATCGCATAAATGTTTCGATAAAGTCATGGAATATTGTGTTCATTGCTCTTTGGTATGTTGCCAACATTTTTAAGCCAAAGGGCATTACTACCATTCATATGTGCCTAAAGCGCTGGGCATCGGTTTTGGGGACATCATCCTCCAATGAAAATCGATTATAGCGAGTATCCGTCTAGCATACTCGGTATTCATAACCCATTAATCAATTAACATTTACGCTATAGGCATAGAGTATTCGTCTTTTGGGGTAGCAGTATTCAAGTCCCTAAAATCTATGCAAATGCGTAAAGAACCATTTTTCTTAATAACAGGTACAATATTAGCAAGCCATTCGACGTACCTCGTGGTTCTGATAAACTTGCGGTGAACAATCGCTCTATTACGCCTTGATCTTGAGAGGATTCTTTGCGAATCTTCAGGCGCCGCTGATGGGCTTCTTGCCATCCTTGATCGGAAGCCTATGTTCCACCAGTTCTCTTTTCAAACCAGGCATTTCGTCGTAATCCCAAGCGAAACAATCTTTATTAGCTTTGAGCAATTCGATCACCTTATGCTTCAAACTGGGATTGAGTTTGGCACTAATGTACGTTACTCTTTTTTCGACTTCATCCCCAATATTAACTTCCTCCGGGTCTTGGTGACATCTTGGCGTTCGTTGATCTGGATCTTTTGAAACCTAATGGCTCTTGATCATAGATAGCGTCTGTGATCCATTGGTGTGGAAGTTTGTCCTTCATGGGTGGGGTAAGATGGGTGCCCTCGGGACTTGCTTTTGCTGCGTTGTTTTGTTTTAGTGTCATGGAACCATATTTTGTATCTCGGCCGAGCCGTCTTTTCTTATTCTCGGCCGGATAGGCGAAAGCTTCGATAGTAGTTGGTTTCCATAACACCCTTGTCGGCCGGTTGGCGGATCGTCAAGTCTCACCTTCTTCTTCAACTTGTCCATCCCACATCGGTTCTATCCCCGAAGCCATTAGGACGAAGTGTTAGAGAATAGTAGGCATTTTCATTTGGTTGAAGTACTCTTGGTGGGTTGCATGGCCCAATGTTGGCCATGTTACGGTCAAAATTCCTCTTATCAACATGATTAATATCGTCATATAATAACTCGGTCACCTCTATATTTTCAACTATTCCATCCTCTCCGTAGCACTAATCTTTGATGCATTGAAGGGTGACAATTCCGTGGATCCATTCTCGCCAAGTAGCATGTTGTAGTTGGCCTTGTATTACCATGAACATGGTTGGCCTAGTCGGGAACCAACCGTGAGATTCACTTGTATTACCCTAGTGTCTTACCAACTTTACCTTCATAATTGGAGAGTACCATGTTATGAGGTCGAGCGTCGAATCCGCATCCCTATCCTTTTAGCATGAATGGCATTAAATTGACAGCTCCTCCTCGAACCATACCTTATTTACGCCGTGTTGCTCCACTTTGTACGATGAACAAAGGTTTCAAATGATTCTTCATTCCTCGTCTGGTCTTAAAAGCGTCGCTCTTCGCACCGTTATTCATTATATAGTAACACACCGCCTATGTTTGGCCATTTCCTCTTCTGTTTCCTCCAACCCATACTGTATTATGTTCGAACTTTAAAATTGATACAACATTACAATTAGCGTTAAAGAAAGACTCCCCGACTCGAAATCATCGGTCATTAGATCTTCTTCGTTCAACCCTTTTGTTCTTGATCTCCTTTTTGGTGAGAATAACTTTCGGATCTGGGGTTTGCCCCGGTTGACTTTGGATTGTTAGTGCTAGACTCGCCAATTTCCATGGGCGACTCCTTCGCCGCCTTCTTACGTTGGTGTCTGCGCCATTGAGGCGTGACATTGGGTTTTCCTTTATAATTTTCGGCTGATTTCCTCCCTTCTATTGAATTAAATTGCCTCTGTATGCCATAGCGGTTCTTCCGCCTGTAAACTGCGCCATTTGCCCTTCCTTTGTCATTCTTTGCTTGACCACCTATCGGTAGGGATCTCTCGGTAATTTGAAAGATACCTTCCTTGCTTCCCTAGGATAAGGATGCGGTCTTCTGCATGGTTCCGCCGGATCACTCGAAGGATTCCACTTTGGCGTCCCCAACTGGAAACGAACGGACTGTTTCAAATGCTTCAGACATTCCTTTATCATAAACTGCTGCACATCTGGGACAAATCAGACATTCCGTACCAATCTTGTGGCATCGAACTATGAATTCAAAGCTTTCATCGATACGGGTATACCACATAACGATTGTCTTGCCTCCATTAATTCTGCGCCCTCCGGCCCTTCGAAGCACTATCCGGGGTTGCAAATGATGCTGCATCTTGGGCACAGCAACTTGTCTTGGTTCTTCTTATGACAGTGAAATAGGTACTCACGCAGGCTTGCATCTTTCTTTGGCAAACTTTCCCTCTTTTGTTCTCTTTCTTTCTCCAAGCATCGCTCCACTTCTTGCATTTCGGGTGGCTCGAAATCCACCATGTTTACTCCCAGCATTGGGTCATCGAATTCTGACCTTCTCGAACTTCATCCTGAGACCTTCAGTAGCCTTAGTTAAATTTTTGTCAACAATAGCTTGGCCCTCAGTAGCCTGTATTGCCTCTTTCATTAGTTTTGCCTTGAGCACCTTTGGAGGGTTATCAGTAGTTCCTTTCTTAACCAGGACGAAACCTCCATCTTCCTCGAACTCCACGTTTGTTTTAACCTTGTTCTCAGCAACTTCGATCATGTTGATTTCCAAAGGCTCAACATAGTTGGTTTCCGCCATCAGTAACGGATCCGTATCCACTTTCATGGGGTTTTTTCCCTTGTCATAAATTTCAACTGCCATCCTTGATTGCATTACGTATCAAATCCAAAGAAAGCATTGTGAGGTTTTATGACCTAGGAAATTATGGTACTTGCAAAAACCCCTCTTCTTCCTTTGTTCCAATGGAGGAATCTTAAGGTTCGGAGGAACTATTAACTGGCCATCCTTAACAAGTAAATCGAAGATTTCATCACATTTAGTTATATCGAAAGTGTATATTTTCTTAGGATATTTCTCATTTTCTCATTTTCGATGTTGTCTTTTCCATTGGAAGCGAACTCTGCAAGCGTAAGGGGTGCCTCTTTTAGTTCAAGATCTATTTTAACCGGTCGAAATTGTATGGGTCTTGGAAATCATCTATGTTTTCTTCTTCGCCTATATAGGCTATTCGTTCTTTCTTATGATTCTTACTAGCCCTAGCCTTTTCCGCTTTTAATCTTTCGACTTGTCGAACTCTATCGACCAATTGGGCCATATCCCTTAGATCTGGGTATCCGGCTTTTCTCGAATGGAATAATCCGGCCTCCTGCCATTTCGACCAATTCATGTTCGTGCACTCTGTAAAACATCTAGATTTTAACGATCGGAATCTATTCGTATAGTCATCTATGGGTTACGTAAACTTTCTTTTAATGCTTGCGCTCTTTTCAGTGATTTTGGATTGGCCCATGTAGAATTGCTCATGAAAGAGTCTTTCCAAATAGGCCAAGTATCCACGGATCCGGGGTAATGTGGTGAACCACGTAAGCGTTCTTTGTCAAAGAGCTTGGAAAATATTTTATCCTAAGATTTTCGTTATTTGATATATCCCGCTCATCAAATATCTCGCTATGTGTTCAATCGTCGACTCACCGGTATCACCAAATAATTTTGTAAATTTGGGGACTTTGAAACCCACAGGTAATTTTTGTAGAATGTAACCTACAATAGAGAAGTATAATTTGGCCTTCTAAATCCGAATTTACACCATTTGGGCCATTATTCTTTCTATCATAGCGGTTAGATTATTTTACGCCACTAAATTGTCGTTTCGACCCTATGGACAATTTCGCGCATCCCGGTCCTTAACAACCACTAACGGTCTAGGCTGCTCGATCCGGTCTTCTTGAATGTCCGGTTGCCTTAATCTTGGCCCACGTTTCTCTCGATCCCTCGTATAGGGTCGAACTTGTTCAATGGTAGGTTCTTCGTTCGAATCACCACGGATTACGCCTCCCAGCATCGGGGCACCAAAGAAATGCTATCCTAGACATCCGGCGTGTTTTCTTGGTTTGTTCGATTTATATTCGAATTAAAGGACCAAAAATAGCATTCATTTCATGGCTAAGACTCCTACCATATCATGGTTACTATCATCCATCCGTTCAAATCACGATTGTTAGTTGTCGGGGTAGGCCATTGGTTACGATTTCCCAAGTTCGAGTTTGTAGGAAATGGTTCGTTCGAACCGATCCTGACTGGGACAAAATGGGTGCGTTATGTAACCCGCCATAAACGAAGTTGGCATCCCATACAATGGATCTCGGGCCTTAAAGGGTCGAAACACGGAGGCCTAGTGGAGTCGAATGTGGTTGACTTCTGGCGGCATAGTTGAAATGGCGATGGTATTTCGTCACACTAAATGGGGCCGTCAACTACCCATGGATAGTACTAGAGGCATCGGTCGAACTCAAACGATCGCTGACGCTCCTTGTAAGGAGGTTTGTCCCCTATCTTGGTTGGTTGTATTTGTCATTGTTTTGGTACGTTGTCTTCTGGGTATATACAGATTATTATCTTTTATTTTACCACTTCGAAGGTTCATATACCAATTCAAATTTTGCAATGTTCATAAAATTCTAATAAATAGTTTCTAATATGACACTGTCCCACCGGGTGTGCCAATTTGTTTACGGTGATTTCTCGTAAACAACCGCTAGTCTTCCAATTTTTACTATTTATTATTGGTTACTTACAGGATCGACTAGATTGATCCTAGGACACATGTGTCATAATAGATTTTTATGTTCAAACCCATGATCTTCAATTGACTCTTAAACTTGATTATGGAAATATACTAACTGTTTGACTATGGAAATATACTGACTGTTTGTGTAAAGATTTCGAACTTAAACTTGATTATTGACAATTGAATGTAAAGGTAAGGACACTCTCAAAAAGTAACAATTTCTGGGAAATACAATAAAAGTTTGAAAGTAAATAGGTTTCTAGGATAATAAGTGTTTAAAGGCGAATGGAATAAAGATAAAAAGAAAAGAATCGAAATACTTTAAAGGTAAAAGTGCAGGAAATTGGAAATAAATGATAATAAACTGACATTTAAATTGTAAAACAACATGATGTTCTTAACGTACATGATATCTCCTTGACTCGTTTCCCTTTCGATCACGGTAGTTTGAGTGTTTGAGAAATTTTTAGTACATCTAACGAACACCCCAAAATCTAATAGAAAACATCTATTTATAATGTTCTGACCCTAACGGTCTTACTATAATATTGCGCCACGTTTAAGACATGCAAGTCTCTTTCGCTCTCCAATCTCCACGCCCTTTACAATGGCGCCTTTTATTCAAAATTGAATCTTCAGAGGTCATTCGAAATTCGAATTCTATAACTATTCGTATTTCACTTTAATCCTTTTGTTTTGGACCGCTCCAATGTTGACATATTTATTAAAGGAATTTCTTCATATCTTAAAAATACTAAAGACTTTAGTTCGAAATATCGCTCACCATTGGCAATCGAAAGATCTTTTCTCTATGAAACGAAAAGGCCTTATGTTTACCTATCACCAACAAATATCAATCTCTTTTCCATGTGATAGTAAACATATTTTATTCGTCTATGCCAACTTTACCCTTTTTCGAAATTGCCAGCTAACACCATGCTTCCGAAAATTATTGACAGAAATGTGCAACATGCATCATTCAACGTAAGTAGTTGATTAAGTGTGAGTGTGGCAAACTCATAACTACTACGAGTAATTTATTAATTGAATGAAAAACATGTTACTAATGGAAGTAAATGAGTTTAAAGAGTAATTACCATAAGTACAACGAACAAAGGAGAGTGATTATTGTGATGATGATGAGAATAAAGGAGATGAGAATAAAAGAGATAAAGATAATTGAGAAAAGAAAAGAAGGATACGGTGTGTATATTATATGTATTTTGTGCATTTTTATATGGTGGGATAATTAGGTAGTGAAACAGCATATTATACAAAAATATTAAAATAAAATGATCCACTAATGACTCTTCGTTTTCTAATACATTAATATTTTCTATGTAAAATTATATATATATATATGTGTGTGTGTGTGTGTGTGTGTGTGTGTGTGTGTGTGTGTGTGTGTTATACATATAATATAAAAGTTAAATAATATGGTCATAGTTAGGGAATCTACGACACAAAGGGTACTTTCTCAATCCCCGCCCCAAAGTGTCATCGAGGAACTTTTCCCTCCATCCCCGTTTCTGTGGGAGGGGGGAATCTCCAACTTCAGTGTTCCGCACAGATTATCCCCACACGGATCCCCATTAACATATATAAATTGACATTCATATTGGTATCTTAGGTGCCTAAGTATGTTCATAAGATGTCTGGTGTAACACCCGAAAATTATTTAATTAAATTATATAAGGAATTATTTATTGGAATTTAGTCGAAGTTGGATTTATCAGTAAAATTATAAGGAGCATTAATAAATTGGGGTGATTAAATGAATTATCGAAAGTTGGGATTAATTAGTGATGAATTAATTTTATTATAGAATATTATTAGAAATAAGTGTGGATTAATAGAGTTACTTAATTGGTGTTAGAAGTAGTAGAAATGAGGTGTGAAAATTAAGCCAAATAGAAATAATAGAATTATTATTATTATTATTATTATTATTATTATTATTATTATTATTATTATTATTATTATTATTATTATTATTATTATTATTATAAGTTGGATTTAATTATAAGAGATATAAAAGGAGAATTATAAGGGTTTAGTGAAGATTTTTGGGAAAAGGTTGTATGTTGGAGAAAGAAAATAGGATTAAGTGAATAACCAATTTAGTCGAGAATTAATATTATGAGTAGAAATTAATTGACTAAAATATTTAGTGAGTTTAATTATAATGTGAGAAATAAAATGAGAAGTATTATTTAATTGGCCAATAAAATATATGATAGAATAATACTAGAATTATTAAAGGAGTAAAATAATTAATTTAATTAATAATAGAGTAGAATATAAAGGAGTATTTAAAGGAAGAAAATAATAGGAATAGGGTTTGTACGTGAGAAAAGAAACCAAATGGAAGAAGGAGGAGGCACAAAAGTTAGGAGAGGATACCGGAAGTGCACAATCGGAACCGAAAAGTAGGAATTCGACCGGAAATTAGAGAGACCGTTAATCCAAGGTAAGGGTGGGGTTCTGACTTTCTAATGAGTTGTATGATGAGTAGTATATGGAAATTAGGATAATGGAGAGTTTTGCTATGTATTTATGATTGTTCTATTTGGTGAGAAATCATTTGATGTCAGTGTGTTGAAATTATTCTTGAATATGATGAAATTTGTCTTGAGTTTTAAGTTGCTAAATTGATTTTGTTGGTTGAATATGTATATATTATTTCGTTATAATATTTATATACGTGTAGTGTATAACCATGTTTATCCACATATGTACCGAAACTTTATCAAATATATTTATATGCACGGTATCGTAACTTTTCATTAATTTAATTGTTTTGGTAGACATCACAATTGGGTTGATAATTGAGAGTATCATGTTACAGTACCAGTATATTAGAGTAAGCCGAAAATCTAAGTTAATGTTTCATACATTGTAGCATTAGTTTATTTGATTGGTTAATGTTTGATAAAGTCTAACCTTAGAATTGTTAATTTATAATTTTAATATATTGATAACATAAAGTTTTGTTTATGAGAATAATATTAGTTATTTAACTATTAGATTTTATAATTATAATAGTTTTAGTATTATTAATATGATAAATTAAGAGTTTTGAGTAAGAGACGATTATTTGGTTAACTGATTAATTTAAATTATTTCGATTCTATTAGAGTTATTAAAGTTGTCAATAGAGTTGTTAGAATTGTCAATAAAGTCATCAGAGTTGTTTTGAGTTATTAAGAGTCATATTTTAATGGTTTTGGATAATTCTGACATGTCTAGAGTTGTCAGCATTGTTTTCGAGTTGTTTAAAATTAAACCTAATAAGCCGTAGAATTAAAGGTAAAGGTATTTGACCCTTTAGAGTTGTTTTACTATTACTTGAGTCAGACCATTAACCAATTATTTTCATAAATATTATTTTACATACAAGAGTTGTCGGTAGAGAAATTTTGAGCACCTTAGAGTTATTCTAGAATTGTAGGGATCGTGGTAGAGTGATTTATAATTTATTGAGAAATATGTCAAGTTATAATTATATATTATTATGACATTTTTATGATTTAAGAGTATAGAATAAGTTATATAATTGCAGGTGATAAATTGTGTCGTAAGCCCGCTGAATTGTTGTTGTTGTTTGGTGGTATTGATGTTGTTAATAAATTGCGAAGTTGTAAATGGTGTAGTAATTGTTATTGTTTGTTGGTATTGATGTTGTTAATAAATTGCGAAGTTGTAGATTGTGATGAAATTGGTTGTTGTTTGCTCGTATTAATTCTATTGATAAACTATTATTGTTGTTGATACGTTGATGAAGTTGTAGGTCGTATGACCAATGTTGATAAGTTGTTTTACAGTTGATGAAGATGTAGGCCTATGGTCAATGTTGAATAAGTTGAATTGTTCTAATTTATGGACATGCTTGAGTTGTAGGTCGAATGACCAGTGTTGATCTAGTTGTTGTTGTATGCTGTTGTTGTTGCATCGTTGTGTATTTGTTGTTGAAGTTGAGATCGCATGGCATACATTGCATGATTAAGTTGGCCTGGATTGGCCCCACGTTGAAAGTTGAAGGCTTATACATTGGCCTTGATGGCACCACGTTGAAGGCTTATGCCTTGTTGAATGCCTCGATAACCTGACATGATTTTAAGTTGGGAGTTCTGCTCCAAATGGTACCACATGCATTTGCATAGTTGAGTCACATATTGAGTCGCGTGTTAAAGTTGTTGGTATTATTCGTTATTTGTTGATTATCATTGTGATGTTGTTATAAGTTGTTGTTGCTATAAGTTGTTATTGTTGTGAGTTGTTGTTGTTATAAGTTGTTGTTGCTATAAGTTTCCGTTGTTATAAGTTTTTGTGGTTATAAGTTGTTGTTGTTATAAGTTGATGTTTTTATTAGGCTGTGTTGATTTAAGTTGTTACGTTGATTAAATAAAATGTCTTCTTGTTATTATTTAGTTGTTTGTTGGTTGTATGAATAATTATTGAAGCATTGATTTACCTTATCTGAATTCTAATATATTATTTATCATACGATTTATTAGATTGTTAGATATCTCACCCCTTCTGTTGTGATGTTGCGTCTACGTGGGTAACGTGCAGGTAATGAAGAACAAAGGTTTAGTTGCTGTTAGTTCGAGTCGGGTTGTCGCTCTGATACGTAACACTCAGGGGATGAACGCTAGTTGTTTTGCTATTTTGATTTTGTTGTTGAATAACTATGTTGATATATGAAAAGTAATTGTTGACTTTAAATTGTTTTAAGTTGAAATATGCTATGACATCCAAGTTGATTAATGTAGTTCCGCTGCTTAATATTAATAAAGTTGATTCATGTTGTTTCGTTTCATCCGAGTTTAGGTGTTATGTATCTGTGTTAGCGTGTTGTTGTTTTAGTTGAATTGTAATACTCCAATTGTTTGTTGAAAAGAATTTTATAACTCTGATTTTTATAATAATTACCGGGGTAGAATTGGGGTGTTACATTTGGGGTGCCTGCAGTGACTCAAATGCCTTAATAGGTCAAATCTTTCCCATATGGGAAGACGGAGGCGAAGATGCATGAGCCCTAGAAGTTGTCGCATCTGCTTCAACCGAGCTAGAAACAACATGTTTCAGCGAGGCTCATACTCTTTTACTCTGAACTTATGCATGTTGCACAATTTTGTCATGCCTCAATCTATCTTTCTTTTGAACCATAATGCCTATAAGTAAATCATACAAGCATTACAAAGATGAAAGAAAATGGGATCAAGCCAAATAATACAAACTAGTAAATTATGAATATGCATCTCTACAAAGTTTTGGAAATTAAAAAGTTGTAAAATTCTTGAGATGAATCTTCATAAAGCTCTGCAAATCAGATGAACAAAAATGACGGAAATACAATTCATTGCAACATCCAAATAATGCATTGAAAATTTAAACTACCTATCAAACATATTTATCATTTAAATAACTTATCTAAACTACTTATTACATAAGATAATGTTCAATTTCTACAAATGTATATAAAAATAGGGGGAAATAGAAAAATCAAAAACTTATCTAAAGTGAGTTTAGAAATTAAGTTAGTTCTTTGATCAATTGAATATTGATGAAAGCTTTGAAGTGATTTGAATGAGTTTGAGAAAACAAGATAATAGCCTGCGCGGTGCGCGGGTTGTGTTCAACAATTCTTTTTATAAATAAATTAAATTTGAATCGAACTATGTATTATGTAATTGAAGATTAGTGTATATAATAATAGTGAAGTTGAGTTAAATTCATAAAATTATTATTATTATAGAATCACTAGATAATTTTTACTATGCAATTATTTATTTTATGATACTTGATTTTAACGTCTTAAATTCCTTTATTTTTTTAATTATATTTGTTTTGGATAAACAACCGAATTTTCGATATATTTATACAAATAAATATATCAATTAGTAGTTGAAACTACTGGTGAAATCATTGGATAGAATATCAATGAAGTCGCCACCGAACGTTTTTTATCCCACGAGAGAAAAGGAAAACATCGAGTAAACCTGAGAGAGAGAAATCATGGTCTTTCGACCAAGAGATCGGGTAAGGGAGTCAGTTACGCGAGGGAAAGGTATTAGCACCCCACACGTCCGTAGTACTCTACGGTATCCACTTCTACTTTCTATCTAATGGATGTGGGTATCTATTTACAACCTATGTCTAAAGCAAAATGAATGAATGCAAAGTATTATGTACAAAAAAGCAAGGTTTTTTAGTCGTGCTTCTCGCGGTTGCGAAGCTTTAGTTCCTACGTATCTTATTCGTGCATTTAGGAATCAAAGCAATACGTAGTTCTCCTCAAAAAATTTGGTGGATTGCAATGTTTTTTTATGAGAAATTCCAATTCGCATCCTTACGATTGCAATTCGTGCTTGGCATTGCAGCTTATCAAAAGTCTCATGCTTAACCGCTCGCACACTTAGCAATTCGCTTGGATTTGAAAAGAAATACCCTTATCGAAAAGGTTTTCGTAGAAAAAGGTCCGAACACAAAATGGATTGAAATTGGTGGATTGTTTTTACCTTGGCGAAAGGATTTAAGTTTATTAACATGTCTTGAGATTTGATAAAGAAAAAAGGTTTTAGTTTTATTATGCAAAAGAGGAAGAAAAACATCTAAGGGGAACTATCTAGCTCTATCCCTAATGTTATCATGCAAAGGTGGCCCTACGTCAAGGATGAAAAAGGAATCTTTACCTATGTTGATATGCAAGGATGAATATCCAAATGTCTAAGCTCGAAAGCTACCCTAGTCAAGCGGTCATGGGGGAAACTATCTTAATATCCACCTTGGTTGACCAACCAAGGGATACAAAGGGAGGAGGCAAGCAAGTGCTTTGGAAAAAGCACACAAACAATGCAATGCACAAACAAATGATACACAGAAGCACAGGGAGAAAGAAGAAAGAAAGATCATAGCCAAGGGCGACGCGTCACCCGAGTCAATCAGGAGCTTTCTTCTAGAGAAAATAAATTGAAGAGAGTGGAGGCACAAGGGTTAGAAGAAGATACAAGAAGTGCACAACCGGAACCAGAAAATAGGAATTCGATTGGAGTTATAACCACCGTCAGATTTAAGGTAAAGGGTGGGGTTCTAACTCTCTAAACGGGATTATGATAAATCGTATGTGGGGTTAGTCGGTGATCCTGAAGGCAGTCTGGGGCGTTACTACAGGTTACTCCCCTGGAGGAACCGGTTACCACTGTTACTTTTTGAAAAATGTTAAACTTTGAAAATTCATAACTTTTGAACTGTAAGTTTTTTTAATATTCTATTTTATGAAATAAAGAAAATAATGGTAACTTGGTTTTATTTTGGAAAGTAGTGATTTTTTGACGTTGTGGTTTATTCGTACCTTGTATACTTGGTGGATAGATAATGGTATGTTGTTTTGTGATGATGTATGTGTGTATAATAATGACTATATGTGTATGTTGGTGATAGAATTACTAATTGATGAGTAAGTGCTTGCATGTTTATGCTATTGGTGATGTTCATGATAGTTGATTGATATCATGTTTTGGCGAGGATGTTGCAGTAATTGCTTGTGCATGTTTATGTTGTTTGATGATGTTCATGATAAATGATGGTTATCATATTTTGGATTGATGATGGTTTATGATGTTATCATAACCTGTGTTGAATGTTGCATGCTTTTATGATGTGCATGCATATACATTCTGGTGGTAGCTAATTCTCATTGTATGGAATTAGTGAGTATTGCCAATAACCATTCTCGAGTGATTATGGGTGGTGAGGATGGATTCATGTTCGGGTGATTATGGATGAATCGATGTGACTGTATCCGGGTGATTATGGATCAGTGTATGACTTAGTTCACTTTTGGTACCACATGCATAGAGTTTGACATTGTATTGTACGAATTATAACATGTTAGGATGAATTCCAATGTTATAATATGGTTGTTGTGTGTGATGTATGTTTATGACTTATGTTGTTGGATGGGTGATTAAATCTGAATATGCTAATAGGGTGGAATAATAGCTTATGAAATTCTGTTGTTTTATGAATTTATAATGCATTTTAATCATGATGAAGTCTTACCCTTACTTTGATGATTTCAGATTGAAGATTTAGCGGCTTAGGAGTTGGTGAGGATAGCTTGTAGAATTGTGCTTTTATTTTATTGCGTGTCGGTGTCATGCTCTGATCTTGTAACACTAGGGAATATTTGTCTTTAGAGTTACTATTAAACTCTCAATTTGTTTGATTGCTTTAGTTGGATAATCATTTCAATGGGTTAAGGCATTGACCTTTTGATGGTATTTATTTGGTTTTGAATTGTCCAGGTTTTGAATAAATAATTCTATTGTGTTAAACATGTGTTGATTCATTATTAATCGAAATTATGTTCCTCAACTAAGAATGACATATGTATTAGAATTTTATATTTTTAATTAATTGTGACGCCTTTTAAGGCATGTTAACTATGAAATATTATATTAATCGCGGGGGTATTTAGAAGGGTGTTACATAACTGGTTATCAGTTTGAGGTAACCGTTTACTTCACTGAAGCAATGACTAATTTTTGTATTTTTAGGCTTTGAAGCATGGTTGAAGTATTTAAACAAATACCTAACCTACATCTATCAACACATGATTTTGTGCATGAATTAAGCTTAATCCTAAAGCTATACACATACAAATCAAGGTTTCATATCCATAATTTGATAAACATCAACAAGTAACCACTTGAATAAATATTTTTCTTATGAAAATCAATTAATCAATAAGTACTTCTTTCATCTAATTCTGAATTTCAACATTATGATCACATCAAATCAAAATTTCTCAACGTAATCCACCATCTTAATTAAATTCCTCAATTAATATTTTGATTAATTTTCAATTCTAAAAAAGCGTTTATTCAAGAATCAATTATGCAAAAGTGCTTAAATCAAGAATTCTTATTGTCGAAATGAAGAGGAGAACAAGAAGAAGAGATTGTCGATGTCGAATCAAAGACCGGAGTGGAGATAATAAGAGAAAATGATGCGCGAAGCTTGGGGAAGAAGAAAGGAAAACTTCAATTCTTCACCTCGACACCTTGATA
This sequence comes from Vicia sativa, assembly GCA_021764765.1. Lineage (NCBI taxonomy): Eukaryota > Viridiplantae > Streptophyta > Magnoliopsida > Fabales > Fabaceae > Vicia > Vicia sativa. Next base: position 129,611,737 of record CM038796.1, read on the forward strand.
TTGTTGAATATTTTTGAAGAAACTTGATGAAAATGTTGAGTTTGATTCTTGAGAGAATGGAGTGAAGTGTTTATGTTGAATTTTTGACAAATGATGAATCCCCCAAATTATGAGAGCAAAATTTCATTTATACTTGGAACTTGCCTTGAATGAATTGGACTCGAAATTGGGCCCAAATTGGTTTTATTCGGCCCAACAATTTCGTGAACAGTACCCGGCCTCGAGATCCGTGCCGAATTTGAAAATAGACCCAACACGAAAAATGTCCGAAACGAAAAATTGTGTCGCATTAGACAAAATTTTAGCTTGATTCGACAAACGGTCAGGAGATATTAATTTTTGAAGTTTCAGCTCACATTAAGGGCATCTAACACGTGCAGAATTTTAATGACGCCACTTGGGGAAAATGTTCCAAACAGGGATCTTCTGATCAAAATTCAAACTCGGGATAAAAATAAAAATCGAAGCCAACTGAATTTGTGAACTTTTGACATCAGTCCCATCGGAATTCGATAAAAAAATCCGGTGAGATATGATTTTTTGAACGTTGCGTATCAGATGAATTAACTCTCGGTTCAACTCATATACACCTACGAAGAATAAAATTCTGGTATTGATCCATAAGGAATTAGCTCTCGACTCGAGAACCAAAGGTGAAGAGGACGTCGTGACAAAATTTTAGGCATCGGAACCACTCAATTTCGACATTCCAACCAGAAGTTATGAATTTTTTAACATCCCCATGAACACGGTTCAACCAAAAAACCAGTTTATTGCACTTGAAGGATTAATTTTTCCGGAGGCTTTCTTCACACAATTAGCTTTCGACCCGAGAATAAAAAATGGAGATAAAATAGAAATGAACCCTCCAGTCAAAAATCAGCCAAAAATACCCAAAGAGATGAGAGTTATGAATTTCGGAGCGTCCAAAACACAAAAGAAACTGAATTTCGCTTTATTAAGAAATGAATTGTCGGAGTCCTTGTTTGATAAATTGGCTCTCAGTATGAACAAATAAAACAGAGGACGTACTGAAATGGTTCCAACGTCTGTAGAACCCACCCGAGATAACCTTCTGACCACAAGATCATGAATTAAGCGCTCGAACCGAGAAATATCAATTTCTGGTTCGAAATAGTCCGAACTAGCCGAAACACATATTTTCTTCCACAACCTGAGATGCTCTTAACCTCATAACCATGAAATCAATGATATGCATGCATGTTCATGATAATGGAACTATAAGCCAAAAAGATTGAGATGAAGAAGATAAATTTTGGGGTACAACAATAATGATTGAATTTCTTTTATGATTTCACGTGAGAATTTAAAACGAATATAATTTACATGTTCGATTAAACTATGAGTTAGTGATCAATTTACATACTCCTAAAATTGTTGAAGTAAGGTTGGAGAAGTCGCAATGTAAATGTATAAAATCCCTAAATAAAAACACATAAAAAATTAACAAAATTTAAATTATATATATGCATTAGGTTTCACATATATAGATTCAAAAGAGATATAGAGTCCAAAGGTGAGGGGTGGTTAAATGGCATGGACTTTAAAAAATTAAAAGATATTGTTTATTTTTTTGTTAAACATTTAAATAAAATAATAAAAATGTGTAAAATAAATAATCAAATTATATTTGTATAAAAAAATATTAAAGTGGTTTTTTTAAGGCACAGAGAATTTACTTTATCAAAACATATATTTGAGCGCAAAGAGATAGAGAGAATATTCAACATATATAAAAGAGAGAATATTCATGTAACATTAAGTAACATATTGGTACCCTATTTCATTTTAGATCCAACCAAAAAAGATAGAGACGCGTTGTAGATTGCAATCAACACATTAAAAATTATATTTATATTGTAGTATAAATTTTCAAAAGCATATAAATGAACACAAAACATTATGTTTGATGTAAACTTTTACATATAGAATTGAAGCTATAGAATTGATAAGTATCTATGAAACTATAATAAAAATATAAATTATATTTAAATGTCAAATTATAACTAATATAATTGAGATATTATTATTAATAGACATAAATTTCTACTTGAAACATAAATTTAATATGTTAATAAATATTAATCGCAATATATTAGAATAATATTAAAATTTTAATATTATATTGTTGATGTCTTCAACTTTATTTATATAGTTGATCGACTTGAAATTATCTTTATAACAATATTAATTCATTAAGATAGCTATTATAGAGAATATAACTATAATTTTTTTTTTATACATAACCAAGTATATAAATAATCATGTTTTGGAGACAATTACGCAAATAATCATGTTTCGAAAAACAACTAATTGAAGGCGCCATCTCAGATGGCGCATACAATCATTATTTAAATGAAGGTGTCGTCTCAAATGGCGCATATGTGCATCCAGTCTGCACTTAGCCATCTGAAATGGCGCCTAAGGCATTTTCAAGGGGATTTTTAAAAAAAAATTAGAGATAAGTGCGAAACGATTATGCATAAGTTCGATTTTCATTAATAATAAAATGATTACATAATGAGAGAAATAATTATATATTGTCTAGTACGGCTCTAGATTCCTCAGTCGTGTCCCCACCTATTTCTTGTTGGATATCGACGAATTTCCTATTGTGGCTGGGTCGAGGGTCCAACGTAGTCAATGCGTTCAGGATTTATGAAATCCGTCAAATCAGCAAACCGGAAGATCCGCTTTGAAATAATTGGTTACCCATGCCCTCAAAGTTTGGTCGTGTTGGGGGTGGGTGGGGTTCCATCAGTGGTCGATATCATTGATCGTCGGAACAAGGGGATAAAACTGAAATTGGTCTTGTGGAGTTTGGTATTGTGATTGATGGGTACTATGTGGCTGTGATGGTGATCGCGACTTTATCGTCTATTAATCGGGAGACTGCAACTTCACAGTACTATCGCGTAGTTTTAAAAGATATCGAACCCACAGAGACTATAAATCGATCTACTGTTATCCTAAGTTACGGTATATAGCTAAGGCGAATAATTCTTTTAGATAATGGTTAAGGAAAAATATAAATAAAACGGATATCGGCACGTAATATAGTGAACCTAAGCGGATTAAATTTAACCTAAGCGTATAGAGATGGTTAACTTAATTGTACTGTAGAGATTATCAGTTTAAAAACCCTCAACTCACACTTTCGTGGTATTATCTCGGATTATACTCCTAAAGTCCTATGTCTGCTCTCGCTAGCCCATAAGTGTTTAGAAAATATTCTTTGAAAATTTAATAAAATCTAATTCGTTTTAAAGCGCTCTCGCTGTATTTAAATCGAATGCCTAACTTTAGCTATCCGGTTAAAACCTCACACTTTCATGGTCTCGATCCTAACCTATTCTACTTTTCTTACTTTCGTAACAAAAAGATTGATTTTAATTACAAAAAGTCATAACCAGAAATTAAGTTAATTAATATTTTACCCTGGGAACAAATTAATTCCTACTCTTACTGCTATTACATACCGATACCTACACGGTTTAGCCGGACATATTTATTAATTCAGACATGCATAAATAATAAGGTTCAATATATTTAAACATCTCCATAATCAAATAAATAAATATCAGGCACAATATTTTAAATAAAATAAAATAATTATATTAAAAACCTAAAAATAAGAATACTGGAATAATCTTGTTCTTCGAAATAAACGAACATTCCGCCACAAGTCGGGCTGGATCTGCTCGGAGACTTCTCGAATTGAAAGAAAAATACGACAAGGAATAAAAAGCACTAGATCTAACGTAAGGCTAGATCAGTGAAAAATACACAATAATTTCCGGTGTAGAAATTGTCGTGAGAAAATTATAACAACTTCAAACTGAAATAAAATCTAAATAAAGAAACTGAAAACTAAAATAAAATCAAAGTACAAAACTGAAAAGAAAATAAAATTGCGAAATAAAGAAAGAACTATTGTTCGGTAAGAATGCCGACCCTTGCTCTGAAACTTGAACTTGTATTTATAGCCTCTTTCGTAACTACCTGTTTCATTCTTCTTGCATGAACGTGTGATCGTGGGAACATGGAACTGCCAAACAAATGGGAGGGACGGTCGCCTCCACGTGTAGAAGGGAAGTGTGAGACGTGGGTCTCACATCATGAAGGGACCAGGAGACGTGGGTCTCCAAGAATGGAGATGGTGGGCCCTTGAGTGGGAGGCGGGCGCCTCCTTTCTGAGTGGGGGAGTGAGACGGCCGTCTCACATTACGTGGCAAGTGGGACGCGCGTCCTAGGCTTGATGGGCCACGCGTGCTGGGCTTTTTGCGTGGCTTTTGTATAATTATTTCCTTCTTCTTAACTCCTCCTTTTTGCTATATCACCCCTTGCTTCATTTCTTTGACTTTTTAATCCGATTTTTCCTCAATTTTATTTCTTTGCTCAATTGATCTTTATTTAATACAAATACCTGAAACAAAAGAAATACCAACGTAATACATAAATAAAACAGAATAATTAAATAAAAATAGTAACATTATCCATGAAAATTAAGTCAAATATGTTATATAAATTCGTGTTATCAAACTCCCCTATATTTAAACCTTTGCTTGTCCTCAAGCAAAAAGTAAAAATGAAAAATCACTTAAACATTTGTCAAACGCAGATATAAAATATAATTCAATTCGTACTTGGTTGCAATTCACTTCTTTGTTGGATAACTCAAGTTTAGACTTCGACACCAAAATTACCGTAAAAACACTAGATAACCTCATTTATGCAGACCAATTTAAGTCATGTATTATAGCTCGACCTAATACTTTCGTTTCGTTTCACCCGTTTTCATTCTGGTGCAATCACATTAAGCCCTTTACCTTACGCGCACATAGTGGAGTAACCGGTTAGTGAATTTGATCTTTATAATCCAGCTAGAAGTTCTGGTACTTATATTTGGTACTCCTTTATCCAATTACAAATTGCGGGGAATTGGACCGTCGTCCGCCCTACCAAGTTCAGCACCAGGAACCACTGAACCAATTCATAATGGATTGTTTGCATAAAGATTTTATAGTTTCCGCAACTGTTGGATTAAATGATCTGGTAAGGACCATCTAACTTAATAAGTGCATCTTCTGATAAAAATTTCTCTTAAAAATCTTGATCAATCACTTATATTCATCGATTCTCCACGTAGTTTGTCGTTTAAGGCGGTGCCGACTGCTTTTATAAACTACTCGGGATTACTTTAATACTAAGTCTTAAGGTGTTGGTATAATAAGTACTTAAATCGATCTAACGCGTTGGGATTTTGAAGTGTTAGGACGATAACGATTTTGCTTTAGTCGCACTCGAGTTCTTATTTATAAAAATAAGCAACCTTAATACTAGTTGAGTATGTCAAGATATACGTTTGAGTTTGAATTTTTTCGTTATGGCTCAAGAAAATGGAAGAATTTGAATAAGCACGAGAATTTTACATAAAAGATTAAAATTACATAAATATGTATTTTATTGAATGGAAATTTTTGCAGTACATGGAAAAAGAAACAAAAAGTGAAATATTAAAGAGAGCAAAGAAAATAAAAACGAACTAAGAAATGTTCTGACTCCCCTAAACTTAAAATGAGCATTGTCCTCAATGCGATAAAACCAGGAGAAGTCAGAAGGGAGTAGGGTGATCACTCGTCGCTTGGAAGATTGTGTCCTCTTGCTCCTCTGCCTCTAGTACGAGGTCGGCGGCGCCTATCGGAATCAGAATCGTTAAGGTGCAAAGCATCCGCTATGCGAGCTGACAATGCTTCGAAGTTATGATCGTTTCGAAAAGCATACTCGTGTTGTTCGCGCTGTAACTCTCGAATAAGACGCAATGTTTCGGCTTGGTTTTGTTCCATTGCTAGGAACCGCTGATCCTTCCGGTTCATGGCAGCATGCATTTCATCGAAATTAGCAGCCTGCGGAGGATTTTCTTGAGGTGGCTGGGCAGCAGGTGCATTAAGAGCAAAACGCCAATTGTTGCGGCTTCGCACGTCGATCTGGTTTGGACAAGGCATCACTACACCAGGCACCAAACGTCTGTTGATCATTAAAGTGTACCATCCATCTTGTCGTGGGGAGATAATATAGGAATCACGACAGTAAATTACATCAAGTAGATTTGCAGGCATCATAAATTGTCCCAAGGACAGAAGCTCGTTGGATAAGCCTAAAGCAAAAGCTAAAGATGTTATGATCCCACCGAAAACAAAAGGGTTGGTACCTTCCGCATTTACGCATGTGTGAAAGTGGCTAAGCATGAAAGGAGCGGCGTTGACGGCTTGACCGTTGAGGGCACAAAAAAGAAGGAACATTTCATTTTGGTTGACCTTATGGTTATTGGTCCTGCCAAAAATTGTGTTCGCGAGGATTCGGTGAAAATACCTCAGAGCGGGATTATGAATGTGTGAAGCATAGAGATCTCGCCAACTTTCGGTGGGTTGACCGGTCAGATCATGCCAAAAGGAGAAACCAACTTGATCCCAAGAAATGTCACTTTCGGTATCGAAAGGTTTGTAGTGAACGTTTTGACCTCTTGTGAACTGTAAAAGTTCAGCGATCCTTTCTTGGTCAATGGAATATTCTTCGTTAAACATGCGGAAATTTGCGGTGCCGGTTGTATATGGATTGTTAGGAGGCGTGTTGTAAGAGAACGAACTGAGGAACTCTAGAACGAGTGGTTCAAAGGTTGGAAAAGGATTTATGAAGAGGTGAAGCAAACCCGTGTTTATAAGCATGAAGGTGATGCTCTCCGTCATACCCAAAGTATCTAAACAGTTGGCGTCCACATATTTGGTGGGGACAACCGAACGTTAATAGAACTTCATGTATTTCTCTGTTTGTTGGTCGTCATCATTTTCTCGGAACACCACCGTGGATAGGTCAGGTGGTGGTCGGTCTGACCTCACTTGACGATGAGTGTTTCGTGGAGCCATGATAAGAGAAGGAAATGAAAAAGAAATTTGGTAGAAATATGGGGTGGATGAGAGAAAATATATGAGAATGGAAATGTGGAATGAGAAGAAATGAAGAATTAAGATTTGAATGAATTTATAAATGAATTGAATTAAAATGAAAAGAAGAAAATAATAAAAGTCAAGAGAAGAATGAGACAAAGCATGGGACGGGGGCCACTAATGCTGAGACGTCCATATCATAAAGGCAAGCATGCATGGAGGTGTGCGTCTCTTGCCTATTCACATGCTGCTTTGATGATGGAGGCGTGCGTCTCCCAAAGAACAAAAGGTCAGAGGCGACCGTCTCAAGAGGGAGACAAAGAGCAGGCGGCAATCAGGCGTGAGTTTGGCACGAATTGCAGAAGCATGGCATCTTGAAGGCATGCGTAGTGGACAATTGAATGCAGGGAATCTTAATTGCATGCGTTACAAAATTCAGAAGGCATGCGTATTATCAATGCAGTAATACTAGCACATGGTAGCTTTTCAGATGTTTCACATGCATGCATCCATACACGTATATATATATATATATATATATATATATATATATATATATATATATATATATATATATATATATATATATATAAAAGATAATTTAGAATTTTAAACAATAGAATATATATATATATATAATAGTATATAATAGTATTATAATTGATATGATAAATATTGGGAAGTATTAATTCAGTATACTGATGGAAAAATACGATAACTAAAATACTCAATTATTCCTATAAATATTAACGCAAATTATTTAATTGGGTATAATTATCGGTATTACGGGGAAGTAGTTTAATCGTATCAGTGGAAGGGGTGCAACCGATAATCGAGTAAAATTAAAAATTAACATAGAAAAAATATGAAAAAGAATGAAATTAAAAACTAGAATGACTACTCGTTGATTTTCCATGGCCACTTATCAAGCCATCTCACATATCCCTCACCTTTTCTTTTCTTACGTTTGTAGGGTGGTTCATTCTTTCGAAATTGTGGTGGTGGTTGTGGATCTATCCTAAGTATAAGCTTTTCAAATTTGAGCTTAGTGATTTCATCCATCGCCTCATAAGTTAACCTTACCCTCTTAACAGTAATGATATTCTTAATTTTATGGTTCTCTAATTTTCGCTTTTTAGGCAAGATTTCAAACAGTGGTGCATTAGTGTGGATATATTTTAATACCTCAACATACGTTTTAGATTGGGAGTCTACCTGAGCTTCCAAAAAAATTTTGGGAAAGAAATTCGTGGGGTGTAGTGATTTGAGATGACAATATGCGCTTCCTCCTCTACCTCTTTTACAACCTCCTCTTCGATTGGTGTTGGTGAATTTTTCTCAATCTCCACTATTTTCTCGTCAGAACTTTCCTTGGCCACAATATCACTCTCCTCAAACTCATCATCACTCTCTAGATTTTCAAATAGTTTTTCTATAATGGTCGCTTCAACATCCACATCCTCTTTGGGGAATGGTCCTAGAAGATTTTGTTCAAGTTGGGAGTTTGAGTCTCTAAGGCCATGTTGTGAGTCGTGAGGGACTCAACCACAATGTTTAGTTGGCTAAGGGTTTCATTATTTTGAAGACTTTGTTTTCTTACCTTTTTGTTTTGGACAGTTTGTGTCTCTACAAAGTGTTCAATCATAGACTCTAACCTAGAGTTAGTTATCATCTCATCGGAATCTTCCATTGATGTTTCTAAGTTAAAATCTTGCGATTCTTCAGAGTCTTGGAAGTGAGTTAAAGTCTCCTTTTGTGTTTCCCCAAAACGTTCCATCATCCTAGATGTTTCATTAAAATTTTACATTAATATTTCGAGGTCAGATTTATATGGTTTTGGTGATTCTTCAAAATATTGGGCGTGATAATTGTAGAGGGAATTGGGTTGAGGATAAGTTTGGTTGATATTATAAGTTTCTTGTGGTTCTTCAAAATGTGGGGATTGGTAGTTTTGGAGGTAATTTGGGTAAGAGTAGGTTTGTGAAGCATTGAAATCTTCCATCAGTATTTCGAGGTCGGATTTATGGGATTCTTGTGATTCCTCAAAATACTGATAATGAGCGTAGGAAAAATTTGGGTTATACATAGTAAATAAAGTAAAAGTTCCTTAGTCTATACGGTATAACACCGGAGTTACAATATCGACTTAAATAGTCCCCGGCAACGGCGCCAAAAACTTGATCGCGACTTTATCGTCTATTAATCGGGAGACTAAAAGTGCACAGTCCTATCGTGTAGTTTTAAAAGATATCAAACCCACAGAGACTATAAATCAATCTACTGTTATCCTAAGTTACGGTATATAGCTAAGACGAATAATTCTTTTAGATAATGGTTAAGGAAAAATATAAATAAAACGGATATCAGCACGTAATATAGTGAACCTAAGCGGATTAAATTTAACCTAAGCGTATAGAGATGGTTAACTTAATTGTACTGTAGAGATTATCAGTTTAAAAACCCTCAACTCACACTTTCGTGGTATTATCTCGGATTATACTCCTAAAGTCCTATGTCTGCTCTCGCTAGCCCATAAGTGTTTAGAAAATATTCTTTGAAAATTTAATAAAATCTAATTCGTTTTAAAGCGCTCTCGCTGTATTTAAATCGAATGCCTAACTTTAGCTATCCGGTTAAAACCTCACACTTTCATGGTCTCGATCCTAACCTATTCTACTTTTCTTACTTTCGTAACAAAAAGATTGATTTTAATTACAAAAAGTCATAACCAGAAATTAAGTTAATTAATATTTTACCCTGGGAACAAATTAATTCCTACTCTTACTGCTATTACATACCGATACCTACACGGTTTAGCCGGACATATTTATTAATTCAGACATGCATAAATAATAAGGTTCAATATATTTAAACATCTCCATAATCAAATAAATAAATATCAGGCATAGTATTTTAAATAAAATAAAATAATTATATTAAAAACCTGAAAATAAGAATACTAGAATAATCTTGTTCTTCGAAATAAACGAACATTCCGCCACAAGTCGGCTGGATCTGCTCGGAGACTTCTCGAATTGAAAGAAAAATACGACAAGGAATAAAAAGCACTAGATCTAACGTAAGGTTAGATCAGTGAAAAATACACAATAATTTCCGGTGTAGAAATTGTCGTGAGAAAATTATAACAACTTCAAACTGAAATAAAATCTAAATAAAGAAACTGAAAACTAAAATAAAATCAAAGTACAAAACTGAAAAGAAAATAAAATTGCAAAATAAAGAAAGAACTATTGTTCGGTAAGAATGCCGACCCTTGCTCTGAAACTTGAACTTGTATTTATAGCCTCTTTCGTAACTACCCGTTTCATTCTTCTTGCATGAACGTGTGATCGTGGGAACATGGAACTACCAAACAAATGGGAGGGACGGTCGCCTCCACGTGTAGAAGGGAAGTGTGAGACGTGGATCTCACATCATGAAGGGACCAGGAGACGTGGGTCTCCAAGAATGGAGATGGTGGGCCCCTGAGTGGGAGGCGGGCGCCTCCTTTCTGAGTGGGGGAGTGAGACGGCCGTCTCACATTACGTGGCAAGTGGGACGCGCGTCCTAGGCTTGCTGGGCCACGCGTGCTGGGCTTTTTGCTTGCCTTTTGTATAATTATTTCCTTCTTCTTAACTCCTCCTTTTTGCTATATCACCCCTTGCTTCATTTCTTTGGCTTTTAATCCGATTTTTCCACAATTTTATTTCTTTGCTCAATTGATCTTTATTTAATACAAATACTTGAAACAAAAGAAATACCAACGTAATACAGAAATAAAACAGAATAATTAAATAAAAATAGTAACATTATCCATGAAAATTAAGTCAAATATTTTATATAAATTCGTGTTATCAGATGGTTGAACGTAAGTTGGGTTGGTTGGGTCATATTCTTCAAGCATGCATAAATCTAGGCTAAGTTGAGAAAAGTTAGATGACGAGGGGTCTATATTGGGATATTGGATATATGGTCTTGGTTCAGAATATTGGAATTGTGTGCGAGGCATTTGAGTGTTTGGAAATTGAGGTTCAGATTGAGGTTGGGCGTTGGGCATATGGGTGTATTGTTATGGTGGTTCAAATTGAGGTTGGGTGTTTGTGGATCGGTATCGGCGTGGTGTTTGGTGGTAGGTGGATGTGTGTTGGGGTTGTGGTTGTTGTTGTTGGGGTTGGGGTTGGGTTGTTGTTAGGGATTTGAGTATTGTGCCCATTATGCGCATGCGTCGATAAGATACCTTGGGTCATACACAAACATTTATGGGTTAGTAATCGATTTGTACCATTCATAATATTCTTCGGTGTGTCGCATGTTTGACTGGGTGAGGAAAACATGGAATTGTAAGACATGTCAGTGACACCTCTCCCACATCGTACATCATTCCTTAGGGTACTCAAAAGACAAACAATAAGGTCAAATAGCTTCAGACCAAATTTACACACCCCGACGCACATGACCAACTTCAACATGGGTGGAGACGAACCATCATCAGATTACTTATTCAACCCGTTTGTGTAGTCTGATGAAAATTTAAAGGTGGGAGAAAATTTTTGTACAAAGGAAGATTGTATACGAGCTATAAAAAAGTTCCACATGATTAACTCTATTGATTATAAGGTAGATCAAGTAAATCCATAAATGTACAAGATACACTGTATTCATCATCCAAAATGTATGTTCAAACTCACCACATCATACAGGTTGAGAAATGATTATTGGGTTATAGGTTCCATAACCACACACACTTGTGTTAGTTCTACGCAATCACAAGATCATCGCAAATTAGGTTATCAGCTTATGTGTCAAGAGATCTTACCTCTTGTCAGCAACGATCCTTCGTTGAAGGTGAAAACAATAATCGCTCACATCACCGCATTTTACAACTACACTCCGACATATAGAAAGACATGGTTAGCAAAGACTAAGACAATTGAAACAGTCTATGGAAACTGGGAGGATTCATACAAAGAGTTATTGCGGTATCTGCATGCACTTCAAACTTATGCTCCTGACATTGTTTATACCATAAAAACACTGCCAGCGTATGCCCCGGACGGTAGTTATGTCAACGAGAATGGAATTTTTAGTCGATTGTTCTGGGCTTTTGAACCTTGCATAAAAGGGTTTACGTCATGCAAATCTATTGTTCAGATAGATGGGACGTGGTTGTATGGGAAGTACAAAGGCACACTCCTGATGGCAGTTGCACAAGATGGCAACAATAACATATTCCCAATTGCCTTTGCTCTAGTCGAGGGAGAGACTGGTGGTGCTTAGAGTTTCTTTCTCAAGAATCTCCGAACACATGTGGCTCTGCAACCTGGTATATGTTTGATTTCAGACAGACATGCATCTATTGAGAGTGCATACAACAATCCTGCAAATGGTTGGCATGAACCCCCTTCAACACATGTCTACTGCGTTAGACATATCGTCCAAAATTTCACGTGGGAGATCAAAGACAAGAAACTTCGAAAAACAATAATGAATGCAGGTTATTCATTAACACAACCTTCGTTTCATTACTACCGCGACGAGATTAGAACGACAAATCCGAATACAGGTAGGTGGATTGATAATATTTCGGTGGCAAAATGGACGAGGTCATACGACAATGGATAGAGATGGGGTCACATGACAATAAATCATATTGAATCAATGAATAGTGTTTTCAAAGGCATACGAAACCTCCCAGTTATCTCTTTGGTGAAATCCACCTATTTTAGGATGGCTTCGTTGTTTGCACAAAGAGGTGAAATGTGGAATGCAATGTTACAACCGGGACAACTATGACGTGAGGTCTGCATGAAGTATATTAAGGCAGAAAGTGCCAAAGCCAACACCCATCTTGTTACAAGGTTCGACCGACATAACCACAATTTTGTTGTTAAAGAGACAATCGACCACAAAGAGCGGCAGCCAAGACACGAGTATAGGGTTATTTTACCAACTCGTTGGTGCAATTGTGGAAAGTTTCAAACCTACTATATGCATGGCTTTCATGTCATTGCAGTGTGTGTGCATACTCATCAAGATGCGTTAAAACTTCTATCTCCCATTTACAAGGTAGAGACGTTGCTCAAGGTATTCAGCGACGGATTTTTGGTGGTGGCAAAACCGGATTACTGGCCTGAGTACGAAGGGGAGATAGTTTGACACAACCATCAAATACGAAGGAATAAAAAGGGTCGTCCAAAAAGCAAGCGTATCACAACTGAAATGGACGAGCTTGACAAACTAGAAAGAAAGTGTGGTTTATATTGTCAGGTCGGACACAATCGAAAAAATTGTCCCACTCGTGCTACACGCTCGACAACATAATAATTGTATGCAATGTATATACATTTTTTTATAAATTAACCGAACTTTTTCATTAAGAGCATTTCTTACAACAACCAATACACTAAAAACAACCAATACGCAAACTAAAACTGAAACACGTCACGATTAAGCAACATGAAAATATAAAATCAACAACACAATCAAATGTCTAAGATATTATAACCGTCAAAACGATTTCATTAAATCCATACATCATTGTCATAACGTCTACGTCTGTTTTGACTTCCTCCAACCAACTTCGAGGTTGTCCAGTTGTGAAGCTCATGGTCGTTCTTCTTCTCCGAATCCTTCTAATTTATTTCCCGACTTCAATTTCTCCCTCTAACCATCGCATCAACTCTTTCTTCAATTTGACCATGGTAAAAATGTGCCAAAATTTCATTTTCATCGGAGGTTTAGTGACCGAAAAAATAACGTATACATCTCTGATATGGATGTATGATGATGTCATGACACAAGAAAAAGAGAGAAAATGAGAAGACAATGTGAGAAAGTGTGAAGAATGAAGGAGAATGGATGTTTTATTTATAGAAAACACAAATACACATAGGAGACATTTCATATGGCGCCTACTCCTAAAAAGAGAGTATATGCGCCACCTCACATGGCTTGCAGCAAGAGGATGTGCCATGTGGGATGACGCCTGAGTGTAAATCATGAGTGTATGCGCCATCTGAGATGACGCCTTCACTAAAATGACCTCCAAAACATGGTTATTTGCGTAATTTTCTCTAAAATATGATTATTTGTGTATTTTTTTTTTTAATACTTGATTATGTAAAAAAATTTATAGATATAATAACAAAGGAATGAACTCATATTATTATTGAAAGCACGAAAAGATAATTCCTTAAGTGTGAATATGAAATTGTATTGAAAAAATCTAAATAAAAAATAATGATATGTAAATTTTGTGGATGGGTGTAAAAAGATAGAAGATAATTGAGTTAAATATATTCTCTCAATCAAATTTCACAAACATGAGTAACAATAAAATATAATCGTACAATCCAACTCTAATTTAATATATAAATAATGAGTAGATAATTGAGAGGATGTGCAGGACACTGATTAGAAAAATAAAGTTTTAATAGTTTTTAATAAAAGGTCTTAAAGATTCCCAATTTATTTATTTTTTACTATTTTAAGGTCTTAAAGAGTGCCCTGAGGATTGGTGTTATTATTATTAATTGACCAATTTAAAAAAAAAAACAAAAATAGGATTGTGTTAATTTCTATTTTTACGTATAATTAATAGAATGACACTCGTCTATGGTTGATTTAGAATAGTTATCAGATTGCCAAGTGTTTAGGATTACTATCATGACAAACTTAGATAAATATATATTAAGCAGATGTGAGTTGGAAAAGTTTAAGGCTTAAGTAGGTTCCAAAACTTCTAAAAAAATTGTTTTAAGAGAATATTTTTAGAAGGGGGAAGGAAAAGATTGTGACGCATATTTTATTTTTGATTAAAATTGTCTAAAGATGCATTTGCATAATTTACACAGATGCATTTTTGTAATTTTTTCAACAAAGCCTTAAGGCGTAATTGTTTAAATGCGTTTACAAATGCAATCCAGGGAGTAATTTTGATTTTTCAAAAAGATGGAAAAAATTTCACGATGCCTTGGGCAAATCCCTAAAATAAACCATACTGTAGTACTAGACAAGATGAAAGTCCAACTCAAATTTTTGAAAAGAATCTTTGACGAACTACTTATTGATTAGACCTAAGCTTTATAGATCATACTTTGACCTTGCAAAACCCAAGTACCTAACCCACACTGACTAGTGCCCCACCTCCAAATGAGATAATGTACTCATCCATAAAAAACGCAAAATACACTTTAGAAAAAGAAAAAAAGTAGAGCTGTCATTGGCTAGGGAGGGGAAAGTAGCACCCTTATATTTAGGGTTACATTCCCTTTGGAATTATTTTGACACCCTAAAAAGGTAGCTGTTTATATTACAAACTCCAATGAGATCAAATCATTTTATACACATATTTCATGACAATTTGAAACTATTTTTAATGCTAAACAAAACTGTACAAACAATTAACCTCGGTAAAAAAACTGTTTGACGCATTATCAAGATTCAAGATCTTGCAGCATTGAACAAAGTTCAGACAATCATTCAAAGGCAATGCCGGCGCTGGAACGGAGAAGACGGTGTCAAAAATGGTGTAGTTAAGATGTTAGGCTGCAAAGGCTGAAAAGAAAACCCCGCTGTCTGTGGAACTCCAATTGGCTGGTGTTGAACAGATCTGACAAGACATAGTCTTGGTTATACTTCTACTTTACCTTATGATCAATCTCATTGAGATATTTATTCCTCAAATATCACTAATATTAAAATATTAAAAATAAACTCTAAAACTGTAATGACATCAAGATAATGTGCATGTATGATGAGAAAATGCAGGGTCTGCGCAAGAACTTACCCAAATGACAATGATAATGAAGTCTCTGCTGAGTTGTGAACTCCATTCTGATCAGGAGATAATAATGACCAAAAAACTAGATCATGCAACAAAAGGATTATTTAGTATCATATCAAGTAAAAAGAAAATGAAAGTTTTAACAGAAAATTTTCAAAAAGAGAAGCAGAAAAATGTCACATCTCATTCCAGAAATAACATTCAAGCTTATTAGTTGGAATCCGCAAGTAGTTCCACAATGTTACTCCCTCAATACCATATTAAGTTTCCCTTTGCAATATTTTTTGTAGAATATTTGTCCCTTTTCGAATTAAAATATCAATGTTTTATTAATTTTCTCCGCTACTATACCCTAATTTATTGTACTTCAACTAAATTAACCACTTCATTTACTAAACTAAGAAGGGTATTTTCCGGTGTTACTAAGAAACCGGGTCGCAAACCCGACCCGTGAAACCAGAGTTTTGAGGAAGATGAACAGAAACGGCAGAAACGCCCAATCACACCGCCCCTACGTGTTTGCACGGCTATCCCCCAAATCCTAGTTTTTTCTTCACAGGATCGTCAAGCCCCATCAAGATCGCAAAACCGTACAATCCTGCCCGTGGGATCGCGATATTGACTACCATGATGAACTTAATTAATCATTATCTTAGAAAGTGTGCAAAACTCAAAGGCGCGCCTGATTTGAGATGAGGGAGTAGCATTTTGTCCCTTGACACAAATGACCAATTGCAAGCAAGTCATTTACACACAAAAAACCTATTCAAGAAGTTATGACCGTTCCTTTTGTAAGAGCGACTTAAGCATTTAATAGAATCTAACCAATTGCTTATCCCTGTCAAAAACTGGACTTTTGGCTCCCAGAAGCACATGGGTGCTTTTGTCAGTGTTCAAACCAAGCTCTATGTGCACATTGGAATAGAAAATAAACAGGTAGTTTTTTGCGTTTTAGAAACTAACAGACGTGTCTTCTACATTAGGCAAAAGAATTTTTTGAAATATCTGATGACATCACAGCACATAAGTTTTCCCATATATCTTCAAACAAACATTTACCATATTAGATCACAATATATCTAAGATGCCATAAACAGAAAACAAAGCAATGATTCAAGATATAGCGTTGTCCTGGTGTCATTATGATCCTCGGCTATTTGATTTATGCAAACCTTTGTGACAGTCGTTCAATAAATATAGGGTTCAACTGTTTTCTTCTCTATTTTCTGGCAAGAGGGATCAATTGTTCCATGTAAGATCTTAATGTTCTACTCCTACATAGTTTTACCCTTTATGTATACAGAAGGATTTCTCCTCTGTGTGTATGATAATACTTTCTTTTTAATTGACATAGTTCATTTATTAGAAAACAGAATGAAGATTTCCAGAAAAAAAATCAAAAATTAAAAGCTAACTCTTCTCTGCAAATATAGGTAACTTAATTAGAAGGTAAGAAACTAAGAATCACCTGATTGATCTTGATGATCATTAAAATTCGAGCAAAATAGCATATTCTGCAATTTCAGAGTGCATTAAATCAAACGAGATGTAAACAGAAATAGTATAGGAGTTCTAAACAAATAAAAAAAAATGGAATATGGTATGCTGCTGAATATGAAGCACTGTACACCAACCTCTCCCATCCCACGCGATGCGTTTTGAACCACATCTGCAGGAAATGACAATAATCAAATCGTCAGGAATGTTTACTATTGAATGAACTGCAGGAGAAAATGAGCAAAAGTTTATAATGTGAACAACGGTCAGGGTTGCAAAATGTACTACAACAACAACAACCAAGTCTTTCCACAAAGTGGGGTCGGGGTTGCAAAGTGTACTCAGTGAAGAATATTTAATATTGGAAAAAGCTTATATGTCTCAAACAACAGTTAAGTATGGGCATCTTTAAAAAAACAGAACCAAGATTTGATACAAGAAAATGAAAATCGTTATCAACAAATTGTAACTTCGAAACAAATACAGGACAGTGGCAGGGTTTCAGTAGAAGCCAGGACACCATGTGAGTATTAAGAAAATCAAATTCAACAACTCCCTTGAAATAAGGGGGGAAATAATTCAATTCAAACAGTAACAACTGACATGCTCTTTAGTATGTCAACTAGTCAAGAATACCGCTCCATTTAGTATCCTCAAATGACAAATTTAAATAAATAAATACTAAACCCAAAGACCACTATTTATTCATTAGACTCGCCAATACAATCAATCTTCTAAAAGAAAGAAAGCCTGAACTTTTTCTTTTGATAACATACCGCTGCAAGTTTCAAAGAATGGGAATGAGATCATTAGTCTAGGTAGTTCTGTTTTCAACATCATTCCAGATGACAAAAACTATCATATATATCATAAAAAGAGAGGGTGTCATGGACATGTTAACCACAGTTAATGACATGGTAGCCAACTTCTAGTGTAGGATACAACTTTGGCTTTCCATCTGTGTGCAATTGGCAATACAAATGAGGCACCTCAACCCAACTTTCGAGATAGCACATTCGAACTCAACTTTTGAGATAGCACAGTCGGGAGAGTGATCAAGAAATCACCATAAATCTTAAATTTTAAAATACAAATTTATTTGTTATGCAAACAAGAAAGTTTTAACAAAAGAATTGTTATTTCCATTATATTACAAACAAGCAACAATACCAACCATACTATTCTATTAAAATTGGGTGTAAGAGAGCGATCACTTGGGCCAAATACATTAATTACATTTTCTATAGTAAAATAAATAGTTAAGATATCATACCTAAGTTTGAAACGCTGGGCTTTACAGCCAAAGTCAAGCCAAGAAAACAATCATCGGGATCAGGGCCAAAATCATATAATTTCAACTCAAGATTTGGCTTTGCCCCTGAAAGCAGTGCAGAAAGAAAGCAATAAGCACTGGAGTAAGAAAACCTTATCAGTGCAATTAGCATTTAACATAGTAGTCATCTAACAAACTGAAAGGGCTCAAATTAAGGATAGGACATGGAACGGAAAAATAAATTTACTCACTCTTGTTACTCAGCTTCAGCTCAAGTGGATCACCGAGTGAACGAGGAACCCTTGTATGCACCTGTTCAGTATATGTTAGTGAATTGGAGACCTTAAGTATAATAGAACAGGCTTCAAAAAAAATGTTACATGGAAAAAAGGATGTTGCAGTGACTGATCCGCATCTGGTCTTCTAGATGGGTCCCACAATAACAATTGCTGCAGAATTTATAATGGAGTAGATGCTAAAAAATATCACTATTCGACATAAATTAAAACAGTAAATATTTGTGTATTTGATATGAAGACAGGCTGATGCTATTGGACCAAAACATACTGTGATCAAATCAATAGCTTCCATGCTAGCATTTGGAATGATATCAGAAAGCTTCATAGGTGGAACCTGTAGAACAATCGTGACAATAAAAAATACAGGATGCATTAATGAAATGAATACGATAACACAATATTACATGACCATATTACTGCTATATGAACACTTACAACTTCATGGCCTACAAAGTCCAATAGCCTAGAGTTGTTTGCACCTATGGTGAAACAAGTTGAATCTGGCATACCAAGAATGCAGTATATTTTGTACAGTTGATCTATTTCACTGTCATTGGACAAAAGTAATTTTATAAGATGTGATTATAAAAACCAGTATAATTCATTTTTAGGAATCTACAAGATATACTATGCCTGAAAACCAATTAGATATTTATCATCACTACAGCATACAACCAAAAGAAAACATGGGACTCTTAAATACCTTTCACCAGGAAATATGGGGGTCAGAGTAAAAAGCTCAGCTAATATAGCACCAATAGCCCACATGTCTGCAAAAAAGTTGTGTTTGTTATTCATCGCCACATGAAGAAAAAACATCTTAAAGTGATAGCATAGATGGCAAACAAGTTCGATAAAATAGAAAGTGTACCAAAAAAATGTAAATTCAAAGCAAAAGAAAGTGATGGTTCTACTCATTGAAGCATGGATACTTATAAAATAGTGAAGTACCCGCACCGAGGACACGTACTGTATTCGTGGTACTTACTTTTTTCTCATTATTTTGTTTCGAATGAAATTTATGGCTTTCTCATATATATAATTTACACATATATAGTGTACACATATAATGCTTACCAACAGCAGGAGTATAGCATGTGGACTGCAACAAAACTTCAGGAGCTCTGTACCTGAATTACCAAAAATGTAAAATGTGATGAAGTTGATGATGTGATGAAGAAATATCTTAAAATAACATGTGCACGCACACAGACTATAAAATACCTAATGTTGCATCCAAATTTGAAAAAGAAAAACTAATAAAGATGACATGAGAGAACATAACTCACCACCGTGTGGAAACATATTGAGTATATGGAGGCATTGATGATACTTCTCTAGCCAGTCCAAAATCAGCAATTTTAAGAACATCATTTGACACCAGCAAATTTTCTGAATAGAACAAACTTTCCCATCAGAACATGATCTTTTTGACTCTTTTGATAGATTGAACTGGAAACATAAACACAATGTGCCATTAGAAATTCGCTAAATGAAGTTATATGCCTTACCAGGTTTTAAATCCCGATGAAAGAATCCTTTCTTGTGCACGTGACTGAGTCCTTGGAGCACTTGCTTCATCAAGCATCGTATCTCTTCCTCTGAAAAGGGTTTTTCTTTCTCTTTTATTAATTGATAAAGATTACAATCCTGAAAGACGAAATAGTGTGTTAAGCACTTGCTGAGAAAGCAACAGTAAATCCCACCCAACCTTAAGCATTAATATTGGAGGATTAAGGATAAAGTACATAGGAGTATAATTTCCAGTAAACATGCATGTAACACAGAGAACCGTGTAACGATGTGTTATTTTCTGCCAAATTAAGATTTAAGGATATTATCATGTCCCTGTTCTTCTAGGCTATAAAATTGGTTTTTGTCAATGGAAGCACACCATTATATATCAGTAGGTCGTTTAGGTAGTTCTTCAACCATTTTTGTTGTCTAGAATTCTTGGATAATATCATTTCATCCTAATTACAATTCCTCCTCTCTAAGCAATTTTTTCCTCAACATTTACAAGATAAATAGATAATATAGCCCTCTTCATTTTGATCACTGTATAAGTTTCATCTCAGCGTATGAAGTGATTTTTAGATGTCTTATTTTTTTTTTACTGACATTTTTTTACATCTCTTGTGTATATACACTAAATGAAGGAATAAATAAAAATTTAAGAATAAAAGATTTATTTACCATGTATTCAAAAATTAAAAAGAGTTCATTATTTTCTTTAACAACTTCTCTCAACTTTATGATATTTGGGTGATTCATTTTATGGAGGGCCTGCAGAAGAAATGCAACGCACATCAGTAGAGACAAATCAACATTCAAATAAGAGTCAATTTGGTTTGGATATAATTTTAAGATTGATGTCAATGTTTCCTATTCAAATCTGTGAAAGCAAGATGCATAAGCAAAAGTAAGGTGACAATTTTGTAATTAAGAGTGAAAAAAATAGAAAATGGAAGGAAAAAAGAAAGCTCTCAAACCAAATAAAGTCTAAAATCTTTATTGCAGATTAAAAAATGTGAAAATCACCTCAAATAGAAAAAACCTACTATAGTGCATACCTTGACTTCTCTTAAATTTGTGTATTCTTCCCAAAAACAAAATTTTCTTTTCAACCTTTTGACAGCAACCTGATAGATAAGATGAGAATAGGAGCATAAAAATCAAAAAGATATCCATCTCAACCTTCAATACAATATGTATGTATGAATGTATAACAACTTTTTCTTTATTGCATTCCCCCGCAAAATACCCATTCACACATCTCACTTTATACATATTATACATTTGCTCTAGACCTAAAATTATCAGAGCTATTATCACATAAAATTTAATAGTTATCATACAGAACGCAGGGAGTTATCTCAATTCACGTGTCTTGACGGTGGTCCTACATTCCAACATGAGAGGCCTTGCAAAAGGCACTCCAATTAAGTGTTGTCAAATATCCGCAATTGTGGCACTATGATGGATATACATGGCGGTTTTTGAGCTCGACACAATGGTAAATACCAGCCGATATTGCGAGTTTTTCCACTATAATCCCTATAAGGGCGCTGCAAAGCGTCCGGTAATGGCGGGGTTTTGGCTCTCCGCATGGATAAGGACAACACTGCTGTCCAATTTGAGGCTGCCTTTCACCAGTAAACTCAATTGTTCAATCGACACAGTCCAAATTCAATTTTAATAGATTTGATATTAATTTGATATTAATACATCATGCTTGCCTCCTCCAACATTTAACAAATATTTGATTATACGACATGTTTGACTCATGAGTATGTTTTTCTGCCCATCGGAACACTAATGATGGAAGAAGGAACATGATGTATCAACCACTAAACTATTATAATTGAATTAGGACAGTGTCAGTTGAATAACAGAATTACTAATGGAGATCGACCACGGGTTGGTGATAATACATGGGTTGCCCAAAATTAAGGATCTTGGACTCATTATTTCGACTACTCCTATATTGTGGTTGACTTAACATCGGAGTACCATTTGCAGGTAGCCTGCCTGCCCGGCCAGCAAGTAGGACCAGCGTGTCTTGTAAGAGAAATATGAAAAATGAAATGCAAGATTTGAGGATACAGAGATACAGATGTTAAAAACAGTTATTTTAGGATGAATATGAGACCATGAAGGATAACTTATATGCTGAAGTTGAAAAGTTTACTTAGTTAGCTAAAGTTGCTTACAATCTCAAAAGTTCTCATATCACGGGCTTTATATACATGACCGCAAGAACCATGTCCAAGCTCTTTCAAAATTTTATACCTAGAGAAAAAGACAAACATGAAATAAATTAATCTGGGGCCATTATTAAGAGCCTGACAATTGTACACAAACCAATAGATGAGAAGAAACTAACCTTTCCATTTTTAAAATTTATAACACTATAGCCAATAACACTTCAAAGAGACTGGAACGGTTTCCATGAAGAGACATCTAACTGTCAACACTGTGTTGGAACTTGGTTTGAAGATGTAATTTAGATTTGAAATGTAGCATGAAGCATTTAAAATCACCAATAACCCACTTTTCATGGTAGAAGTGATCCACGAACGGCAAGCAGTAAATCAACGTGTAGCAACCTTTAGAAATCCTGTTGACTTGGTGGTATCGATTGTATACTACAAAGTTGATCCATTATGATTATGTTGTCAACTTCAAATTGTGTCGATGTAAAGGAAAACAGACGTTAAGCTGCAGTAAAAAATATATAAATTTTAGTTCCTTTAAAAATCAATTACCACCTTACACATCAAACCAACAACAAGTGCACTTGGAAAGTACAATATTATGAAAACACAGTAATAATAAAACATTTTATCGTGCAAACTCAACAACAACAAAAAAAATCACTTCACGTTCAACCAATTTGAAGGTTTGCCTTTCAATTCACTCATGACAGACCCTAACCAGTGTCATCAAATGTGGATCGCAGAAAATAGCGATTTGTTCAAATTTCGCTTAGAAGACTCGGATCCTAACAACATTAACATTATCATATAATATAACTATGAACTGTTGCATACAAAAATTGGAGTATACAAACCTCTTACTTTATAAAATATCATTACCATGAATTCAACTTAAACTCCTCTACTTAACCTACCCATGAAAATTAAAATCTATTAACCAACAGATCCAAAAATCAATTTAAAGAACATAGAAATTAAAAAAGAGAAAAAAAATGATAAACCTAATTCCTTTGGATTAGGTGAAAAATAATCACTTTTTATTCAAAACATCTCTCAAAAAGCTGAACCGGTATCACAATCTACAGTCCAGAAAGAAGAAAAAAAAAGTTTCTTCACAATAATCATATGTCACGAAAACGTCACGTTCACATTCAATACAATCAATAGATCAGTAAACTATTGCTCAAACTCAAACCAGTGATGAAAACTCGTCTCGATTTTCCATTTTTCATTCTCTAACGAAAGAAACAACCGATCATAATAAGAAAAAGAATAACATGATTCAAACTGCATTGGAGTTTGCTTACAAGCTACAAACTAGAGGCGGGAAAGAAAAACGAGGAATTGGAAATTCACGAAACCGAAGAGTGGAAGAGAAAATGAAAGAGAAAGAAAAATGAAACTCACCGCGTGGGATGAGAATCGGAGCGGAATCGAGAACGCGGATCGGTAATGCGTATGGTGAGTCGAGATGAAGAATCGGTGGGAAACGGTTATCGGTGGAAGAGAGAGAGTAGGAGAGGGAGAAGGTTAGAGAGAGAGAATTTGGATATGTGAAAAATGTATAAAAGAGAGGGTGGATTCCATAGAACAGAAGAAAAACGAAGGAGAAGAAACCAACGAAATAATAATAAACAAACTATTATTTTCTAAAAAATATTTAGCACTATATTTTGAATATTTTAATAATTAACATAATAATTTTTCCCTTTTTTAATTTTTTTGATTTTATATACTAATTGTCAATTTTTTATTGGTTTAAATTAAATTTTTTTCTCTTATACTACTTTCTCTTCTTTTTTTTTTAATAAAAAAATATTATTAACCCAAAAAAGCATTGAAGAACAAGGCGATCAAAAGATTCAGCCCACAAGACAACCAAGAAACCAAACAGGAAAAAGAAAATTATTCTACCATCAATCTAGCTATGTGTTGCTTTAGCACCTTACAACACCAACCCCTATAAACAACCTTATCAAGGATGTTTTTAACAATAAGACTACCATCTACATTGTTACCGAAACAAGTATTGTTCCTAAATTCCCAAATGCCATATACAGCTTCAACAGCAAGGAGTTTAAATAGTCTAGCCTCTACCCTTTCTTTTCAGTGACTTTCATCATCCAGTCGAGTTCCTCAATCCAAGGACGGGGGTCATGAACAAAGTTAGCCCAATTCAAAACTTCCAGCCAAATATTCCTTGTTGTATGACAATCAAAGAAAAGATGGTTAATACTTTCATGAGCATGGCAAAGACATCAAGAGGTATTATCCACCATAGCAAATCTGAAGAGTCTATCCTTTGTTGCAAGTTTTAAATGGCAAGTCAACCAAAAAATAATCATAGCTTTAGATCTCATAGGGTTGCGCGACAGAATGAAGCTCCATCTAGCATCCGGGATATTAAGCAGAGACAAGTAAACCAAGTGACATCTAAACCGCTTCTTAATACACATATCAACCCAAATAGTTGGGTTAGAGGTAATATAGTCACGTTGCTGCAAAACTTCCCGCATTATCCACGTACTATTAGCTCTCACTCTAACCCTCATGAATTCCTCCTTTTTTAGGTAATAACCATTTCACTCATAAGCTCTCAGGATTATTGCAAATGTTCTAAAGGAGTTTCAGCATTGTACAAGTATTCCAAGTGGTGAGGTCAATGACTCTCAAACCGCCTTTCCTCGTAGGTTTAGTAACAGGAGTCCAAGCAACCGGACTCTTTCTACTATTAGAGTCTTGGCCTGTCCAGAAATACGCAGGCAGATAACATCAATGCGTTTAATGACAGCCTTAGGAAGAAGGGAGCAAGACAACCAATAGTTCTTCACGGCAAAGGAAATGCTCTTAATCAACTGGAGGCGACCAACATAACTTAAGAGCTTAGAGGACCAGTGACGAATGTTACTCAATATCTTCTCTATCAAACCCAGGTAGTGACAAATTCCCAGTTTCTTATTGGTTAGCACACCCCGAGATATCGAAACGGAAAGGAGCCTTCACGAAATTTAGTTAAGTTGAGAATATAAGCTTTGGTGGCAGCATCCACGAAGCCAAAATAGATGTTGCTTTTACTAGTATTGATCTTCATTCCCGTGGATTGGGCAAAGTTGTTGAAGGCAGTGAGGAAAAGGTCAATGGAAAACAAGTCTCCTCTAGAAAAAAGGAGAATATCATCAGCGAACATAAGGTTAACAAGTTGGAGCTTTTCACATTTTGAATGATATTTAAAGTTAGGATTGAGATGCATTTTATGAAGGCATCGGTGGATATATTCCATGACGAAAATAAAGAGATGTGATCTCCCTGTCGAATCCCTCTGTTAGAAAGGAGAAGTTGAGAGAACGAGGTATTGATATAAAACCTGTAAGACACGGATGAAAGGGCTTCCATAATCCAAGAAATGAATTTGGATGGAATACCTAACTCAGACATAATCATTTGCAATGCGCTCCAACTGATCATATCATAGGCCTTTTGCATATCTATTTGAAGCATACATCTCGGAGGACCACTAGCACGATTGTAGCCTTTGATAAGCTCATAAGATAGGAGAATGTGGTGATGAATTTGTTGCCCTGGGATAAAAGAAGCCTGTGTAGAGCTAGTGATACTGGCTACAACGCTACCCAACCTACTAGTGAGAACCTTAGAAATGATTTTGTAGACCATTGTGCAAACTGAAATCGGACGATAATCTTTGATGAAGCGGGCATAATTGCTTTTCAGAATGAGGGAAACTATCGTGCAATTAAAAGCTTTATAAAGCTCACCATGATCAAATAACTCTTGAATTGTTGCTACCAAATCATGTTTAATAATATTCCAGTTGTGTTTGAAAATTTTGGCGTTATAGCCATCAAGACCAGGGGAAGAAAGATCATCAATACTATTTAAGGCATTCTTAATCTCCGTCTCAAAAATAGGAGCAGTAAGGTTATTCCTCTGGGCACAATTCAGCTAAGGTCCCATACGCATCGCCTCAATATCAATAGAGTTTAAGACCGGATCCTGCTGACCCATCAGACTACTATAGAAAGTAAGAATCTCAGATTCTATATTAGCATGGGTATTCAAAATAGTTCCATCTTATTTCTCTAACATAGTCAAAGCTCTGGCCTTTTGTTTACCTTTGAAATAAGCATGGAAAAAGGAGTTATTGCCATCCCCTTTTTTCAGCCAAGTAATCTTAGCTCTTTGTCTTAAAGTTGATTCTTCAACCTCATTCCAATACACAAGCTCATCAGAGTATTTTTTGACATCCTGAATAAACAGAGGATTCATCTTATCAACAACTAAGGAGGATTGAGCAAGGGAGAGATTGTTCCTAGCTATAAGAATATTTTGACTAGCCAACACCAACAACTTGTTCATTTTGTACAAGACCTATTTCAATCTTCTCAATTTGTGCCAGAGAATGAAACTAGCATTTCCAGACAAAGGCAAGTTCCAACTCGAGGAGACAATATCAGTAAATTCAGGAGCTTCAGTCAGACAGTTGAGGAAGCGAAATTTGCTGCGTCTTCTGCTCTGTCTAGTGTTGGTAGTAAGAAGAAGCAAGGAATGATCAGAAACACTAGGGGGAAGAACTTTAAGACTAACATTTAAGTGTTGCTAAAACCAAACAGTATTCCCCAAAAGCTTGTCAATTCTGGAATAAATTGTTCCAATCGCATGCTTGTTACGCCAAGT
Organism: Vicia sativa; assembly: GCA_021764765.1. Lineage (NCBI taxonomy): Eukaryota > Viridiplantae > Streptophyta > Magnoliopsida > Fabales > Fabaceae > Vicia > Vicia sativa. Next base: position 129,638,967 of record CM038796.1, read on the forward strand.
GTAGTAATCACCACTACTAAGCATCTCACCGAGGTCATGATTGTCCATTATAGCTTGCAAGTCTCTAAATTCATAGTCAGTAACAATATTTCCTCCAATTCTATCTTGGGAGTTAAGGACATTATTGAAGTCACCGAGGAGAATCCAAGGCCGCTGAGTTTGCAGCTTCTCAAGATCTCCCCATAATATTCTATGTTGGTCAAGTTTATTCAACCCATAAATAGCAGTAAGCCAATAACAAAAATTTCCATGTAAATCATAGATTGCACAATGGATCATTTGGCTTGTCATGGAATTAACTCTGACGTCCAACATTTGGATTCCATTGGAGCCAAATCCTCCCATTGGCATGATGCAGGTAGTTGTCAATATAATTATCACCCAACTTCAATTTATTTCTAATAGAGTCAGCATAAATCCTCTTCACTCTAGTTTCAATTAAAATGTTCAAATCGGCATTAAGCTCACGGAGACGGGAGCTAATCTCCGTGAGCTTGCCATCTTTATTAAGCCCCCAAATGTTCCAAGAGACTATCATTGACCAGTGTTCTATAGCTCCAGCAGATCATCCAAAATCTGCAGGGCATCAAAACCATTGTCACAAGTTAGGGAGCTTGATGGGTTCTCAATAATTCGTTTACCTAAATCTCTGCCACTCTTACTAATTTCAGTCCAAAAATCATCTTTTTATGGCACAATACTTATCTTCACATTCGCGCTATTACTTTGTTGGATAATCGCAACTTGTTTTGGATCAAACTGCTTGACAGAGGCAGACATAATTTTCTCCTTAGCATAAGGGGCCTTTGGTTTCCATTGAGTTGCTTTGACTCGATTTTGTTCACAATTATGGCCTAACTTCTAACATTTTTCACAAAACTTCAAATGTCATTCATATTCAATTGGTTGTTGCAACTTTTCTCCATCCTTATCCCTAATTGTAATTTCTTTGGGAAACTCTTTAGTAATGTCCATTTCTACAAGAATTCAAGCATACGATACCCGCAACCTATTCACCGTGCACTCATCAGACATTATTGGATTCCCAAGCACACTTCCAATCTTATTAAAGCTAGTGTCACCCCAGAGGTACATAGGAAGGAGAGGAAATTTCACCCACATAGGTAGGGTACGTAGAAGATCGTTCTTCATATTAAACTCTGGTCTCCATTCTCTTAGCAAGATTGGAATATTTCTAACAGAGAAAGGCCCCCTCATCAGCACAACATCTCTATCTCTGAAGGATTTGAAACGAAGAATAAAGTAACCTTCTTCATGGAAATACATGTCAGGGATTTGAACAAAGTTCCAATTCTTCTCCATAAACGTTTTCACTTCATTCATACTTAGGTCTCCTCCTAGCGCATACAAAATTAGGGTTGATTGCCAAAATTTGATTTCACCAATCACGTCGTCCTCTTCAATTAGGACTTCAATCTCACCATTAACAACTTGTGGAGCTATGTGTTTCATACTTCTACCCTTAACAGGGTTGCGGTTATCGTTAAGAACATTTACCCAGAGCTTTCGTTCTTCATTCTTGTTAGAAGCTTCATCATCTTGTTTCTGCTTAATCGAGCTATTATCCGTAGTTTTCCCCTCTTCCACCTTGGTGTTAGATTCACCCAGATGGGAAGGAGATTCGTAAATCTCAGAGTCACCATCAGCTTGCACGAGAATAGTAGATGTAGATTTTAGAATATCAGGGTTCGGGGGCGGTGGCACCGGTTTCTTCGAACGCCTTCGTCCTTACCCCGTCAGCTTGAAATTCTTATGTTAAAATTTTATTTGAGTCCAAAATTTTTATTTGAGTACTTTCTCTTCTCTCTCTCTCTCTCTCTCTCTCTCTCTCTCTCTCTCTCTCTCTCTCTCTTCTTTTCATTTTATATGATTATTTAATACATTTGAATTTTAATATAATTGATTCTTTTACAATTAAATATCTCATTTTAAACTTATATTTTATGATATATTTTATCTTTCCTATTTGTTTTTTATCACTGAAAATACTAATTAATCTATTATTTAATTTTAATAAAATTTAAAAGTATATTATGAAATTAAATAATACTACATATCGTTCACACAACAAACTTTTATCTTACGGGTCACGATCAAATTATTATTATTATTATTTTCAAATGTTATTTTAATACATTGAGTTTATTATTTTTTTAAATTACTTAATACATTGAGTTTATTTTAATATTAGGTAATTCAATTTAAATTCACATGTATATCTAAATAGATCATTTGTCAAATTTATCATTATATTTTATATAATCATATTATTTGTTGTAATATTTTAATTTCATAATTTTCCATTGTACTTTATCATTAAATACTAATTAATCTATTATTTAACTTTAATAAAATTAAAAATATATTTTATGAAATTGAATAATACTACATATCATCCATACAACTAACTTTTTATCATACGGATCACTATCAAATTGTTACTATAATTTTCACATGTTAATTTTTTTCTTTCTTCATTGCACAATTTTTTTTAAAAATTACTTAATACATTGAGTTTATGTTAACATTGCGTAATTCAATTTAAATTCACATGTGTATTTTATCAAATTTACCATTCTATTTTGTATAATCATATTATTTATTGTAATATTTTGATTTCATAAATTTTCAATATACTTTCCCAATAAATATAAATTTTTCATCAATATTAATATTAATAAATTATATGATATAAAATTTAATGAAATAATAATGACAATAAATATTTAAGTTAATTAATATGTAATTAATAATATATAAATAATGATATGTGTTAAATATATTTATGTTTCACTTTTTCATTAACATAATTTATTTATTTTCGAAATTTCAATTTTTAAAATTGAATAAGTGAATGGCGCGAGTTAGAATTTAATTTTTTAATGTGATGTCTTCGTATCACTATCTTTTAAGTTAATTTAACAAAAATAATAAATAAAATATTTACGATCATTTTAAACTATATTGAATTTTATTTAGAAATAATAATTAAAATATTTAATTATAATTTTGATCTCTTTACTTTAAATATTTTGTTTCACATTTTAAACATTAATTTTTATTGTCATTTTATTTTATTATTTTGAAGATTTTAACTCTTCCTCGAATTTGATAGCTTTTTCAATACCGTGATAGTGATATTTTAAATATTATTCTTTTAGTCCTCATTATTATTTACATGTTTGTTCGGTGTGTTTCATATGTTTGCATTTTTGTAATTTCAATGTCTGAAGAAATTTGTGCAAAATATTTATGTTTCTAGTCTCATCATTTACTTAGAAAGATTTATTGATTCAATTTCACTAATTGACCATATTTGGGGAGCCTTCGTTGGCGGGATGATATAAAGATAAACTAAAATTCTCAAAAGAATAAAATAAAGAAACCAAAATTGAAAACAAGAGATACTAAAAAGACCAAAATTACAAACAATTTTAATTAAAAATATTAAATCATTTCATATAAACGTTTAAACTTTTATTTTATTAATTCAAAAAATTAAAAGAGCATACATTATAAAATAATTTTATATTATCATTCAATTAAAATTTATTATTTTTATATCATATAATTTTTTTAAAAATAACAACATAAATATAATATTTATTATAATTATGATAAATTTAATTAAAATGTAAAAAAATTTACACCGTCTATAAATAATATTTTATTTCTAATTTAATATTTATTAAATAATATTAATGAATGATTGTGATTTTACACTAACAATACATAATAATTAATCTATGGTTATTGGTTGACAATGTCAAATTATGTCAAATTGGTTTGTTTCATTTTTCTTTAATTCAAATACTATTTTTAAAATATTAAAATAAGAATTGCTTGGCTGTTGCTAGTGGGGTGGGGATGTGGTCCCTATATTGATTTAAAAATGTATTGTGTCTTTACCGTTATGCCATCCAACAATCTAATAATAACATAAATATTATTGAGTGTACAATTTTACCCTTAACTTCAGTAGCTTGAAAGACGATTTCATCCTCAGTATTAACGGAAAGACAACTTTACACTAGTCGGCTGGATAAGTATAAGGATTCAAAAAGTCATTAAAACTATTATTCTGGTTTTATGGTCATTTCGTGCCCACATTAGATAAGCATATTCTGTTTCATATTCTTATGCTTGATTTTTTTTCCTATATTTATTCTTATGCTTGATTTTTTTTCCTATAATTATTCAAATGCTTGATTTTTGCTAGGAAAACAATCAAAGAACTTAATTAGATTTAAAACTAATATGATATCTGTGCGTACGATACGCATTTCTTTTCAAAATATAATTAATATAAAATAAATATTTTTAAATGGAAAATAAATTGGTGTCTATAATTTTTTTAATATATAAAAATATTTGAATCAATAATATATATATATATATATATATATAATTATTAAAAATATTTAAATCAATAATAAAATTATTTTATTATCATTCAATATTTTGATCATTAATTTCATGTTTCCGTTATCATTCATGTTCTGGACTGCCCGAATGCTCGTCGGATAGTCCCATCTCCTCAAGACTCGAGTCTCCGATCGAGGTCCTCAGATCTGCTGAGCACGACGAACGACGAGATCGCCCGCCACGTGAAGTCCCTTGCTCGACATCTGTCGAGTAACATCAATGCCTATAATATATGGAACTATGCTCATTATGCCCCTTCTGTCCGACATAACGGCTAGTTATGGGCCTTTTCGCCTGGATTGACCTAGTCAGCCCGAACGACTATATTTACGGACCCACATATCTCGGCCCAAATACAGCAACCAATGAGAATCCTCTTATGTCCATTATATAAACCATTATATCTTTGAGGGAAAGGTATCACATTCTTACTCTGACAACCCTAATATTCTCTTATCTTCATCTTGATCATTTGCTTACTTTAGCATCGGAGTGCCTTGCAGGTACACCACCCTCCTCATCATCATCAACTTGCTCGAAGCACCATCTATCATTCCGACCGTCTCTGATTCTGATCACTTGTTCAGATCAGTGGTGTCGTCTGTGGGAACTATCTTCCCCTTCTTCATTCATCATCTCGATACCAGAAGATCAAAGATACTCTCGAAACTCCTCACGAGATGACCGATTTCAACGATCAACTTCTTTCCGGCAAGACCGTTCTCTCACCTGTCCGAAAAACAGACAAGACTATCCCCTCTCCTCGTCTAGAGGACACCATTGATCACATGGATGGTAGGACCGCATCCCTAAATTCTGAAGATGTTGTCGATCAAGATTTCCTCTTGGATAACCAGAACATCAAGAATCAAGCTGATGACCCCGTCATCCCTCAACCCTCGGCACCACTATTGATCAGCGCAGATCCAACATTAGTTGTTATTCTGTCCGCCCTCAATCAGACCAATAGTCTCCTCCTCCAGCAGGGCCAGCGCATCAATGCTCTAGAAAGGAACTGCCCCCCGTATCCACCTCAGAGATCTAAAGCGGTCGTTTCTGTAACGCCCGTTTTTAATTAATATTATATTATATTAATATTTTCGAATTTTTGATCGATATTTATATTAATCAATATATCTATTAATATATTGGGCGACGTTCCATTCGGTCCGGTAAAATATTATTCGGGTCTGATATTTAATTCTCCAGAATTATTTTAATTGATTGAATTAATAATATTGGTAGATATTATTAGTGTGTTAATTTATAAGAATAGGTGGGGGGTGGGGGATTAATTGATGAGAATTGGGTTTTCACCCTTGTTGCTAGTAAGGAACACATTATAAACCATTTCTCCTCATTTTTCTTCCATTCAAAACACAAAACCAAACATGGGAAGTTGGAAGCTAGTAATTATAAAATCCATTTCCCTTCCTTTTCTTTCCATCTTTCCTCACATAAAACCAAACTTGGTCTTAGAGAGAAAAAGAGAGGGTTTTGGACAGAAGAAGAAGAGCAAGAGAGGAAGCTTGAGGTTGAGCTTTATAGAATCATCATGGATCATCCAAACTAGAGGTAAGGGGTTTGATTCTCCATCTCATATTGTTAGGTTTTGTTAGATATATTTTGGATTTGGGGGTGAAATTGATAGTTGATTTATAGGGTTTTGTTGGTTGATTGTTGGAATGGTTTAAAAAAGTTGGATTAGGAGTATGGTTTGTGGGTGTATTAGGTGCTAGCTTGTAGGAATTAAGAGTATTGAAATGGGAAAGAAAACCATGGTAGTAGAATGAGAAAAACTCAAAAAGATGAAGTTTTCATGCAGGTCCATCAACACGGGCCGTGTTGTCCTCTTCTATAAGAAATTTTGGTTACCAGGTCCATCAACACGGGCCGTGTTAATCAACACGGGTGCCCGTGTTGATTCACTGACTTTGGTGATTTTGTGTTTTCTGGGGGCTTTTCAACACGGGTCCTGTTGATGCACACGGGGGCCCGTGTTGATGCATCTATAGCCTCCAAAATTCTGATTTTTCGCACTTCCTTTGGAACCCGATTGTGTTCTGATTTTTCGATTTCGGTAAATTCAACGACGGAGCAAGTTGCTCTGAATTCAACGAAAATTGACGTGTTAGCTAAGTTTGACGTGTAGAACATAGTGGTGAGGTTAGTTTTTAGAAGTTGTGAGTTTGTACGAGATGACCTGAAATAGGCCAATTTACGGTTAGATTGAATCGGATTTCGTTTTAGTGGATTTAAGGCACGTATGGACAATCTGATTTCGATGTTGATGATCATGATTAATGCCGGTTATTAGGAATGGCTTTCGTGACGATTATAAGTGTTTGACCATTTTTCTGTTTTTGGAATTTAGTGAGTGAATTGGTTATGATGTAGCGTGATTAAACATAATGTTTGCGACGACGTATTAATTAATGAATACTCGATGATTTGCGATGAAATAATATATGTTCTTGTACATGATGATGTGACGATTATATTGAAGTTGTTGATAAATGCTTCCGATTGATGAATGCATGACTTTTGATGATGATGAATTGTTTAGTGATGTTTTGCATAATGCAAATATTAGGCGATGATATATTTATATGTTTTGAATAAATTATGGCGATGTGGGCTTTATGCCAATTTTGATGAGCGATGATGGTGTTTTTGTGTTGTATTGTTTTATTGTCGAGTCACATACATTGCATTGGCGACGATGGGCTTTTATGCCAAGCGACGAGGCTTTTATGCCAAGTGACGGGGCTTTTATGCCAAATGTTCCTAACTATGGACAAAGCGACGGGTACCACATGCATAACATAGTCGTGTCTCATGGAGTCGGTTATGTTTATGTTTGAGTTGTTTGGCGTTGGGTTTTAATTGATGAATGATGTTGAATTATGATGATCTTTGTGATGAACATGAAATGAATATAACTTGATAGTTTCATGATAACTAGGTGATGAGTATAAATAATGAGTTTTGCGATGATTTAACTTTGATGAAATGCTTAATGCAAATATGATGAGATGATGTTTTGTGACGATGGGCTTTTATGCCAAAAGCGACGATGGGCTTTTATGCCAAAAGCGACGATGGACTTTAGCCAATTTGTGATGATTTCATTTATGATGCTTAAGTTATTAGTATTGTTTGATGTTGTTGTTTATAATTGTCGTGTTGGTTAGTGACGTATTAACTTGTGATGATTTCGTGGCGATGGAGGTTTATGTGTTGTTGCGATGAAGTATGCCGATGAGGTTATGGCGATATAGTGTAGATTATACACATTAGAATGATGATCGAAGTAAGTGAGGTTGGGATATATGTTGGAATGCACTTATTAATCTATACCCTTTATAATTCCAAAACTATATATATTTTATCATGCCTTTAATTACATGTTTTGGAGTATCTCACCCTTTACTTGTTTCGTCGTTACCTTTATATTGGTAACGTGCAGGTTATGAAGACGAAGTTTATAGCTGTTGTTAGTCGAGTCGGTGTCGCTCTGATACGTAGCACTCGGGGGGAATATTTATGTCATCTTGTTGTTGTTCTTTTGTTAATATTCCTTTTGTGAATAAGGATCATAAATTATGAAAACATGATTTTGATGAGGAAGTTTAATAAAGAAATTATTTTGATTTTTATGAGTCAATTAATGATTTCCGATGATGCTATGTATCCGAGATTTATACTTTAAATCACACTGTTTAAAGTGATTTGGTTTGATGATGTGACGCCTCATTAGTTAATTTATAAAATTTTAAATTACTCTGATTTTTGTATATTAAACTTTGGGTAATATTGGGGTGTTATAGTTTCCCGTAGTCGCTCACCAAGAAGACCTGCTCGAAAAGAAGATTATCCCAACCGACATGTTCAGAAGAAGATGGGGTATACCCTACCTCGGAAAATCGGGGATCTCCCTCGTGCAAGAAGACGAAGAACGAATCATATCACCCTCACGATCGATCTCCGTCACCCAAATCAAGAGATGAGAGAGAACTCTCCCCCATCACAAGAGAAACAATCGTTCTGTATCATTCTCTCCCGATCTGAGCGATGAAGACGAGCATCATAATCCTCTTTGTCGGGCTATCATGGATATTCCTATTCCATCCAGCCTAGAAAAATCTCTCAAGCTCAGTCAATACGACGGTACCACCGACCCCGACGAACATATTGAGAACATCGATGCCTTACTCGATTATCGAGGAGTTCGTAGGGCCCTCAAATGTCGACTATTTCCAACAACCTTGAGAAAGGGAGCCATGGCATGGTATAAAAGCCTTCCTGACGGACCGGTCACATCCTAGAAGCACCTGGGGAGACTATTCTCCATACACTTCACCGCCTTTTTACGCCACCCAAAGTCAAAAGCATCCATGGAAGCCATCATGCAGGGAAAAGAGGAATCTCTCCAAGCGTATATCGAGAGGTTCAATCAAGAAGTCGTCCAAGTCTCGACGATGGATGATATGAAAAAATATCTCCTCGAAAGAGGACTAAGCCCTCGTAGCGACTTCGTGAAGGTCGTAGGCATTGAAACACCCTCCACATTGGATGTTTTCCTCCTGAAGGCCCAAGCATACATCCAGTACGAGGAAAAAGAAGCTGCAAACTCTGCTCGCGACACCCGACATAGGGAAAACGTCAAGAGCTCCAAGAATGAATAGCCCTGGACATCTCGTTGGGGTGGAGAAATAAGGCGAGAAGATAAACCTCGCGACTCAAGAGACCACAAGGGGCTGATGGGTCGATTTAGTGACTACACTCCCCTCACCACTTCTCGGGAGCGTGTCTTGACCGATAATGCAAACTCCGAGTTCAAACAAGGGGGAGTACGCTTTCCTCGACAAACCCTGGCCAAACTAGGGGTAGATAAGACTAAATATTGCAGATTTCACCTGAGTCACAGAAACGTGACGGAGGGTTGTATCTACCTAAAGGATGTAATTGAGATCCTGATCAGAGACGGGCATCTCAAGTGATACAAGAAAAACGAATCTGCAAAAGAAGAAACCCCTTCGTCCAGCAAGGTCGAGGAAGAAAAGCTTGTGGAGGAGTCTCTTATGCACATAGCAATGAGCATATCCAGGCCGGAAGACTTCTTCTTCCCCAATTTGGATATCACCCCGGCATACTTCGCCGATCACATCCCTTGGGAATCTTTCCCAATGGCCATGGCCATCTCCGATGGAGGGTTCACCAAGAACTCCATCAGATCAATCAGGAGAAGATTCGATGACCTCGTCAGGACGAGCCGGATCTGGGCGCCACCCTCGATAAAATCCAAGGCAAGTCTCATCTACTAGCCTTCTATAAGGAGGAGCTACATGGGGGACTCCCCAATGTAAGTATCCCTCTGCTCATACGTGCTTGGATGGACAACTTCGATGTATAACATATATTAGTCGACCAGGGAAGTTCGACTGATATCATGTACACTCAACTCTTCAAAACATTACAACTCAACGAAACCCATCTGACTCCCTACCTTGGTTCAGATCTGCAGGGATTCAACGACTCCACCGCGAAGCCATGGGGATATATCGAGTTAATCATAACTTTTGGGGCCGGAGAGACCAGTAGATCAATCAAAACACAATTTTTGGTCATCGATTATTCGTCTCTATAACAATGTATTCTCAGTTGGCCCACTCTCGTCGAGTTGATTGTTGTACCGTCCACGGTGCACCTAAAGATGAAATACTACACAACAAGTAGGAAGGTGACAACGTTGCACAGAGACATCCAGGTAGCCCGAAGATATTTTGAGGCATCAAAAAAGGCCTAGACTCCATCAACCTCCAACCCCAAGCCAAGGGAAGAGTCGACCTTCCAAAGAGCTCTCATAAGCCCGAGCCTCTTCCTCGAGTCGATGATATCGACCTCGATAGCTGTCTAAAGCCGGAAGACTTGGCCGAGAAGAAGAGGAAAGGAAAACCCCCCATGTTCGAAGAAGATTCGCTCACTTCCAGAAGCCCATGAGCATCCTCAGAGCAACACATGCGTCCAATCCCGGACAGGGACTTCGAGCTCATTCCATTGGGTGACGACCCCAACAAAGGAGTCAAGATCGGAACAAATCTCCCAGAATTGAGTAGAGAACAACTCAAAGTATGCTTAAAGGATAATGCCGACCTCTTCGCATGGAGCGCAGCCGAAATTCTCGGCCTCGACCCCGAGGTTGCATGTCACCACCTTACCATTGATCCTGCCCTTAAGGTTGTAGCACAGCGGAGACGAAAGCAGTCCCTGGAAAAAACCGAGGCTGCAGAGCAAGCTATTAGAGACCTTATAGAGGCTAATTTTGTAACAAAAGCTCGATACACTACGTGGCTATCCAACCCTGTACTTGTAAAAAAGAATAATGGAAATGACGCATGTGCATTGATTACTCAAATCTTAATAAGACATGTTCAAAAGACGTCTACCCCCTGCCCAATATCGATAAACTCGTTGACAAATCCGCAAGTTTTAAATTACATTCGTTTATGGATGCCTATTCGGGCTATAACCAAATTCCAATGGCTAAAAAGGATAAAATCTATACGGCTTTCATAATCGAATCGGGCAACTATTAGTATAACGTGATGCCCTTCGGTCTGAAAAACGTCGATGCAACATACCAGCGAATGATGAATAAAGTCTTTGAAGGCGAAATCAAAGACATGCTCGAGGTGTACATGGATGACATGATCGTGAAATCCCAAAAGTAGGTCGATCATGCCCGACACCTGAGGAAGGTCTTCGACCAATCCAGAAGTGTTAAAATGAGATTCAACCCCGAAAAGTGCACCTTCAGAGTCTGGGCTGGAAAATTCTCTGGTTTCTATCTCACCGAGCGTGGGATAGAAGCCAACCCCAACAAATGTCAGGCATTCTCAGAATTTCTCACTCCAAAATCCAAAAAATCCATCAAATTCCTCAATGGGATGCTAACCTCATTATCCCAGTTCGTTGCAAGATCGACCCAACACGCACTCCCATTTTTCAAACTGCTGAGAAAGGAAGTTGCGTTCGAATGGACCGAGGAATATGAGCAGGCCTTAACTCATCTGAAGCAAACATTGTCCCAACCACCCGTGTTATATCATCCTGATAAATAAGAGATATTATATATGTATCTGACCGTGACCGTTGAGTCCGTTAGCGCCGCGCTCATCCGAGAAACACGAGAAGGACAAAAACCTATCTATTTCATGAGAAAGGCCTTGCAGGGGCTCGAACTGAGATACCATCAAATCAAAAAAAATCTCCCTTGCACTGGTCAACGCCGCGAGAAGGCTCTGCCATTACTTTTTAGCACACACCATCATAGTTCGAACAGACTAATCCATCAAACAACTATTAGGTTGACCAGACATGGCTGACAAAATTCTCAAATGGTCATTGGAGCTGTTCAAATTTGACATCAGATACGAAAACAGGAAAGCCCTCTAAGCATAAGTCCTAGAAAACTTCGTGGCCGAAATGACTTTCCCAACGCTCCAAGAAGGAACCAACAAATGAACCATATTCGTCAACGGTGCCTCTAGCTCATCGAGGTATCCCTCGCCCTCTTATTCCCTACTTTTAATAATCAAGCAAAGTACGAAGCTTTCCTCGCTCGTTTCCACCTCATCGAGGACATGGGAGCAAGAGAAGTCAAAATCCTCACGGATTCGCAACTCGTAGCCTCCCAAGTTCGGGGAGAATATCAGGTCAAAAACGACCAACTGGCTGAATATTGGATCCTCGTCCAAAACCACCTAAAAATTTTCACTTCAGTTGAGATACATCATATCCCTCGAGAACATAATGCTTGGGCAGACGTTTTATCCAAGCTCGCTAGTACGAGGACTAAATGAGGGAACAAGTCAGTGATCCAGGAGATACTCCCTCGACCAAGCATAGAGAAAGGTCGTCCCGGTCATGACATACTCGTCATTGAAGAGGGAATCTCCTGGATGACGCCCGTCTACAAATATATGACCGACGGGACCCTTCATGACGACCCCAAGGAAGCGAGTGTCATCAGGCAAAGGGCTTGCTCGTATGTCATCCTAGAAGGCAAACTCTACAGAAGGGGATTCTTCATCCCCCTTATCAAATGCGTCGAAGAAACCATAGTGCCATACATATTAAAAGAAATACATTAGGGCATCAACGCCCAACACTTAGGGGAAAATCGCTAGCCCGAAAAGCCCTCCGGGACGATTACTATTGGCCGACCATGCAAATCGACGCCAAGGAACACGTAAAGAAATGTGACAAGTGCCAACGATATAGACACATGCACCTGGATCCCCTGAGCAAGCTCAAGACCCTCTCTTCTCTGTGGCCTTTTCATGGTGGGAGCTCGACATCCTCGGACCGTTCGTCTTGGGAGCATACCGTAACAGATATTTAATAGTGGGTGTCGACTATTTCACCAAGTGGATAAAGGCCAAAGCATTGTCCGAAATCACCGCCCAGAACATCCTACATTTCTACAAAAGAAACATATTAGCTCGGTTCAGCATTCCACAAGCCATAGTCACCGACAAAGGGACGCAATTCATCGATAAAAACTTCCAAAACTTCATCGTCTATCTGGTGTAACACGGTGGGATAACTGACTTGTTTGTTTTGCTTTTTATTGCAAATGTTGCGGATAGCAAGAGTCGCTACCGACTTTTCTTTTATCCAATAAAGGGAAGGTGAAAAGAACAAGAAAAGAGCTTTGTTAGATTCTGAGTACAGGAGGCAATTATGAAAAGGGAAGGTATCAGCACCCTTTCCATCCGTAGTTATCTACGGGCTCTTAGTTGCTTAGCTCAATTTGAAAATTTGCTTTTTGTGTTTGTGATTTGGAAATTATTTTGAAAAGACATTTTGCTTTGACTTTATAATGATTCTCGTTGGAATGTATACAAAGTGTTTAGAAATGTTTGTTTGAAAGATGTTTAACTTTGTAATGATTCTTGCTGGAATGTATACAAAGTGTTTTTGAAGAGTTTTTGAAAAGTGTGAGGTGTGAAAAACATTTTGATTGGAGCAAGCAACAAAGTCTTATTACTTACTTAGAATGGTCATTTCCATGTTATTTTTCCTTCTCCTTTAGAATAAGGCTATCCATACCATTATTTGGTAGGTAACTTTATTCGTTTGGGTGTGAAGGGACAATCGAAAGGTCATTGTATGGTCATTGAAGGCAACATGTAAGGATACCTTTAGCAATTCGTAGGGACGATCAATACTTATTCGTAGGAAACAATCGAGGGACGAGATCATATATTCATAGGCAACATCGAGGGTCGTTGAAGGACTATGATCTTTGTATCGAAGTGACTACGATGATGTTAGTCATAAGCGTCTTTGCTAAGGGTATCCCTACGTTCGAGGGACATAACTATTGTATTCGAAAGGCAACAAGAGAGGATACCCTAAGGGGGTGTATGTGTGAAAAAGTGTGTTAAGTCCATATATGTTAATCTTGAATTAAGGTGATCTAAGATTTGCTTTTAGTCTTTCCATACAAACCCTAGTTACTATACAATTATTATGTACAGAAAAATAAAGTGCGAAATGTAAAGTGCAGAAAGTAAATGTGCGGAAAGTAAATCATACTGTAATACGGTGAACTGACTTTGAGATTTTTGTATCGCAAATGTGCGGATAGCAAGAGTCGCCATCGACTTTTCTTTTATCCAATTAAGGTAAGATGAAAAGAACAGGAAAAGACCTTCGTTAGATACTGAAAAAGGGAGAAGGTTATGAAAAGGGAAGGTATTAGCACCCCTTTCCATCCGTAGTTATCTACGGGCTCTTAGTTGCTCTTAGATCATTTTAAAAAGTGTTTTCTGTGTGTTTGACAAAAATGTTTTGGAAAAGGCATTTCGCTTTGACTTTGTAATGATTCATGTAGGAATGTATACAAAGTGTTCGGAAATGTTTCGTTTTGAAAAGAGTCTGAACTTTGAAAAAAGGTGTGAGGTGTGAAAAGTATTTTGTTTTGAGCAAGCAACTAAAAGTCTTATTACCTACTCAGAATGGTCGTTTTCGTGTTATTTTACATTCCTTTAGAATAGCGCTATCCATACCATCAGTTGGTAGGTAACTCCATTCATTGGATGTAAGCGGGACATTCAAAGGGACATCAGATGGTCATAGAAGGCAACTTGTAGGAAGTATCCTAGCACATTCGTAGGGACTATCATCATTTTTCGTAGGCAACAATCGAGGGTCAAGATCATGTATTCGGAGGCGACATCGTGGGTCTTATGATCTTTGTATCGAAGGGACTATGATGATTTGTTTTGAAGGCAACAGTGCTAGAATACCTCTACGTTCGAGGGACATGACCATTTGAATTCGTAAAGGCAACGAGAGAGAATTACCCTAAGGGGTGCGTGTGTGAAAAGAGTGTGTTGATTTCAGATTCATGTTATCTTGAAGTTAAGAATGAGCTATGTCCAATTTTATCTTGCCATACACGCCTAATTACTAGCAGTTTATAGGGTGCGGAAAATAAATTGCGGAAATATAAAGTGCGGAAAGATAAATCCTACGTTATTACATGGCTTTAGGACAGATACATAATTGAAAAGTGCGGAAAGTAAAAGTCCTAATTAAACTATTACATCCCATGAGCAATTACATAATTGGAAAAAAGAAAACGATAAAAAGAAATCGTCCGGAACGGAATAACCTGTGAAAAGATGAGAAATCGGAAAATACGAGGAAATCGAATAAGAGGAAAATGTTATGAAAAATAATAATTTTTGAATGAGAAAAAATATTTCATGCAAGAAACAACATTAATATGCTAAAATAATTTTTTGGGATTTTTTGGAGTTAATTTAATAATTAAAAGTGATTTAAATGATAAAAGAATAATTAAATTAAATATGCATGCAAAAATAATATTTTTTAATTTTATAAATTAAATAAACATTTTCTGAAAATAATGCAAAAAGAAAAATTATTTTTGGTATTTTTAAATGCATGATAAAAAATTGTGAAAATAAATTAAAATGGATGAAAAATATTAAATAAAAAGAAAATATGAAAATAGTTAAAAACATGAAGTTTGTGAAAAAGAAAGGAAAACCGGTCCTGGTGAGGCTCGAACCCATGACCTCTTGGAGCATCTTTAAACAGTCAATGCCTTAACCGCTGCGCCACTTGACACTTGGTGTTTGAAACATGGAAATCAATTGAATATAAGTGGTAACGTTTCCTGGGAAGGTTTGAAACACAGTCGGCGCGCGTGGACCCCATGACTTATGAATGGACGAATCAGATCACCCAGAAACGCCATGCCAGCTTCCCACCGGTCTTCACCAGTCAACGACGCCGGAGCCCTAGCTCCGGTCGTCTTCTCCGACGAGCAACAACCTGAAACTTGAAAAATATGCAAAATAAAAAGCTCTAAGGTACCCTACCCCCCTAAATCGAGGGCTGCAAACACGACGGTGCCATTGGTTTGCCCTAAAAAACGCCTGTATCAACCGGTTCAATTCAAACAGTTCAAGATGCCCTAGTTATGGTGATTTGTGATTTAGGCGTGTATGCTTGCATGTGATGCATCATTCATGATCTATTTGATGTCCTGAATTCATTCAAACACACAAAAGCAATTAATAACGCATGAAATAAGAAAATCGAATTTGTGAAAAATACCAAATCGGAGCAAGCTTGGGATCGAGTTCTGGGCAGTCTTGGCTTCAAGTAAGGGATGGTTTTGACTCCTAGGAACCTCAGGAACAAGATTGGATGGATGGTTTTGGTTGAGAGTGGCTGCAAATCAAAATTCGAATTTTGACAATTCTTGAAAATTTTTGGCAAAATAAGGGTTGTGTTTTTGGCTAGGGTTTCGTGTCCTTTGCTTGTCAACTTGCTGGCTATTTATAGAGTGAATTAGGAGAGGAAAAAGAAGGAAAAAATATTTGATCTTGAATGTGCATTGAATATTTTTCAAATAAAATCAATTTTTGGAGAAAATTTGATTTTCTCTTCAATCTAAAGGCTCGCACGAATTTGGCATGTTCTATGGGCTATCTTGGACCTCAAGTTTGAAATAAATTCACTCCTTTTGGAAAAATATCTTATTTTCATATTTTATATAATTTAATTTTGAATTAAATGGTTTTAAATCCAAAAATAAATTAATAAAATAGAAAATTGCCATGGCAAAACATCAATGGGTCACAAATAATATCATGAACAAGTTTGGATCATAAAATTATAGGCCCATTTGGAAAAAATTGCATTTTGATCAATATCTCCTTTTGTGCAATTGTTCAAAAATGCCCAACTTGTGAATGGTGTATCTTGCTCAATTTTCCACATTTTTGAGTGTTCTTGGACTTTTTGGAAAGATCTAAGAGTCCTCTAACCAACCTCTTTAGTTTCATCTCAATTGGAGTTCCATACTCAATATATCTTCAAAACAAAATGTTGACTTTTTGTTGACTTTGAAAAGGACCTGTAATGTTTTGATCCATACTTTCCAAATGAAGCATTTTTTGAACATTCTTGTGAGACATGAAGTTGTAGAGAATTGAATTTCCTTCAAAACAAGAGGTGGTGGAAAAATTTCTGAGAAAGTATGAAGAAGTTATGCTCAGTCAAAGTTTGGTTGACTTTTCACTGAGAAACCCTAATTTAGAAAGTTTGACTTTTGAGCAAATCTTGAGTTTTCTTGATGAATCATGATCAACCCTTGATCAAATGATGAATGTAACTTCAAAATGAGGATGTTGACCAAAAATCATGAAGTTTGACTGTATGTTGACCACAGTTGACTTTTTGTCCAATACAACTGATTTTCAACCATCTGAGCAATTGTCTGAGGAAATTTGACTTCTGAGGCTTGAAACTTGACATGGAGAATCCTTGAAGCTTATGAGGAGGCATGAAGGCCATTGGAGGTGTCGGAAATCCATCTTGATCTGAGAATTACCAAACCCTAGTTTGGGTTGATTGTCTAGGAGAGGGTTTGTCTGTTCAACCCTTGAGGAATCCTTGAGTATGGATGTATGAAATATCTTGAGAAGATGGAGGGCAAATTTTAGGGTATGACACATACGCTATTACATGGATTTGGAGTAGATACATAATAGGAGGTGCGGAAAATAAATTGCGGAAAGTAAAACCCTAGTTAAGCTATTACATCCTATGAGCAGTTACATAATAGTAAAAAAACATGCAAGGAACTTAAACCCTAACTATTACAACTTGTGAGCAATTATAATAATCAGAAAAGTAACGTGGAAAGGATTAAATTGCAAATAAGAGAAGATAATGTTAGTAGAAAATAGATTTTCATGTTAGAAAAATGTTTTAGGGTTAGTAAACCTAATTATATGAAAGAAAATATTTTTTGGGAATTTTGTGGATTGAGTTTAATGTAGAAAATAATTAATGGTTAATTAACAATTAATTAAAATAAAAAGAAAAAAATTATTTTTTTTGTGTCAAAAATTAAATTAAGATTTTTCTGACCTATTTGTAAAAAGAAAATATTTTTTTGTGATTTTTGTAGTATTTTAGAAAAATATTTGAAAGAAAATTAAATAGGAAAAGAAAATATGGAAAATATGAGAAAAAATAAGAAAAATGGTTAGTTTGCAAAAGTGGTAAAAATATTGTGACATAGCCAGGGATCGAACCCATGTTCTATAGGTTACACGCGCGCCCTCCCTGCCATTTGAGTTGTGATGTTTTCATGTTAGTATAATGAAACAAATAAAATATAAGGTAAATCATTTTATGAAAATAATTCAAACCAAAAAGCGGGCGCTGCCTTCGGCTCTTTTGTTTTGAATTTCCCACGAACTTACCCACGACTTTTCTGTGGGTATACATATACCAACTGATGAAAACCTGTAACTATATCACTGCAACTTTCAAAAATCACAAATAAGCAATATAAATTACAAGTAATGTCATGGTTCGATTGGATTTGATCCCCTGAGCATGAATATGTCCTTAGTTTTGTCCAATTTTATCTATTTTGCAAAGCCCTAATTTGAAGCTTTAAACCCTAGCC
Organism: Vicia sativa; assembly: GCA_021764765.1. Classification (NCBI taxonomy): domain Eukaryota; kingdom Viridiplantae; phylum Streptophyta; class Magnoliopsida; order Fabales; family Fabaceae; genus Vicia; species Vicia sativa. Next base: position 129,657,445 of record CM038796.1, read on the forward strand.
ATAGCAGATTCTTGTACTTGTACTGAAACTTAAATCAAGCTATACAGAAAGCTTTGAAATTTCATTATAAACACAAATATGCACTCAAAACATGTTAAATATGAGTGTATGTATGAAATCGATTTCAATTTTTTGAAGCAAACCGTGAGTTATGTTCTTGAGTTTATGGATGTATGGTCGACCTGTGATCGTCTAGAACGGATCAGTGAACACCCAGGAACATGTTGGAACACTTTTGTTTGGCCTGGATCGATGTAAAAGCTTGACTACTACTTGCTTGTGACTCATGATTTTGAAGTTTGAAGGGTGGAAAATTGGTCAAAAGTTATGAAGAAAATATATGCCTTCAATGCAAAAATATTTGATTTGGAATTGCACCAAATATTGCCATTATTGATTCAATCTCTTGCCTAATCAAGCAAATTTCAAAATTGGCAAATATATTGGCTTGCTTGGATCTCAAAAATGCTGAAAAATAAGCCTTGCATTAATCAAATTGATTTTATATCTTTTATTTTAATTAAAATTGGATTTAAGTGAATAAAATCCAAAATAAATAAAAGAAATAATGCAAGGGAGTGTAAATGGGCTTGGAGGTTCCTGTCAAGATTAGAAACAAGTTTGAATCACAAAAACTTAGGCCCATTAAGAAAAAACTTGAATTTGCTAAGTATTTTCCTTCATGCATTCCTTCAAAAATGTCAAACTTGCACAACTTGTATCTTGCGTAATTTTCAACATTTTTAAGTGTTCTTAGACTTTTTAGAAAGCTCAAGATGTCCTCTAAACACTCCTTTTTATTTCATCTTCATTGAAGTTTCCATGTTCATGTACACTTCTTTATAAAAAGATGACTTTTTGTTGACTTTTAGAAGGACCTATAATATTTTGATCCATAACTCTCAAATGAAGCATTTTTGGCCAAAGCTTGTGAAACATGAATTTGTAGAGAATTGAATTCCCTTCAAAATGAGCTTTGGTGGAAAAATTTCTGATAAAGTATGTGAAAGTTATGCCTGGTCAAAGTTCTGTTGGCTTTTGTCCCAAAACCCTAATTTGGAAACTTTGACTTTTTGATCAAATCTTGACTTTTCTTGATGAATCATGATCAACCCTTGATCAAGTGATGATTGTGACTTCAAAATATTGATGTTGACAAAAAAATTATGAAGTTTGACTGTATGTTGACTGCAGTTGACTTTCTGTCCAATACAACTGATTTTCAACCATCTGAGCAATTGTCTGAACAAACTTGAGCTATAAGGCTTGAAACTTGACATTGTGATCCCTTGAGACATATGACGAGTTATGATGACCACTTGAGGTATTAGAACTCATCTTTGACTTGAGAGAATCAAAACCCTAGTTTGGGTTGATTGCTTAGGGGAGGGTTTGTCTGGTCAACCCTTGAGAAATTCTTGAGTATGAAGATGTGGATTATCTTGAGAAATAGGAGGGAACATTTTGGGCTATAAAATCTGGGAACCGTGCAACATTTCGCCTTAGTCAAACACCGAAACGAGCAGGCGGTGAATCCGCTAATCATCATGCCGCTCGGCGGATTGGACGAATCAAAGAAGAAATGGGTTGAGGAGTTACACAACGTGCTCTGGGCCTACCGAACAACTCCCTACTCATCTACCAGGGAAACCCTATTTCGACTCGCCTATGGAACCAAAGCAATCATTTTAATAGAAACTTCTGAGCCTTCAAGAAGAACCGAATCTCCCCTCGATATGGAGGTGAACGACCAATCCTTGAGGGAAGAACTCGACATGGTCGAAGAGATACGAACGAGGGCTTCCTTTAGAGAAGCATCGCTCAAACAAGGAATAATCCTCCGATACTACGCCAAAGTCATTCCTGTGAATTTGACTTCGGAAGCTTAGTCCATAAGAGAAACCTTAAGAGCTCCACCAAAGGGAAGCTCGCAACAAACTAGGAAGGTCCTTGTCGTGTCTATGTAACACCCCTTCTAATTACCCGCGATTTATAATTTAATAATCAGAGTTTTTAACACATATCAAGAGGCATCACAATTTTAATATATTTCAAAATTATAACCAAACAGATGTCATGCTTTCACTGAAGGAAATCAATAAGTAAAACAGACTTAAGGTTATGTTTAACAGCGGAAATGAAACATAACAAATCCTGAATACGCCGTTCATAATCATTCCAGGATAATAAATTGAAACATCAACCAAAACTAATATTTAATATCCAAAAACGAATCCCAAATCAAGCGTTTCCCCAGTGTTACATCTACCAGAGCACGACACTGACACGCAGATTAACTAATGACTCGACTCTAGAAGCTATCCTCACTGATTCCAAGCAGCTAATCACTTTAAATTTGAAATCATCAAAGTAAGGGTGAGATTTCTATCCAATATAAAATGCATTATACGTTTTTAAATACAACAGAATAATCGAATACATTAATCCATTATCCAAATACATAGTCGTAGTCAATTCACAAAGGCATCTCACACAATGAACATGTAATATAACAAACAATGGAAATTGCAACACTGGAAACCATCCTAGCATGTTACAACCCCATATGCAATGCAGACTCTATGCATGTGGTACCAAAACGTGAACCGAGTTCACCCACTGCTCTGTTTACATGTGGAAAGACAGCGGAAATCCATGATTCGCCCATAACCACTGGGTCAAGAATCCAGCCTCACTACCTCTGAATCCTGGTAAGTTTATTGGCTCTGCAAGCTCACTTCCGCACAATGGAAATGAACCATAAACAATGCTTATGCATGCACCATAAAAGCATACAACATCAATTCAACGACATATGATCACAACATAATTCCACATAATGCCAACTTCAACGATTATCACATGATAACAACATAATCATGAAATAATTATCACAAAGCATAACTATGCCAAACGCTTACCCTTCAATTAGTAAGACTATCACCAATATGTACAACAATAACAACTGAGATCAACAATCATCATGAATATACAACATCGACAACAACACATGATATCAATACAATCATGAATAAACAACAAGGAAAACATCACATAAGCGTCAATCTTCATTCAACTTGTCAAACAATCTAACCATTATATCACATGATCACATCTCAATCATAATGGATAGCAGGCACAACGCATAAGTATCAATCCTCATTCATTAAATCAAACAATTCATAACCCATTCTCCTTTGTCCTTAACCATCAACGTTTCAAAAATCGGGAACTCGACACTTTTAAAATAATTTTCACAAAAATAATATTTTCTTCTTTTTATAAGATAGTATTTTTAATTTAAGAAATAATTCCGAAAACGGCACTCGAATCAGAGTTACGGTTTAGAAAATATGATTTTTTGAAGTTTAAGTATTTTTGATCTCAATACAGTGGAACCCGGTTCCTACCCTGGTACAACCCGGTTCCCACTTTTTGAAAAAGTCACGCCCCTAGAATTTTGTATGGGAACGCGGTTCCTACCCTTCTGGGAACCGGTTCCCACGTACAAAAATGCCCAGTTTTGAAAAATTCACACTGGGAACCGGTTCCCACGACCTGCAGAATCAAAAACTGCTATTTTGACATCATTTACCCATTCCAAATCACTTCCAAACATTCCCATACGAATTGCAACATGAGGAACACTAAAATACATCCATTTTACACCATTATAACATCAAACAACATTATTTCATCATTCCTATTTATTATTTGACACACTAATGGTTTTCGACCTACCATCCGACACAAATAGGGTTTAATTCCTACAAACCTATAATCACCTAAATTAAATTTCCTAACATACCCAATCACCCGGTTGATTCCCAAAACCCATAAGGCATTAAAATTGAATGAAATCACCCTCTCGCGATGATCTTGATTTCCTCGGCGTTGGCTTTCCTCTCTTCTCTTCTTCTCCATTCTCGTGAAATAATTTTTCCAAAAGACCTTCTTTCCTTCTTTTCCTTTTATAATCCTTTTAATACTCCTTTTATTTATTCCAATAAAATAAATAATTAGTAACTAGTAAGGTAGAGTACTTTACCACTCACCCTACTTACTCCTCACACCACCAACTCTTCTTTTTAATTAAATAATCCAATTAAATCCAAAAATATAAATAATCAAGCCTTTAATTAATTAAATAATTAAATTCCTAATTATCTAACATTTGAATTAAATTGGGGTGTCACAACTCTACCCTACTAAAAAGAGTTTTCGTCCTCGAAAACATACCTTAGACGAAAAGTTCGGGATACGAGTCCTTCATCTGACTCTCCAGCTCCCAAGTTACATTTCCTTCAGCTGGTCCTCCCCAAGCTACTCTCACCAGTGCTATCTCTTTACCCCGTAATTGCTTCACTTTCCGATCCTCAATTTTGCAGTCTTCGATGATTATCCGACCGCATCATCTACCTGAATCTCATGAGACGGATCCGCAATGTACCTCCTCATCTGAGATACATGAAAGACATCATGCAAATTCGCAAGTGACGACGGTAAAGCAATCTGATAAGCAACTTTCCCAACTCTCTTGGTAATCTGAAACGGACCAATAAAACGCGGATTCAACTTTTTTGACTTCAAAGCTCGACCAATACCAGTCATTGGAGTAACTCGCATGAACACATGATCTCCTTCACTAAACTCAAGATCTTTTCTCCTCTTATCATGATAACTTTTCTGAAGACTCTGAGAAGCTCTCATCTTCTCCTGAATCATCTTGATCTTTTCTGAAGTTTATTGAACAATCTATGGTCCAATCACATCACTTTCTCCAGATTCGTACCAACACAACGGTGTCCGACATCTCCTACCATACAATGCCTCAAACGGAGCCATACCGATGCTCGAATAAAAACTATTGTTGTAGGTAAACTCTATCAATGGTAAGTAGCTATCCCAAGCTCCACCTTTCTCTAGCACACAAGCCCTAAACAAATCTTCTAACGACTGAATCGTCCTCTCCGTCTGACCATCTGTCTGTGGATGATATGCGGAACTCAATCGTAACTTAGTACCCAAAGCTTCCTGCAATCCTGTCCAAAACTTAGACGTAAACCTCAGATCTCTATCCGACACAATGCTAGACGGAATACCATGCAAACTTACAATCCTCTCAATATACAATTCTACCAACCTCTCCATCGGATAATCCATTCTTATCGGAATAAAGTGAGCAGACTTGGTCAACCGATCAACAATAACCCAAATCGAATCACAATTCTTCGCCGTCCTAGGCAACCCAGATACAAAGTCCATAAAAATGCCATCCCATTTCCATTCTGGAACAAACAGCGGTTCCATCAGTCCTGACGATTTTTGATGTTCAATCTTTGATTTCTGACAAACTAAACATGCATACACAAACTCGGCAATTTCCTTTTTCATTCCCGACCACCAAAATAATTTCTTCAAATCATGGTACATCTTAGTAGCACCAGGATGAATACTCAACCCACTACGATGTCCTTCTTCCAAAATACTTTTTCTAATCTCGGCCACATCCGGTACACACACTTTATCACCAAATCTTATAACGCCATTCTCGTCAATTCGGAACTCACCTCCTTGACCTTGGTTAATCAATGTTAGCTTATCCACCAAATCAACATCAGATTTCTGTCCATTTCGAATCTCTTCCAAAATACCACTAGTCAGCTTCAACATGCCCAATTTCACACTATTCGGAGTAGTTTCGCATACTAAACTTAAGTCTATGAATTGCTCAACTAAATCCAATTCACGAACCATTAACATCGACATATGCAAAGACTTCCTGCTTAACGCATCTGCCACAACGTTTGCCTTACCAGGGTGGTAATTCAAACCAAAATCATAGTCCTTGAGAAACTCTAACCACCTTCTCTGACTCATATTCAACTCTTTCTGATCAAAAAGATACTTCAGGCTCTTATGATCACTGAACACCTCAAACCGAGAACCATACAGGTAATGCCTCCACAATTCCAAAACAAACACAACGGCTGCCAACTTCAAATCATGAGTCGGATAATTCCTTTCATGAATCTTCAGCTGTCTTGAAGCATAAGCCACAACCTGCCTATCTTGCATCAAAACACCACCTAAACCCCTCAAAGACGCATCACAATACACCACGAAAGATTCTTCCGGATTCGACAAAATTAGAATCGGAGCACTAGTCAACCTCCTCTTCAACTCTTGGAATCCTTCCTCACAATCTGTATCCCAAACAAATGCTTGACCCTTGTCATACCACAAAATTTGCCCTCCATATATTCAAAAGATTTCATACATCCATACTCAAGGATTCCTCAAGAGTTGATCAGACAAACTCTCTCCTAGACAATCAACCCAAACTAGGGTTTGGTATCTCTCAAGTCAAGATGAGGTTCCAACATCTCCAATGGCCTTCATGCCTCCTCATATGCTTCAGAGATTCTCCATGTCAAGTTTCAAGCCTCACAAGTCAAGTTTCCTCAGGCAATTGCTCAGATGGTTGAAAATCGGTGTATTGGACAAAAGTCAACTGTGGTCAACATACAAAACTTCTTTTGGTCAACATTTTTTGAAGTCAACATTCTCATTTGATCAAGTTGATCATGATTCATCAAGAAAATCAAGATTTGCTCAAAAGTCAAACTTTCTAAATTAGGGTTTCTAGATGAAAAGTCAATGAACTTTGATCATAACTTTCTCATACTTTCTCGAAATTTTCCACCACCTCTTGTTTTGAAGGAAATTCAATTCTCTATTCATGTCTCACAAGAATGTCCAAAAAATGCTTCATTTGAGAGGTATAGCTCAAAACATTACAGGTCATTTTCAAAGTCAACAAAAAGTCAACTTTTTGTTTTGAAGATATATTGAGCATGGTAACTCCAATTGAGATGAGACCAAAGACATTGTTTAGAGGACTCTTAGAGCTTTCCAAAAAGTCCAAGAACACTCAAAAATGTGGAAAATTGAGCAAGTTACACCATTCACAAGTTGGGCAATTTTGGAAGAATGCACAAAGAGAGATACTTCAAAAAATCAAATCTTTTGCAAATGGGCCTACTTTTTCTTCATCCTAACTTGTTCCTCATGCAATTAGGAATGTCCAAGCCCAATGCCACGAATTTTTGATTTATTTTTCTATTTAATTTGTAATTTATTTATTTAAATGCAAATTAAATCTTAAAATAAATTATAAAATCAAAATTAATTGGAAGATTGATTTTTATTGCTTTCTTGTGATCCAATCAACCCATAAATGCCAACAATTTCGAAATTAGATCAAATTTGGCAAGATTGGATTGAAATTGGACAAAATTTGAAAATTTGATTTCATGAGAATATCAATTTGATTTCCATTGAATGTTGATCAATTCTTTCCAAATTCAATCCCAAATCCATCCAAAGATATATACTTGATGCATACCTATCAAGAGAGCGAAAAAATTGGCTCGAAACCCTATTCTCAAAAAAAATCGTGTTCTTGAAGCAAGGGCAATCCTACTTCCACCATTCTCAATCGATTTTGAGGTGTCCATTACATTCCTTGAGGTCTTTAGAGTCGATCCGACTCTTATATCATTCAAAACCATCCGAATCGAGAAATCACGAATCGGTTTGTTCTTGGAAATTTTGAAATCGTGTTTCATTATTCATGCATTATTAACATGTTTTGTTGTTGTTTTTGTGTTTAGTGATGTGTTTGCAAACTTTCTGGGTGCTTTAATCGAATTTCCATGGCCGGGAACGCATGATACCATTGTTAGGGTTTCTGAATACGTTTTGGGGTTTTTCTCAAATGGAAAAATTGGACCGTGAGACCTATGCCAATGAACTCGGAACGATCTCAGGAATCGAACCATGGTCTTAGAACTTATTTATATTATGCGTGCTTGATTTTCAGTTTTTGCCAGGAACATAGCGTCGAGCAATGACCGACGCTGGATTTTCAAAAATTCAAAAGGTTGAAGACGAAGCTTGGCGCGAGTGGGAGGAAGCCAGGGGACGACGCGTGTCTTAGCCCACTCATTCCGTTTCCAAACAGTAGAACACTCCAGCTCAGTTGGTCAAGGCTTGTGGACTTGAGATTTCGCTCCAGGGTCATGGGTTCGATCCCTATGGGCACCGGTTTTCATCTTTTTTCCAAAACTTGCATTATTTTCACATTTTCATATATTTTCTATTTTATTTTAATATTTCTATTCATTTTAATTTCTTTTCTATATTTCATTTTTGCCTTAAAAAATTACCAAAAAATATTTTTCTTTTTGCATTTATTTTCTGGAAACCTTCATTTAATTTAATAAATTAAAAAATATATTTTTTGCATGCATATTTATTTTTATTTTTATTTTAGCATTTAAATCATTATAAATTGCATTTTAATTATTAAATCTTTTCCAAAAAAATCCCAAAAAATTATTTTAACTTATTTATCTTATTTCCAGCATATATTAATTTTCTCATGTTAAAATTTGCATTTTTCTAACATTTTTTCTCTTGTTCAATACATATTGCATTTTCCGATTTTCTTATTCTTTCACAGGTTGCTCCGATTCGGACGTTTTCTTTTATCATTCTATTTTTTCCAATAATGTAATTGCTCATGGGTTGTAATAGTTTAATCTAGGGTTTTATTTTCCGCAAGTTTAAATTATGTATCTGCCCCAAAGCCATGTAATAGCGTAGGATTTACCTTTCCGCACTTTACATTCCGCATTTTACTTTCCGCACCCTTATCAATTGCTAGTAATTAGGCGTGTATGGCAAGACTAATAATCAACATAGCTCACTAACTTCAAGATAAAATATCTGAAATCAACACACTTCTTTCACACATGCACCCCTTAGGGTAATTCTCTCTCGATGCCTTTTCGATTCAAATGGTCATGTCCCTCGAACGTAGAGGTATTCTAGCACCGTTGCCTTCCAAACAAATCATCATAGTCCCTTCGATACAAAGATCATAGACCCACGATGTCGCCTCCGAATACATGATCTTGACCCTCGATTGTCGCCTACGAAAAATGATGATAGTCCCTTCGAATGTGCTAGGATACTTCCTACAAGTTGCTTTCGATGACCATCCGATGTCCCTTCGAATGTCCCGCTTACATCCAACGAATGGAGCTACCTACTAACTAATGGTATGGCTAGCGCTATTCTAAAGGAACGTAGAAGTATGAAAAATGACCAATTCTGAGTGGGTAATAAGTCTTTTAGTTGCTTGCTCTATCAAATGCTTTTCACACCACACACTCTTTTTCAAAGTTCAATTTCTTTTCAAAACAAAAACATTTCCGAACACTTTGTATACACTCCTACATGAGTCATTACAAAGTCAAAGCGAAATGCCTTTTCAAAACATTTTTGTCAAACACACAGAAAGCAATTTTAAAAAGTGATCTAGAGCAATTAAGAGCCCGTAGATAACTACGGATGGAAAGGGGTGCTAATACCTTCCCTTTTCATAACCATTCTCCGAACTCGAAATCTAACGAAGGTCTTTTTCTGTACTTTTACCTTCCCTGAATTGGATAAAAATAAAAGTCGGTGGCGACTCTTGCTATCCGCACATTTGGATACAAAAATCCTACAAAGTCAGTTCACCGTATCACAACCCTTTCTAGTCAGCTTAGTTAACGGTAAAGCTAACTTTGAAAATCCTTCGATGAACTTCCTGTAGTAACCTGCCAGACCAAGGAAACTACGGATTTCAGAAGCATTCTTCGGCGCTTCCCACTGAGATACCGCTTCCACTTTTGTAGGATCAACAACAATACCATTCTTGGAAATCACGTGACCAAGGAAACTCACTTCGCTTAACTAAAACTCGCATTTAGATAACTTCGCATAAAGTTTCTTCTCCTTCAGTAATTCCAATACAATCCTAAGATGCTTTGCATGCTCCTCATCATTCTTTGAATAGATCAAAATGTCGTCAATAAATACCACCACAAACTTGTCAAGATACGAGTGGAATATCCTGTTCATATACTCCATGAAAATACCAGGTGCATTAGTGACTCCAAACGGCATACAGAATACTCATAATATCCATACCTCGTTCTAAATGCAGTCTTCTGAATATCCTCCGTCTTCACACGAATCTGATGATATTCCAGATCTCAAATCAATCTTGCTAAATACTCAAGCTCCAACTAACTGATCCATCAAGTGATCAATCCTCGACAATGGATACCGATTCTTGATTGTCACTTTGTTCAACTGCCTGTAATCAACACACAGTCTCATTGTACCTTCCTTCTTCTTAACCAACAATGCCGGCGCACCCCGCGGTGAAACACTAGGCCGAATAAACTTCTTCTCAAGCAACTCTTCCAACTGTTTCTTCAACTCTGACAACTCAGATGCCGACATGCAATAAGGCGCCATCGACACCGGACTAGTTCCAGGAATCAAATCTATAGCAAACTCCACTTCTCTCTCAGGTGGTAACTCAATAACATCTTCCGGAAACACTTCTGGAAATTCCCTCACCACTAGCAATTCATTACTCTCAGCCTTTCCTTTCGCTTCCGTCGAAGAATACAACATAAACACCACACCATCATTAACAACTACGTAACTCTGATCATCCATCTTAATTCATTGTCCTTATTAGAGTCTTCGTCCACTCATATGATTCACAAGCTTCTATCACACTTCATTCATATTCATCACTTTATGCCCCATTTAGATAGTAAGACAATTGTATACCATCCAATACGATTCCGTCTACTATCAACAAGAGATTAAGGGTGATCAAGTCCTCAATTTGTCAATAGACATCCGATAATCATACTGGTAGAGTACTTTACCACTCACACCCTCTACTTACTCCTCACACCACCAACTATTCTTTTTAATTAAATAATCCAATTAAATCCAAAAATATAAATAATCAAGCCTTTAATTAATTAAATAATTAAATTCTTAATTATCTAACATTTGAATTAAATCGGGGTGTCACAGTCTACGCCAAAACAAGTACGAGGGCCTACTACTTAGAAAATTTACAAGGAGGACAGCTTACTCGATCATGGAACGCTGAAAAACTCAAATAATATTATAGTTAAAACACTAACGGTCGACACACCTCAAGAAACCATCCAGGTGCTTATAACTCGACATCACACGCTCGCTCTGGTACCAGCGTTGCATGGCATCATGGCACTTAAAGAGATACTCGCTCCATTAACCTAATGAGCTAGACCTCTGACTCAATGCGGGGGACTCAAACGAGTCCCGTTGTCTAAGTACCTCACCTAGCAGAACACCCAACTCGCAATGGGACGTTCACGCCACCGACCTCAGGCCTTTAATCAAAGCTTGAGTTCCGGACTGCGTCCAGCGACGAACTGGCCCACTTTGACTAGTCTCCCCACACTATCAAAGACCATACACTAATAATGAGTGTTCCCTCCCCAAAATACAAAGTATCACATGCATACAATGAATAAATAACACAAAACACTTAGATAATTATGGCCACAAGGATCAGATTTGTCTTGGAGTTACAATGGGGACTCCACCCCAACAATTTTTTTAAAATAAAAAACAACCAACAAAGGTCGAAAATTGTCCATTACACAAATGGGCCTCACCCAGACAAACATAATAAGAACAATAAATCAGAATTATTCAGCGGGCTAATCAGGGACTTTTCCGGGAGTCGGTTGCAGAGGAGTCTCTTCCACGAACATTTCGTCTAAGAAGTCGGGCTTATTTATCTCAACATCTTCAACATAGAAATGGACTCCCATTCTGTCGGTCATTAATTCTACGCCCGAACTCAAGACCCGTACCTAGGCCAATGCATTTTCAAAACTCCCGAAAGAAGCGACCATTACATCATCATAGGCCAGTTGAATGCGTCTAATCAGAGCAGCCCGAGTCTTCATCCCCGCAATATCCTCGGGCTCACCCTCAATTGGAGCAAGATCAAACTTCAAACGCGTGACCTTGTTGCTCAGTTGCTGCCTATCTCTCCGAGCCGCATCGCGCTCCTCTATGGCCCGTTTCAGATCAACGAATAACTTATCCTCCCGACCCTTAGCAGCCTCCTTTGTCTCCTTCAGTTGGGCCCTGAGCTCACGAAGTTCAACCTTGGGAGACTGGCCCAACTCGGAATAGGCCACCACCATCTTAAAAATGCGCACTCACGCGCCCGCATCCTTGGAAAGAGATGCCTTCTTTGATGGCCGATCCATTTCCTCCAACAAGAGAGATTTCGCTCGCGTCAGATTAACGCTCGTATTGTCAAAATAGGTGCGGTCGACCCAATAGGGCGGGAGATCAAATTTCCCCTTGCCTCTTTCCCGTGTCAGATCCACCATATTGCCATCAACTGGAGCCCTCTTATTCTTCGAGGGGTATGTTAAGGGGATAAAGCCCCGACCTCCTGACTTGCAGACACCTCCCCCAGGCCGCCTTAGAACTGGCCGGATCGTTCAGTGACCCTCTCCCCTTTTTATTCTGCTGCAGTGAGTTTCGAGCAATACGCTCCATAGCGGGATTCATCTTAGCTGCAACAAAAGAAACTCACGTTAAGATCAGACGGAACAGGACATATTCAGCAATAACAAAAGAAGAAAAGATGCAAGAATTTCAAATCTACCCAAGTAAGCCTTAGGATCTCCACTAAGAAGGAGATCCCTTACATTGATGAGCGGGGGCTCGAAAACGTAACCCCCGTCTTCTCCGACGAGTGGTTTTCCCCCTCTCCCCATGCGCTGGACCGGGACAAGACCCTCGACATAAGACAACAACACGCCAAGACTGGCCAAATCCTCGGCATCTAATCCCTTCTTCGCCCAAATATATTGGTCAGCACTTCGCTCGAAATGCTCTGCATTCTAGTGAAAGTTAAATCTTGACACGAGCCGATACACTTTCTCCCCCATGCTCATTCAACTTCGGAGAAACATCATCCCAAACTGTAGAAACACTCTAAAGCACATTAAACATAGCCCGTTTCGAAATCGGTCGAACTAAGGAGAACTTGTCCTTGAAAAATCGGACAGAATCTTGATAAGGTTTAAAGAGATTTCCATTATGTTGTTGAAACGATACCCAACTCCACCGAACTACTTCGTCCATCTTATATGAGCTCCTATGAAGACAAAATATATGGAAAAACAAGGGAAGAGTAGCACCAATCTCTAAGTACTTGCACACTATCTCGAACACCCGAATAAAAGCTATCGTATTCGGGTGGAGTTGAGATGGAGCTAGGTGATGGTGGTCGAACATCGCAATTCACATATCAGTGAAAAAAAGGCGAAATCCCAACTCCTTAACCCAAATGTCAAATACTAGAATATGGTCGGCTTCATATGTCGAACATATCCGATGTACGACCGCTAGGATATATATTGCCCAATCCTGCTGAAATTACACAGAACTGTCTTCTCGAATGAGTAGGCCTTAAATTAGCTATTTTGACACTAATCGGAACTGAAAATGATCGAGCCAAATGCTTGGAATAACATATCACTATATAATTCAAAATTTAACTAAAAAATTCAAAAAGAAAGGTGAAGAAAAATAGAAAATAACCTGCCATGAGAGAGACAATGAGAGCTTCACTTTATCGATGAATGTGTGCATCAAATCAATAAAAACTCATTTAGAAATTGGATTTGAAACAAAGGAAAATTAGGGTTTCAAAAGAAATTTGGAAATTTTCAATTCTATAAGCATAATTGTACATTTTAAGGAAGAAGATGACTTACCCATGAGACTAAAGACCACCACCGCGACTGTAGGGTCTCCGACACAGTGGTTTTGTACCCAAAAATAATTTGTAAACAAAAACCTGCTTAAGAAATTTAAGCAAATGTCAAAAAACTATTACAGAAGAATAAAATACATTAAGAGAAAGTTGCTGCAAAGGGAAATGAGAAAAGCAATAGATCTGGTTTAAATAAGTCCCTTCGACAACTTATTTATATTTAAAACCCAGAAAAAAGCTTATTTACATATTTATGGGAATCAGATCTCATAAACATATCTATATATTTTTCTTCGCTAGAACTCAAAGAAAAACAAATCTATACATTTTTGAAACCAGATCTATACATTATTGAAACCAAATCCATAAACAAAGAATGATATTCACAAACACATTAGATGCCAAGAAAAAGCTTACCGGATGTGGCTTGAGCGTACCCCCGTTCTTCTTATCATTCGCAACCCCCTTATTCTTATCATTCACACTTACGGATCCAAGCGTCTCTCCGTATGCTTTGGCAAAGAGCAATGTTACATCAATAAAGGGAAATGTTGAGTCAGCTAGGGTTTAGAGAAAGAAAAATGAAACACCAAGGTTTAATATGCAGACAATGTCATTTGAAAAAATTATGAAGAACCAAACTCATAGTGATTGAGCAAGGACAAAGGGGCCAACGACGATCTAGGGTTTGGAAAGAGAGGACAACGAACACAGTAGAGAGAAAAGAAAAGGTCGTGCAAGAGAGAGAAAAATAGAAATCGTTTTGTTTAGGCATTCTATAGCAAGTACAGAGAAATACATATTTAATTTGGACCAATAATAAAGTAACAGATGGAACTACAATGTTGTAGAAATTGTAAAGTAGTATCTGAATTTGTTAATTACATGAAAGACCTTATGATAGTGCAGATTTTTTTTTAATGAAAGGGCATTTTTGTCTGTTTAGTCGATTCATCAGTAAATGTTGTATAGTAGATTGTTTCAACAAAAGACACCTAAGTAATAAGAAGAAGGTGAATTTCAGATATGCCAAGTTAGAATATTGATGAGGTGGTGAAAATTTGATGATGTGGCATGTAAAATAATTATGTGTCAACAAATTAGTTGGGAGTTTGTTTTAATATATTATAAATAGATACTAAGCCTTATGTGGGAGACTTTATTATTTCATTCTTCGATTTTATTTCAGGGGATTTCTTTTTCTATCTTTACACTTTTTTAGTCATATTTAACGAATTTTTGTTTTTATCTTTAAAATTCAGAGATATATCTCCAAATATATTATAATTTATTTTTCTAAAATAATTTCGAAGATATATTATCGAAGTTACGAAATTTTATTTTTTTAGAGTGATTTCAAATATGTATTACCAATTTAATTTATATAAACATATTAGACTTTTCCTCATCCTTCTTTATTTTAGAAACTTACTCATAACTCAAAACAAAACTTGTGAGAAAACTCGATTATTTTATCATTTTTCAAACTTTGTCATATTTTTTACGCATTTCACACAATTTTAGTACATTTCTTAATCTCTACTACACTTCATTCAATTGAAAATCGTCTACATCTCATATTTAATAAGTTTCTCATTTTTTAAATGCATTAATAAAAAATTAAACATGTAAAAAGTCTAAACTCAAATTCTAAAGTATATCGACTATGTACAATGATTTTATTACACTATATTTTGTTTTATTTTTTATCTTTTACATCATCTCTTTTTTCCACCTAATATTCCACACTCGTTTAATTTTTCCTCACTATAATAGTTTTGTTTAATAAAATTTAACACAATATTCCACTACCATTTACAACACATTAAAAATTTAAATTATCACAACAACTAATAAGATTTTGCAAAGTATTGTATGTGGTTCCCATTCACTCTCATTCAACATATTGAATCTTTTTAACACCAACTAATCCACATCATTTTCAACACATCATCAACATGCCGTTACAAGCATTTAAATAATGAATAATTTATTCAACACCCGACTATTGTACATAGTTTTACTTTAGCTAAAAAGTATACCGCCTTCATAACCTAATGATCATCAAATAACCTCCATATCTTCTTAACCAAGCCCAAACCTTCACCCATACTCGATTTTCCTTTCGCCATGTCTTCATTATAATAATGAAATCCACATTAATTTAAACCTTAAACAAAACTAAAGTCTTAGTGAGATTAAGTCCTTAAAAAACACCCCAAATATATGTGATGAAAGCCTTGTATTGTCTCAAAGATTTAAAGATATCACCCAACCAATGACCTCTCGTGGTTGATAACTCCCCCACAACTGGTGACAATATTTTCCTTGTATGTATCATTTGTGTCCAATTTCACCATATTTAGAAGACGAGACTTCCAACCAATGATACTAATCGATTTAACTATATCCACAACTGCAACAGTCATGTTCTTACCATCATTATATACCTTTAAGATCCTTTTGATGCACATGATAAGATAGATTATATGATAGCATATACAATATGATAAGACTTATCATATCATGTGTTTGGTTCATACATGATACTAACCATAATATATATATATATATATATATATATATATATATATATATATATATATATATATATTGCATAAGCAACATTTTTTTTAGATTCATTGAATGAATGATGTATCTAGTCATTATTTTATACCAGATACATCAATTATTCAATGTATTTTTTAAAAAAAATGTTACTTATAAATGTGTACGGATGGTGTATATTATATAATTTTTAATAGGGTTAAATTTGCATATTATTTTCTTATCCTATCATGTCGAATTCCAGTCCAGCTCGTATTCAAGATAACAATTTAAATTAATAAGTTAGGATAAGATAAGTTTCAGGATTAACTTATCATATCTTATTATGTCATCAAACACTCGATTGAGATAGTATATGACACAAATTTCATATCATGTCTCTTATCCTACACATCAAAACGGGCCCTTAATCTTTAAAAGATACAAGATTTGAGATTGTAAGATTTTATAAACGACTCATCACACTTTTCTTTATTACGCAAAGTCCATAAAAAATGACATGACATTGCTTTATAGCTGCTCCACTTTCAATCATCATTATTTCTCTCTCTAAGATTAAGCATAATCCAATCCGAGAAAAATCCTGCATGAAAAAAAAACACGTGTTATTACACTAGGCACTACTTTCTCTCATATTTGCATGGATTTATGACATTCTCTTACTACAAGCATGGAAATTTTATAAACATTCTCACATAAATTATACATAGGAGCCTGTTTGATAAAAATATTGGTTGATTGATAAGCTAACTTATAGCTTATAGTTTATAGCTGGTGACTAATGACTGATAGTTTATAGTTTATAATTGATGATTAAGATTGATGACTGATAAGCTAATTGAATTGTTTGGAAATATTTGCGGTTCAACTAACTTATAAATGTAAAATGACATAAAAATATTTAATATGTAATTATTTTATTTTAATTAAAATAAATTATTGAGGATAAAAAATGGTTTTTTATTAAAATAATAAAGATAAAAAAGGAAGGAAAAATAATAAGCTATAAGCTAAAATACTATTTGAAATAACGTATGAAAAATAAGCTATAAGCTAACAAAATAAACTATAAACTCGTGATCAAAAGACTGTTACTAAACATGCCTAAAATATCATACGAGCTTATAAATTATAAACTATAAATCATAAACTCAAAAATGTGTCTTACCAAATAGACTCATAGTGAGTCTCATTCTTTACCGACTTTTGTTGTAGTTGGTGAGCACTTTATCATAATTTAGAAGCCACATAAAGAATTACTTTAATAATAAGAATTTAGTGTTTAACTTTAAAATATATAGTTTAATTTTCTTTATAAATAATTATTAGTAATATGCTGTGAAAGTTACTCGATTAATGATATGTTGTAAAAGTTACTAGTGAGTGAGAAAGAAGGTCTGCCTTTAATATTATCACTTTAACGTCCAAATCAATGAGATAAAAGAAATATAACTTGTAATAGTGAAAGGATCGTGCCTTTGTGTGGCGTGCATCATACTCATATATGTGTTAGTTCATATCGCTGCCAATGAACGGGACGGAGAATCTATGAGGCCTTTGAATTAAATCCAACAATTATCACGAGTGTGATGTTGTGCTCTAATGTGAGGCCTCTTGACGAAGATTTAAATGTTTGTCATGTTTAAGCGATTAAACCCATACAGTGAACCTTTAAATTTGACCGATCTTATTAGATCATCTGGCCGACCCAAAACAAATCTCTTCTCATTAAAAAGAATCATTCCTTTTACATTTTTAACTTTTTAAAAAGTCGAGTAGCTACAACTAGGTAAAACTATTTATTCTTTGATACATTAACATTAAAAAGTCGAGTAGCTACATTAGGTTTTTGAAAACGGCAAGGTAATCCACATGTAAATCTGAAAGAAAATCCGCAGGAAACCTCCGAATTTTGATTTTATGGATTAAAATATTAGTATTTTAAAATGACAATGTTACTTTTAAAAAAAAAAATTTACAAGGAGATAAACAAAAATTGACCTATATGACAGAGGACAAAAATGATAATAACCCATATAACCGTGTGTTAAATAATGTGCTAATGGGTGCTTTGTGTACTTGCATTTGCTTTGTAGAAAATAGTTACACCTTCTTAAACAAAATATAAATAAAATACTAAATAATTGACGTTTTAGTCCACATTCATCAACTTTTAAAATATTATTTTTACCTATACAGGGATTGTGAAATTCTCAAACTTCACCAACTAACCACTTTGTGGCAGAGTACTATTAGAGGGTTCTAATATAAATCACCTAGACTTACAAGATTCTTCAATTATGCAGTTAAACCATAGTTTTGGTGCCATACATGAATCTTTAAACTCAACTCCATTTTTGTGCAAATATGAAAACAGATTTCTGCTCTCTAATTACACCATATCTTAACCATCATAAAGAAAAACAGAAAAATATTCAAAATATGTATAGATACATATACACATTGTACAAGATAAATAAAAATGAGTACTATACAATATAAACATAACCAAATTATCACTCGGAACCTAAAAAAAAAACTCACTATATACAACAGGAATTCGCTCAATGAACATTGGAACTTATCCCGCGCCTTCATTTTGGTCGACGGTGTCACTATAGTCTCTGAATGTATCAAAATACGAAAACAAGATTGATTCTATTATCCGTTAGTATTCGATGGACCAATCTGACTAAGCGGAAGACGCATTCAAAAGATCAAAATGATTGTTTACTTCTAGCTTAATGATCCTTCAGCTTATATACATTGTCGATGTAATCTTCAGTTTCCCACAAGAATGATCCAAAGGCAACAGCTTCCAAGACTAGTCTTTTAAGACTAGAAAATGAAGTCAAAATAACATCATCATTCTCAACAGAATCAAACCCTTCATTGTTAAAAAGTGCACAACTATAACTCCTAACCAAATTCACAGCCTCCTTAGATCTCAATTTAGCACACCTCTGCAATGATCCAGGGTGAAACTTCATAACATAACACTTCAAATCTTCAATTTCCTCTTCATACCGAATCAGCCCTTGGCCGTGCCCGATCGATTGCATGTTATTCAAGTGACCAAAGATGTCTTCCTCGAATCCATAAGGATACATATCTTTAAATGAGAGGTTAGTAGTCATATGACCAAGATGAACATCATTGTTAGCCAAATTTAGGTTTCTTTCTAGATGGTATCTTAAGGAAACCGATTTCAAAAAGTAGCCGTATAATATGGAAGCGACGTATACGCGCGCGAGTAAGAATTGTCGAACTTTGGTAGTTGCCCAACTTTCGGTTACACTAGGTTTTGCTTTCAAGCCGGTTACGGTAGTTATATGTTCCCTTATCATATCCAAAACTTCAATGGTATGAATAGACTCTAGCTCCCAATCTTTAGAAGGCAATATCTCTAGCCTTCCATTGTAAAGACAACTCGAAAGCTTTGGAACCAAAGGGACCCGAATTTCAGAAAACTTGTAAAATATCAACAAGGACATAACATCTTGTACAGCAACTTCACATTGATTCTCTTTTATTTGTGCTATCCTCCTGCAGACATTTCAGGAAAGGTTTTTAAGTCAATACTTTTTCAACAAATATCTTCAAATTACAATTGAACTATTACAACATCAACATAGATAATATTTTTGTAGGACTAAGTTAGGCATAAATCACATTTGTTTCTAAGATAGTATCAGATCTTATCCAAAATCTGTTGAACCACCCGATATCATGCATCGGTAAATCACATTTCTAAGATAGTATCAAAGCTTATCGCTGTATTGAGATATCTGTTATATTTTTATATTTTGATTTAACAATACAAATTAGTTTATGTAAATCAGGGTAAAAATCTTCAAAAGTTAAAATGAATTCTAAAGTCAAAAGCAACTAAACTTTTCAGAATCAATTGTAGTTGTAACTGCTCCAAAAATAGAATCAAAGATAGACTTAATTAGGTAACAATCATACATGAATGATTAGTACATACATACATGATCAAGATTTATGAAAGCTCTTAATTTTTACCTGTGAAGCAAGGCTTGATCAGAACCAGAAGCAAGAATCATACGAGAAACCGCAGCATCTCGATCATCAGCCAAGAGTTTAAGTTCTTCTTGAACAGCAACATGAAAGAGATTACGATGATTCTGCAAAACACCGCTAAGAAAATTCCCAACCGTGGACTGTGGTAACAAAGGAGAGTTCAAACTACTGAACTGACAGTGGCTAGCTCCAGCACTGGCCTTAATCACCTTCAACTTGTTGCTGCTGTTGCTGAACCTAAAGTTCAAAGAAGAAGAAGATGAAAAAGAAATAGGTTTAGTGAAGAAGAATCCTTTGATTGTAAGGTGGTGAAGACAATTTTCCATCAACGGCAAGGTGGTTGTTGTTGTTTGTTCTATGTTTGTGTTGTGTTGGAAAAGAATGAATGAATATTTATTAAAAGAAAGAAAAGCCTGTTTTTCTTTGTGATAAGATAGGATAATACTTACTAATAGTATTGTATTATTGATGATTGATGATGATGAATTGATGATAATATAAAAAGAGAAATAATAGGATAGTGGAGTGAAGAAGTAGAGTACAGAATGGATAAGGTTTTGAGACTTTTGAGGTATGAGAAGGGTCAGAGGTTTTGGTTTGGTTTTCTGTGTGCTCGGATCAGAAACGATAAGTGATAATGATAAGTGCGTATTCTAATGGGACTGTTGCTATACGACAAAAATCATTGTTACTACTAGGCTAGGTTGATGTGTATCATAAAATGACATTGCATTGTCATTACTCTAGGTGAAGGACAGTTTAACTTCTATCTCTTATCACATATGTCCTCCCTCTTCTTTTTAACCTGTACACATGTTTTTTTTATTTATTTAAAATAAGGGTAATTTCTCTTAAAAAATATTTGAATTGATAATTTTATTTCTTTCTTGTGTCATAAAGTGTATTTATGATACAAAAGTGCGTCTGTGATAAACAAAATTTATGATACAAAAGTGTGTCAGTGATAAAGAAAAAAAAGAAAGCATAGTGTCTCCGTTACAGGAGTTGAAAAATAAATAAGGCATCCAAATTGATATAACAAGATTTGATTTTATAAATAATCTCTTAAGTTTGTATGATATATATAATAGTTTCTTCAGTTTACGGATAAACTATTGTATTTAGTTCAAGATTGTTATTTAAAAAAACATCAGAACTATTTAGCACGTCTCAGGAAGACTATTCCATCTCTTTATAAAAAAATATCAGTAGTTCTAATGAATGTTAAATATTCGTCAGAAAGAACCATGCGTATTTTTTAGATAAGTTGTTGCTTTCGAACTCACGAGTATGTCCAGAAAAGGAATCTTCACGCGAAGATCAGATATCAAATTTTTTGCTTCAAAGATCATAAATCAAGATAAAGTGAAGATCAAATACCAATTTTTTGCTTCAAAGATCATAAATCAAGATATAGTGCTTCTCAAATAAAATTTTTGCTTCAAGTTCAGAAATCAATAAACGGTTTGTCAAATAAGTTGTTGCTACATGTTTGAAGACTAAGTTCTGGTTCTGAAAGACTCTGATACATTTGTAAACACTATTATGAAACGTCTTCTGAAATACTTATCACTTCTTATCAGACATATTCCATCAGAAAATTAAGAACAGAGACATGATCTCTTTTGTGCGTTCTTACTACTTTGAGATCAGAAGTATCTCATTAAAAGAAATAATCACAAACTTACACAAGAAGTTAACAATACAACGTACACCACCTTTCCGCTAAAGTGTGAAGAACGAAGCGTACAATTTGAAGTTTTGATGTGACTTTGTCTCCCACGTTCACATGTTATCACTGTAGCACTTGTCAAAAGGAAAAAGATGTTGTATTATCCAATGATCTTCTTTTCCCACTATATATAAAGAGATGACTACTTCATTGGAAAATAACGAACGAAGAAAAAGTTGGAACGAAGTTGAAAAGTCGAAGACAAACAAAAAGAAAATCGGTTCAATAAATATATTCAATCAAGGCATCAAAGTCACTATCTAAACAGAAAGAAAAGAAAACGACAAAATATTCAAGAGTTATTCAAAAGCACAAAGAGTTGTTGCTCAATTTTGTGTTAACTATTCATTCTCTATAATACAAGAGTTATTGTTCATTATTGTGTTATATATCATTGTTGTATGCACAAGAGTTGTTGCTCATATTTATGTGTAAACATTTGTTCTTCATAGAAGTGTTAAATCTGCTTTTTAGAAGCAATCTTGTAAACACTGTTGGATTATAAATATTTCTAAATTTGTTTCCTTGAGTGAATAAGTTGTAGTCAAAATTACTTGAGATGGCTAATGTGTCTTTATAGACTCTTATAGGTTGTTGTAATCTTTCTAGATTATTAGATTAAGTCCTTTTCTAAGGCAAAATCACTTTGACGGATGGACAAAAATATCCTTTTCTAAGGTGAACTTGTATAAACTAACCATGTCACTTTTCTTTATTGCTTAGTTATCATTGTTCGTTTGTGAGAAGTATTTCTAAAAGAAATAATTTTTGAAAACCCAATTTAGACCCCCTTCTTGGGTTTTTCTCAACCTTCAACTAGTATCAGAGCTTCGAATCTATTATTGATTTTCAAATCAAACACTTTACCATGTAGAGAGATACAAGGTGAGAAAATATTTTATGGCTGTTGCTCATACAAACGAAAGAGATAGTTACAGTACTAAGTCTCCTATCTTTGATGGAGAGAAATTTGACTATTCGAAAGATAGAGTTTTTTCTAGGCTATGTTGTTGATCTTTGGGATCTTGTCATTTTTTGTTACGGAGCACCTGTATATGCGAATGGTATTCTCATTCTCAAAAATAAAATGAATGATGATAAAAAACGTGTGCTCAATAGTCATTATAAATCTAGAACTATTCTTCTCAACGCTATTTCATACAACGAATATGAGAAGATCACCAACAGAGAAACGACTAAGGAAATCTTTGATTCCTCAATAATGACGCGTGAAGGTAACATTTAAGTCAAGGAGACTAAGGCTTTGGCCTTAATCCAGAAATATGAAGTCTTCAAGATGGAAGATGATGAAACCATTGAAATCATGTTTTCAAGGTTCTAAACTTCAATATTTGGACTTAAAGTCTTGGATAAAGGTTATTCTATTGTTGATCATGTTAAAGATATCACCATAAGTCTTCCTAAGAAATGGAAACCCATGGTCACTGCTTTAAAGTTGTTTAAGGATCTAAACAACCTATCTCTTGAAAAGTTCGTTAGCTCTCTTAAAAGTAATGTAGCATTCATGACCACTATCTAAGATGAAATCACATTAGAAATTGAGTCTGGCTCATAAGAGGTATTTTCTAAACTCTCTCGTGCTGAACTATAATTATGTCTATCTAAATCTTTAAGTAGATATTTGAAGCTTCAACATAAATTCAAGAACCTTCAAAAAGTTCATAAATATAAAGTCGAAGAATCTGATGATCTAGAGAAAGAAGTTTCTGAACAAAAAGAAGACATATTTATCTTAGAAAAAGAAAATGACATCCTGAACAAGAAATGTTTAAAACTTGATGAAACACTTTCTAAAGCACTTTCCTCATATGAAACTGTTTTACGCAAACCTTTCAAGGTGACAAAGGATTCAGAGCCATCTAGAAGATTGAATTCAACATGAGGGTTGTTGCCGTTGTAATACACTTCTGCTTTAATCATAAATCGAGGGAGACATTTATTTGATATGTATTTTCTCTATGACACTTGTCCCTATTTATACAAATGGTAATGCATTTTAGACCACACAAATGCGTCGGTGCAATCAGAATCATCCAAATATATCGGCAAAATCTCAACCGTTTATATTTTTATAACTATAAAAAATTTCAATTAATTTAAAATTTTGGTACACCAAAAATTTTAAATACACAACCGATAATTTACGCTATCGAAAATTTTGTAAGAATGTAACAAAAATTTGAGTGGTACCAAAAATTTCAATTATTAAAAATTTTGTCCGAAAATAATATGCATCTCATCAAAAATAAAAGTAGAATAAAAAAAAATTAGAAAATAACATATTTAATTTAGAGATGACATGTCCTCCTATAATAAAGTGAATTCACCAATATAACCATAGAGTATGAGGGTAAAATCGGAAGTAGCATAAAACCCAGTCCAATAAACCCTTACTCCGTTTAATTAAACCATCGTTTCACTCCGTCGCTCCTTCACATCCTCTCATTCGCCGCCATAGCTGCCGCCCCTCTCCAACTCCAAACCTCTCATTCACCGCCGTAGCTTCCGCCATAGTGTCCAAATCGCAGGTAAATCTCTTCCTTCTTCCACTTCTCCCACTTCTCCCACTTCAATACGCATCTTACAAAATTATTTACTGTGTTTTTAGGTTGCGGCAATGTCGAAAGATGATTCAGAGAGTTACAAACCTCATCACGAGTTTACGCCAGATGTCAAGGAAGCACTCGTTGATCTTAATTTGACCGAATCCAATGAGCTTTGGCTGCTTAGATTGCCGTTTTCTAATGTATGCTTGTTCCTCTGCTATGCTTAGGGTTTTTGATTTTGTTTATTTTGAATTGAATTTCAGTTACTGTTGTTGATAATTGAATGAGAAAACGAAAAATCACAAACTGCAATATCAGTTTTTCCATTTATCTTGAATTTAGATGATGGATGAGCCTCTAATTGATGTTATGCTGGTCATTCATGTGATATGCTCTTATTTTGTGTTGGATAGGATCTGTTAGCTGAAATTGACGGACAGGAATTGTCGCTCAAACTTGATAAGGACGGCACCTTGGCCAGCTTTGAAGGCGCATCTGGTAAATAAGATGAATCAAGACGTTATAAATACATGTCTCTTTTCAGCCCTAATTTTATTGTTACTATGTTGGCAGGGAAAGTGTATGATTTTGTCAGCTTTGCTTCCATGGAGCCTGATGAAACAGTTTTTGTTTCCTCTACTACAGAATCAAAAATTGGTATTTTTTTTTTTTTTTTTGAATTTTTAAAATCTCCTGTATAACTGTCATTTGTGAAGAAAGAGTGATTCTGTTTTGAGTTTCAACTCCCATAACTCATGTCATAAATGAAATAATGAAGTTGCAATCTAGAAAACAGGAATAAATCCATTGGTACAAGTTTGTGATGAACCCAACAGATCAATGGGGTGTATAAAACCAATTCTAGTTAGTTGAAACCTAGCTTTATCAAGCTGAATCTAAGCAAAGACAACCCGATATTCTTCATTGTTTAGTAATTTTGAATATTGTGATTTGCCAGATTGTCCGATAATTTTGAACTTGTTATCTTTGTGTGTGTTGAGTTGTGAACTTATGTTGTTATGTGTTCATCAGTTTCGAACTGTGATGCTCTGTAGGACTGTTCAAAAAACACCGAAAACCCTAACCAAACTGAATTGAACTGTTCTGATAAAAACCAAACCATTTCAAATACACTAACTTAACTGATATTCATATACTGTTCAATAGCCTGAACACAAACTAAACTGATATTTCATACACAGTTCAATAACCTGAATCAAGCTCAAAAAACCAACACAAACCATGTGAACTGAACTGCTAAGCCCCTATTCCTTAATCTGAAACAACTTTGCACAACCTTCGTCAAAATTTGTGATGGGAACAATAATTGATATAAGTACTTCTCAATTCCAATAGCCTGTTCGTAACCATGCTTAACACAAGTACAGTCTTAAATCCATTCTTATTTGAAGAGATTGGTTATTACCTATGAATAAGTTTCGCTATAGATTTGATGGGGGAGATTTGGAATTATAGTTCTGCAGATTCTGTTTTGGTAGTCTGAGTTTGCAGTTCAAAATTTCTTGCATTTCTTTTTTGGAGTGGGGATGAACAATTTGTTTTGCCAATAAACACTAGTTTGGTTCAAAATCTAATTTTTCGGTGCACCGAACCAGAAAAAACATTTCAGTTCAGTTTGGGTCAAATTGTGAACGATTCGGTTTAGTTTTACTGAACTGTTTTAACAGTTTGGTTTCCTTAAGCCAAATCGTAAACACAATAGAGCTATTAATTCACTTATGAAATCAACCAATATCTTTTTGTTGTAGCCATGTTTTTCAGAAAGACTGCTTGGAGTCATATGGATCCAACTTAGATAATATAGGGCGGTTATTTCCCTTTGTTGTATCTGGCCATTTTTTTGTCATTATGTCTAACTCTTATTCTTGTTAATGTTGCTATAGTATACTTTTTGCCTTCAACCATTAAAAGGAATCATTTCTCTTTTCTACAGCTGGAAAGATTTCACGTCGTGTTTCTGTTGTCCATTACCATGATCCTAAAGAGCTTGAAAAGATTAGTACAACTGATGCAAAAAAAGAACTTCTAAATTCTATAGCCGCGACTCCCAGCAATTTTAAACGTGCATCAGCATCAAAAACAAAAAGTAGTAGACTGAAGAGCTCATTATCTGATTTTTCTGAACGATCAAATACTCTCAAAACAAGACCCAGTGGGAACAAATCTAATGCAAAACCTCGTGAATTATCCCATGGTAACATCTCCGATGCTTCTGCAATCTCTTCTGATCATTCTCAGGGAGGAAAGCCAAAGAGAAGAAAACATGCGGAGTAATGTTTCCTTCGCTTGATATATACTTTCTCATGGGCCGCATTAATATATGAAATTAATAGTACTTGAGCTATGTTACCTTTTCTGTTTCTCTTCTTCTTTTTCATTTTTTCAACTCGTGTAACTCACTATCAATGATTTTCACTGTTACCTTTGTGTTAATACATGTGGTTAGTGCAAATGGTTCATAGATGATATATCAAGTAGGAGTATTCAATGAATCCTTATTCACCAATTGAATTTTATAAATCATTATTTTTGTTATTAATCACAATCTTAGGACACCAAAAAATGATCAATCTTAATTAAGTTCAATTTTCTACCATATATAGTAATATTTACGAGCTGAGCATGCATGTTACAAATTGTTTTTCAATGCAAAAATGAAAGAAAATAAATTAGGTGCATTTTTCATTGTTGTTATTCAATTTAGTGCATGTATATCCCTAATATTCATGCTATTCATAATGTCATTTACGAAAAGAAAAACAACAATAATAAATGAAAACTCCATTTGCTGATTTCATCTGATTGGCAGTGGCTTCATCAAAGGGTCACACTTGGGTACTTGCAAGATCCATAACCTTCAAAAAGTAAAATTTATGGATCAACACTAATTTAAATTAACCATAAAAGAAAAAACTAACCATAAACTAGTTTATTTAAATCATTTGTAAATATTATCTTTATCAACACAACTAGTTTCTAAGATTTCTTAAAAGCCCTCATTTTAAAAATTGTAATAATCACTTGTAAAATGGACTTTCAAAAACTAGAATAATTTTCTTTTTTAATATCTATGTCTAAGAAGGAAGTTTACAACTTGAAAATAAAAAATAAACTTACTTGGATCCTTTGCAATTTGGATGGCAAGACCATTGAAATTACAAGTTCCACCCACATGTCTAAACTGAGCCCAATAAGAACTAAACGCATAACTAGCATGACCCAACACTGAATCGGGTTCAAAACACGGTTTTCCGGGTTGAACTGAATCACATGTTTGATTTCCTTGTGAGCATGCATATGACAATGCCTCCACAACCGCCGTCTCATTTGCACCCTCTGCCACCACGCACCACGCCTTCCCTTTATAATCATTCGCTGGGGGCAATGTCTTAAACTCCGACTCTAGAGTCTTGCCAGAAAGGTCAATCTCATAAATACTTGACCCGTTCGGGTATAATAACCCAAAGTGACGCTCTGTTCCCAAACCCGATTTCAAATTTTCATTAAACAAAGCAAATATAAATGATGGTAGAATTGAACTTGGTCGAGCCGGTGTCCCTATATGAGGTTTTTTCGTAACTTTCTTCACAAAATTTCTATTATATGTCGCAGCATTGTGAATATTCGCACCAATTTGATCCAAGTTGCCACCATTAGGCCAACCCGTTTCAGCGATAAAGATCCGAATACCCGGAAATCCAAGCCGTTCCATTGCAAAATAAACTGCGTCCACCATTTGATCAAATAAATTAGTATAAACCAAACCTGTATTCGAATCCGTAACCGTGATGTTATTCGATTCAAAAAGAGCATAGTTCAAGTTAATATTAACAGGATCTGAAGTCCAAGCAAAAAACGGGTAAACATCTAAGAAGAAATAAGAGTTGGTAACATGTAAGAACTCCAACATGGGTTTAATAACACTAAACGCAATGTCATTTCTAAAAGTTCCATTTGAAGGTGGAAATGATGCTTGTAAAACATCCATTGCTGAAGTGGTTCCAACTTTGATTTTATGCAAACCAAAGATAGTTAAAGAGTGTTTGATTCTGTGCATCGCAGGTACAATGTGTGGCCATGTTTCGTTTGTTGTTGAGGAAATTAGTTCGTTACCGACGAGAAGATAGCGAATGAGTGTTTTTGGATAAAATGGTACGAGGTTTGATTGGATCCATTGGTTTGAGAATGTTTGGTTTAAGGATATGTTGGTAATGAGTTGATTTGGTAACATGATTGAAACTTGGAGTCCAGTGTTTTCGAGGGCTTTAAGGATTTCTGGATTTGTGTCATAGATTTTGACACGTTTGGCTTTGAGGTTTTTGATTAGAGACACTGAGGTTGTTGGTGTTGGAAGATTGTTACCTAGTTGTCCATAGTTTACTCCAGGTTGTTCTGAGATTTCTCCACCTATGGTGTCATGTTAGAAAATTGAGGTTAGAGAAAAGCACTAGATTCTATAATAAATAAAACACACAAAGTTTGTGATTTTGATTTTTGTGAGGGGAAAAGGGAAAGTTACTTACTTGATGTGATGAATAAGGAGAAGATAAGTAGAGAAATCAGAGCCATAACCATTGCTTTCACTGGTACTGTGTTTCTTGGAGCTGCTCAAGTCAAGAGATTATGTCTGGATGCTTTAACTCTCTTTCAAATAGCCTTGATTTTTGAGATGCGTAAAAGATTGAATTGAAGGGGTGATTACAAGACAAAATTAGATTTGGATCAAGATAACATGGTTGAGATGTGGGAAGATTAAGTCATCAACTCTTGATCTGTTATTGCAATTGGAAATATCAAACATTTTATATTTGATTTCAAGTTGTTTCTTATTGAATGGTTGTTGAAAATAATGTTATCTTAGTCACAACTATTAATTATTATTTGATTGCAACTGATGAGTTGTATGTATGTGACTGCAGAAGTTTGACTTAAGGAGTTGACGCAAACGGAATTGGAGTGCTTCTCTATGTTCAATTTTGTGCAAGAAGCTTTAAAGTTTTGCATAAAAAAAAAAATGAAACTAATGTTTAGATGAGAATAATGAGATGGTCCATCAAGTATAAACATTTTGTTTATTTTATTAATACTTGATATTGTGTTCATACAGATATTATTTATGACGTTTTATAAATAATATCAGTATAAAAATCAAGTATAAAAATCACGTTTTATACATCTAAAATTAAAAGTAACTATAAACCGTGTCACCAAATTTATGACAGCAGATAAACTTAAATAAACTCAAAAAAAATTCCATAATGAATACCTATTACTTTTACTTTTCAAATCGGGGTTTATTGTTTATTATCCTTTTGAAAGTTAAGTTGCATAAAGATGATAATCAACTCATATTCCTTGATAAAGGCGAGATGCACAAGAAATCGCCAGAAAAATTGAAAATAACAACAAAGATTTAATTGCATCAATTGGGTGATCAAAAGTTACACCTAGATTTTATAAAGCGGAAAGAATGTGGATTGTGGAGTTGAACTACAAAAGCAAAAATAGGGCATTAAAAGGACTCAACATGAAAAGGTTTTTTATAGAACTGCAGTAAAAGAGATGAAGAAACCACACTAAGAGAAGATGCAGCCATGCAAGCACCAGCAAGCCATGGTGGCAATCTGATTCCGGTAAACGGGTACAAAACACCAGCGGCAATTGGCATGCCTAAGATGTTGTAACCAAGAGCCCAAATGTAGTTCAGTCTGATACGAGACATGGTCTTTCTAGAAAGATCTATGGCTGTAATCACATCTTCCAGGTTGCTTTTGACCAGAACTATATCAGCTGCTTCTATAGCTACGTCAGTTCCAGCACCGATAGCCATACCGACATCAGCAGCAACCAAAGCCGGAGAGTCATTTATTCCATCACCTACCATTGCCACAGTCATTCCCTTCATCTGCATCAAGTTTAAATTTAAATAAAAAAATCAGAAATCAGAAAGTGTTTGTATTTTTGTCAAACTATATCCGATATTGTGTCTTTTTATGTCATTTTATAACCAAGACGTGTCAATCATATCAGTTCATCGTATCAAATTGAAAAGAAAAAAGAAACTGGTTTTAGCATGAGTTTCATAGAGCTGGCTCAGAAGCTTTACCTGCAATTCTTTCACCTTATCAGCTTTGCCTACTGGATCTGTTTCAGCAAAGACCTGGTCAATACCAACTTCATTTGCAATAGCAGTTGCAGTAGCATGGTTATCTCCGGTCACGATGACGCTTGTGATACCCATGGAGCGGAGAAATGATATAACACGTTTAGCCTCTGGCTTTACCGGATCAGATACAGAGAATGCTCCAGCAATCTTTCCATTAATTGAAACTAAAACACAAGTTCTAGCCAGATTCTCATTTTCAGAGATGTACTTTTCAGCCGCAGAAGATATTTTAACATGACAAGCATTCATGAGTCTCCTGTTTCCAACTAAAACTGTTCTATCACCAACTTTTCCACTTACCCCGGCTCCCATGTGTACCTCAAAATCAACAACATCCGGCACTTCCTCAGGGCAAGAACCAAACTTCTTGCGAAGGTTTTTTGCGTGCGCCACAACCGCTTTTGCTATGGGGTGTTCGCTACTTGCCTAAAAATGTTTACACATAATTAGCTTATTTATTATGGAGAAATGTTAATTAAGATATATAGATTGAAAAAAATACCTCCACCGAAATTGCCATGTCACATAACACCTCCATAGAAAAGTCAGGAAACAGCACTGCACTAACTACTGCCGGCTTCCCAACTGTTAGTGTCCCGGTCTTATCAAATACAATAGTCTTAACCTGCATCGAAGTTGGGAACAATGAATAGGATTTTATTTTAATAAAACATGGTGAAATTTCAGGAATGTGTAGCAGATTAGTATCAAATAAACACTACTATGTAATGCACAACATGAATGTCTTAGATACAATG
This sequence comes from Vicia sativa, assembly GCA_021764765.1. NCBI lineage: Eukaryota > Viridiplantae > Streptophyta > Magnoliopsida > Fabales > Fabaceae > Vicia > Vicia sativa. Next base: position 129,689,018 of record CM038796.1, read on the forward strand.
GAAAGTGAAGCAGAGCAATCTTAGCACCCCAAGAAAATTATAGCTTTGACGATGATTTAAATGCAAACTGCACAAATAACAAGCGAAATTTTTAATGTTCTTTGCCCTGCAATATCTAGTTATCATGGTTCAAACATTTAAATCCTAATAAACAAAACTAGAGGGAAAGGTTCACATGTTGTGTTAAAACTACAATACTTACAAACTTTGAATTAGTATATTCTCCTAATGCGAGAACAATTTACATAAGACTGAAGATATGAAGCAATTGGAAATTGAAATTTCATTACCTTGTGTGCCTTCTCTAGTGCATCTCCACCCTTGATGAGCACTCCTTGAGAAGCACCTATGCCTGAAGCCACCATGACTGCAGTTGGTGTAGCTAGACCCAAAGCACATGGACAAGCAACAACTAACACAGAAATTGCAAACTGCAAAGCAAGCTCAAATGCATCCATTCCTTTTGGTATCAAATGTTTGGGGTAAAACCCTGCTTCCCCAGGAATGAGCCACCCCAGCCAAGTTGTGAGTGCTATAACAACGACCTAAGAATGCAACTGCGGAGTAAGCATCTTCACAGGGATAATATATTGTAACAATCATTGCAATGCTTGATGTCAGTTAAGAGATAAAATGACACGGTATCTTAACTATCCCTTCATTTTTAGTCCAAAAAGATTTGTGTATAAACAAAAAGATGGCAAGAAATAGGAAAGTTCATCACGGAACAAATGACATGTGTCATGTTGAAATGCTTTTACATGAGCCAGAATTTCTAGAACCCAAAACTGAAATGATTATACTCATGCCACATGCAAGATAAAAGCAAATAAAACCCAACCCAGTTAAGAAATTTTGTTCACGAGATAGAATTCCTTATCACCCAATTAAGAAATTCCCTCCCAATACATGCTTATCACAGAAGTAGTTTGTGCTCCATAATCATACATATAGTTAGAGGGAATCAACAGTGACAATAATCAGAGGTTACCAATGGCGGGGGTGTTTAGAGACCATTGGCAGAGCCATTGCAGGTGCTAACAACAATGTTAGCTGGACTTTGCCAACAACAATGGTTTCTTAAATTTATAGGCGATAAGACAAAAACAATAATCAAAAATAAAAGATGAAATATCGGTTCTTAACTTTTAGCTTTGACACTTGGAATTTCAATTCATAGGGTTGTAGTTCGGATCAAATATATAAAAAACTATAAGTGAACTGATTGCTTTTTAATTTCATGAGTTTGGAACAGCAATACTTGGTTACACTTACACAACTGTTGTGTCATGTGTGGCATAATTAACAGGATTTCACTCTTTTTATTATTTATAGATAGATTTATCACCATAGTTTCTTGTAATAAGGACTGATTTAATTTAAAAACCAGTTCTTTTGCTCTCTTTTTCAAATGCAGCCAAACATGACAGTTGGAATTGCAAGGTCCAATTCCAATGCTTAATTTCAAATCCAACTCCACGCATCAACCAATACAGAAAAGTATAGTTAAGAAAAAATACTCACAATTGGCACAAAAACCCTTGAAATATCGTCCGCAAGTTTTTGAACTGGTGCTTTGGCAAGTTGAGCAGCTTCTACGAGTTGAACAATTTGAGAAAGGGCAGTGTCTGATCCAACATGTGTAGCCTTAACCAACAAGCAGCCATTCTCATTGATTGTTCCACTGATAACCTGTTAAACACATTGAAAAATAAAAAATGTTCTCAGCATTCTATCATGCTACCTTTACATAATTTAAACCATTGGATTTTTTGAGATTGTAACATTTTCCTAATCCCCCTTCCCATGAAAAAAAAAAAGAGTAAGATGTCAGTCCAATGTGTATCTCTCTGTTTACAATACATCACAGACTACATTCACTCTCTCACTTCTTGGTAACACCTTTTTGGTTTGGGGTTTAGGTGTCGGTCTCTTTCATTCCTAATCCTATCTTTCATAGAAATCTTATGCGCACCTTCATTAATGGGTTTGCCATTAATTTGTTGGATTTCTCCTGATCAGCTAATTCGTAACATAAAAAAATACAAGTCAAGGGTCCTAATGCGTGTATAATACCTTGTCTCCTGGACTTTTGGCAATGGGTCTTGCCTCCCCTGTGATCATACTTTCATTTGCATAGCTTTGCCCTTTTATAACAGTACCATCTATAGGAATTTTAGCCCCAGGCACAATCTTAATTATGTCATTCTTTTGAATAAGTTGAGTGTCAATTTCAGTCTCTGTGATGATGTTTGCATCCTTGTCAATTACTACTAAATAAGCTTTATCAGGAACAAGTTGTGTTAGCTTTCCTAAAGCATCTGATGTTTTCCCTTTAGCCACAATCTCCAAATATTTTCCTAATAGAATAAAGGATATTAACATGGAACTGGTCTCAAAGAAATCTTGTCCTTGAAATGTATCTGAAGTCAGCGCTTTTATTACAATATATATCGAGTAAAAATAAGCAGCATTAGTGCCTAATGCAACCAGCACATCCATGTTAGCAGATCTTCTCCTCAGTGCATGATATGATCCCACATAGAACCTAATAACAGTAATAACAATAGCCATTGTAAAATGATGTACAAACATGTATGATGTATATCTAGAAAACAGATACATTTTAAACCATTGTCTGGCTAATAAATGATGATAAAGGAACACGAAACTGGGACTTAAGTCAGTAAACAGTTATTCGTATAATAATAGTACCTTTTTCCAACTATGAACTGCACTGGTGTGCTAAGGATCCATCTTAAAAACAACCCAAGAGTAAGCATATTATGAAGCTTATAGTTCAGCCAGTTGCCATAAGGAGGAAGCATGGGAAGCACCATGGCAAAAACAAACACAGGTACAGAAAACAAGCAGCTGAACAAAAACTGATTTCTATACATGCGAATTTCATTCACTTTATCCCTATCTCTTTGTCCCGAAGGAGAGTACAAAGTTGCTTGATATATGTTGGAGCCACGGCTAGCTTCCTGAACACAATGAATAAGAGTCCTCGGACCAGTAATATCGGGAACATAGCTAATTGTAACTATATGTTCTGAAAAGTCCATTTCAACACGATTCACACCTGCAGCTAACTCAAGGTAAGACACTAACACATTAGCATCTTCTTCAGAATCAACCCCTTCAAGTTTCAGATGAACTTTGTTCGCGTCATTCCCAGAACTAATAAGTTCTCCTCCAAAGCCCGCATCTTCTATAGCTTCAATTATTTTTTCAGGATCGGCAAGGCTAGGATCATAGTGCACTTTTGCCTCCTCTAAAGCTAAACCAACTATTGCCCTTTTCACTCCATCCACCATTTGAAGTGCTTTCTCAACAGACTCAGAACAACTTGTACACGCCATTCCTTTAATCCTGATTCGGCACACAGATATGTCTTGGTCATGATCATGAACCTCATTAACCTTAAACCCACACTCTTCTATACTTTCTTTTATTCGTTTTGCCTACATTCAAAAATGATTCATTACCTTAACATGAATCCTTATTCAATATTTCAATACAAAAACCTTAACATAACATAAATGCTAGAATAGATATATATAACTATGTGAACAACAATGAATATAGATCATGAAATTCATATTCATATAATAATAAGAATTTAATTGAAATGCACAGTAAAGATATTGTAAAAATAAGACATTTTATACTGTCAGTTAATTATAACAGTTAAATTTAAATGTCTTTGACTTAAAAATTTTACACCGCAAATGCATATCAATTAATCTCTAATAATAATATATGTTAAATATATTTTTGTCCCAATAAAACTTAACATTTCGGTTTTAGCCCTAGGTACGATTTTTTAAGAAAAATTTAATTCCTACAAAACTATGTTTGCAAGCATTTATTTTTGGTTTAGCAGCCGGATGGCCAAAATTGTACCCTTAAAAGGAGAATAAGTGAGATTTGGCAGATTCGACACTCTACAATCTAATGTAAATATACGTCGTAATAATACTAATTAAAAATATAAATATAAAATAATAATAATTAATAATATAAAAAATAATAATAATATAATAGTGATATAATGATGATGATGATGATGATTGTGTGGCTTACAGTTATGAGTTTGGGAAGAAATTTGACGGCGGCACGGCCGTGAAGTGAGGAAACTGCGACACTTTCAACGCCGTTAACATTGGCAAGCGCCGATTCAATAGAATTAACACAGGAAGCGCACTTGATATCGCTAATTTGAAACGTAACCGTCCGAACGACGACGTTTTCTTCAGCAGATTGCAACAGAGGAATTTTGACATGGTCAACTCCGTCATCTTCCATATTCGAATCGAAAGAGATGAATAAGATGAGAAAATAGGTTTTGGAATGGAAGGTGAAAAGAAAGAGGGAGAGGTTTTTGGTTTGTAGGGTTTTTATTTTAGCTACGGATGAAACGAGAAGAGAGATAGTGGAGAGTACGTGACTGCGTGCGTCAGTTTGTTTTTTTTTGGAATGAAGCTGGAATGGGAATCGTGGTTTAAACTTTTGAATTGAATTGGTAACGACTCGTGACTTTCTTTCCCACCAAAAGTTATCACTTTACCGATTCTACCCCTTTATTCGTTATTCATTATGCTAGTGGGGGTATGTCGTTGATGGTTTCGGAAACAGGGGCTTATTTGGTATTTCGATTGTTTTCTTTTTCTTAATTGATCGATAAAACGAATACATATGACATGAGTTTTATTAAAGCTAGCTTGGAAAATCACAAACCATCTCATCTTATGGAAAATAATAACGTATAAAAGGTAAATATTTTTCTTTAAACTTTATCACATGTTGAAATAATTTGTAGAGCTACATGTTTATTATGTATACAAAAAGTTAGAATCTTTTCAATTTAAAAAAATGATGTTGAAATTTTAATTTGGAAAGATACTAGAGTTTGAGGATCGGAAAGTGAAGCAATTGCGTGGTAAAGAGATAGCATGGTGAGAGTAGCTTGGGGAGGACCAGTTGGAGGAAATGTAACTTGGGAGCTAGAGAGCCAGATGAAGTACTCGTATCCGAACTTTTCGTCTAAGGAATGTTTTCGAGGACGAAAACTCTTTTAGTAGGGGAGAGTTGTGACACCCCAAATTAATTCAAATATTAAATAATTAGGAATTTAATTATTTAATTAATTAAAGACTTAAGTATTTATATTTTTGGATTTAATTGGATTAATTAAAGAAAAGAAGAGTTGGTGGTGTGAAGAGTAATTAGAGAGTGTGAGGAGTAAATTACTCTACTCTTACTAATTACTAATTACTAATTTATGTATTTTATTGGAATAAATAAAGGATTATAAAAAGGAAAAGAAGGAAAAAAGGTTATTTTGGAAAAAAGTTATTTCACGTGGAATTGGAGAAGAGAAGAGAGGAAAAAGCCAACGCCGGGAAAGTCAAAGATCATCGCGAGGTAATGGGTGATTTCATTCGATTTTAATGCCTTATGGGTTTTGGGAATCAATTGGATGATTGGGTGTGTTAGGAAACTTGAGATTAGTTAATATAGATTTATAGGATTTATCCCTAATTGTGTCGGAGTATGAGATTTTGGAACCATTAGTGTGTCAAACAATTAATAGGAATGATGAAATTATGATGTATGATGTTGTATTGATGTATAATGGTTGTATCTTGGTGTTCCTAAAGCTATAATTCGTATGGGAATGAATAGGAATGAATAGGAGTGAATTGGAATGCATATTGCTGTCAAAATATCAAGTTTGATTCAGTCGTGGGGGTTACTCTAGGGAGGAACCGGTTCCCAATCTGATTTTCAAAATTGGGCATTTTCAACGTGGGACCGGTTCCCAGTATTGAGGAACCGGGTTCCCCATACAAAATTCCAAGAGCGCGTTATTTTCAAAATGTGGGAACCGGGTTCTCCCAGGGAGAAACCGGTTACCACTGTGTTGAATTTCAAAATACTTAAAACTTCAAAAATTCATATTTTCCAAATCGTAACTCCGATTCGAGTGTCGTTTTTGGCAGTATTTCTTAAATTAAAAATACTATCTTATAAAAAGAGAAAAACATTATTTTGTGAAAATTATTTTTAAAAGAGTCGAGCTCCCGATTTTGAAAACGTTGATAGTTTAAGGACGATTGGAGAATGGGTTGTGGATTGCCTGATTTAGTGAATGAGAAATAATGCTTACAATGTTGTGACTGATATTCATTATGATTGAATTGATACCATGTGATACATTGGTGATTGGAATTATGTGGATTTATGTTGAGATCATAATCTGTGAATTGATGTTGCATGCTTTTATGATGCATGCATAAGCATTGTTTATGGTTCCTTCCCATTGTGCGGAAGTGAACTTGCAGAGCCAATAAACTTACCAAGATTCAGAGGTAGTGAGACTAGATTCTTGACCCAGTGGTTATGGGCGAATCATGAATTGCCGTTGTTTTCTGAGTGTAATGGAACAGTGGGTGAACTCGGTTCACGTTTGGTACCACATGCATAGAGTTTGCATTGCATATGGAATTGTAACATGCTAGGATGGTTTCCAGTGTTGAAATTTCTGTTGGTGTAAGCCCTAGAGGCCAATACCTTTTGGTACTTGTATCGAATTATTAAATAACAAAAGGCTTTTCTTTATTATGTTTTCTTTTTTGAAATAATAAAGTCCCTAGAATAGTTAGTTTGTTTAATGCAATGTTAAGTGTGACTTAATCATGAGATCTATTAAACATAAGGACACTATTCTTAAAGTATCCATAATCGAGCTTTATTGTGAAGTGGGATAACATTAAAGCATTAAGATTATTATGAAGATAGACTGATGATCGCATCTCATGGATCATGGATAAGGAGTTATCAAGTCTTGACATAGGTATAAATATTAGGAGTAATATTTATCTTGGATTGACCCATGAGAGTACTACATAGAATGTTATGCAAAGTGTCATAAGTTATTCTCATGGTGATAAGTGGTGCATACCACCCTTCGACTGAAACCACTATGGACCCTAGATGTAGAGTCAAGTGCTTTATTGATCAAACGTTATCCGTGGCGGATGATCATAAAGACGATTGATGGGTACTTCACAAAGCATGTTGAGGGACATGAGTGACCTAGATGGAATTTGCCCACCCTGCGTAACGGGATAAATGTCTGAGGGCCCAATATTGAACTGGACAAGGATGACACGGTCTATGCCTTGTGTTCAATATAGACATAAGGGCAAAAGGGTAATTATACACAACAAGTATTATCACGGAAAGGTTTTGTCAGATCACATGACATTTTCGTGACTTGGGTAGCAGTGATGTGTTGCTAGATACCGCTCACTGTTTATTATGTTAAATGTGATTTAATATAATTGCCAACGTCGCGGAAACCTACAGGGTCACACACATAAGGACAGATTAATGAGAGATAGTGAAAATAAGGAACATCGTAGGGTACGGTGTACTTAAGTGGAATACGGAAGTGGAATACGGAATGTGGTAAGGTACCACATGCTTAAGTGATACACGATACATCATAATGTATGATTTTCGTGTGTTTTATTAGGCTTTTAGTTTATAGCCTTTATTGGGCTTTTAAGCTTGTAGCCCACACTTGTGGTCTTATAAATAGGACCCTTGTGATGAAGCTTTTCACTTGATGCAAATTCGGTCCTGAATCCCTGCCGAGATTTCGTTCACTCTCTCACTCAAGCCTTCCGTTCGTAGCCAGCGTGATCGGAGCAAGCTTCGTGTGGACTGAGTAGAGACGTTGTTCTTCATCAACGTTCGTGATCACAGCGTCAGAAATCCGAATCGCCACAAGAGGTAAAAATTCTCTATCACTGACCATGTCCATTCGTAAGGATCACAAAGGAAAATCGATTTTCCGCTGCATTTTAAGTCACGATTTTCCATCAATTTCCATTGATTGTTTATCTGCATAATGAATTGTGTACAATGCTTTTTATGAACTGAACTATGATTGTGTTTGGATAGTGGACTAACGTATCGAATTATCCCGTTGTATTTAAAAACATATAATGCATTTTATATTGGATAGAGATCTCACCCTTACTTTAATGATTTCAGATTTGAAGTGATTAGCTGCTTTGGAATCGGTGAGGACAGCTTCTAGAATTGTGTTATTTAGTTAAACCGCGTGTCAGTGTCATGCTCTGGTAGATGTAACACTGGGGAACGTTCGATTAGGAATTCTTTATGGATTTAGTTAATGATTTTGGTTTATGTTTTGATTATGTCCTGGAATATTTATGGATGATGTATTCAGGATTTGTTATGTTTCATTTCCGTTGTTTAAACATAACCTTTGGTCCGTTTTATTTAATAATTTCTTCAGTGAAAAGCATGATAACTTTTTTGGTTATAATTTGAATTATTTAAAATTGTGACGCCTCTTGTTATGTGTTTAAGACTCTGATTATAATATATAAATTGCAGGTAATTAGAAGGGGTGTTACAATAGTGGTATCAAAGCATAGTCGGTCTTGTCTTTGAGTCGTTATCCCTTTAGTATGCGACCAGTGCAAGGTAACAATGTCGATACTTGTGTGCTGATGTGGATTATTTTGTAATGTTACAGAACAATGGCTGGAAGAGGTAACGGAAGAGACGATGCTGCTATTGCGGAAGCTTTGGGAATGCTAGCTGGAGTGCTCGGAGGGAATCAGCAGGGAGCTGGTATTGGTGCTAACAGACAATTGGGGAATTTTCAGAGGAATAATCCTCCATTGTTCAAGGGCACACATGATCCCGAAGGTGCTCAGAAGTGGTTGAAGGAGATCGAGAGGATCTTCAGAGTGATTGATTGTGCTGAGGAACTGAAGGTGAGGTATGGTACTCACATGTTGGCAGAGGAAGCTGATGACTGGTGGGTTGCTACCATAACTAAAATGGAAGAAGATGGCATTGCATTGACTTGGGTTGTGTTCAGGAGAGCTTTTCTGAGAAGGTACTTTCCTGAAGACATTCGGGGCAAGAAGGAGATTGAGTTTTTGGAGCTCAAGCAAGGCAACAAGTCTGTGAGTAAGTATGCAACGAAGTTTACTGAATTAGCGAAGTATTATGCTCATTACACTAACGGTGCAGATGGAGAATTTTCCAAATGTATCAAGTTCGAGAATGGTCTTCGTGATGAGATCAAGCAGGGTATCAGGTATCAGCGCATTAGGAGGTTTCCTGATTTAGTAGACTGTGGTAGGATTCTAGAGGAGGATCTTGCTAGTACTAAGTCGAATGCTCAGAGTTATGTTGATCGTAAGGGAAAGAGACAGATGGATCGTGGTAAGCCCTATGATAGGAATAATCAGAAAGTTGGTGGTTGGAGGAAGCCTAGTGGGGGAGACTATGGTTCTTCTGGTTCTTCCACTAAGTGCTACAGATGTGGTGACATGGGACACCGAGCTACTGAATGCAAGAATGATGCGAAGAAGTGCAACAACTGTGGGAGATTTGGTCGTGTAGCTGCTGAGTGCAGATCTAGAAGGATAACTTGTTACAACTGTGGCAAAGAGGGTCACACTCGTCCACAGTGTACTAAGCCAAAGAAAGAGCAAGCTGGAGGGAAGGTGCTCGCTTTGTCAGGATCAGAGGTTAAGCCAGATGATCGGTTGATTAAAGGTACATGTTTTATTAATGGCATACCTTTAACTGCGATTATTGATACTGGAGCGACACATTCTTTTATTGCTTTGGATTGTGCTAAAAGATTGAATTTGGAAATTTCTAATATGGATGAAAGTATGGTTATTGACACTCCTGCGTCGGGTTCAGTGACTACTTCGTATGTTTGTAGGAATTGTCCTATTGTCATTTTTGGTAGAGGTTTCGGTATGGATTTAGTGTGCCTACCTTTAGAACAACTTAATATTATCCTTGGAATGAACTGGTTGGTGTTCAACCAGGTTCATATCAACTGTTTTGAGAAGACAATCATATTTCCTGAAGTAGCTAAAGTTGAAGATGTGACTATGTCAGTTAAGCAGATGAATTCAGCTGTTAGAGATGGTGCTGTAGTGTTTATGTTGTATTCTTCGACGGAGGTGAAAGGAAAAGCTAAGAGTGGTGAACTACCTGTTGTGAATGAATTTCCAGAAGTGTTTCCGGAAGATATTAGTAAGCTACCACTTGAGAGAGAAGTGGAGTTTGCTATAGATTTGATTCCTGGAACTAGTCTGGTGTCGATGGCGCCTTATCGCATGTCGGCATCTGAATTGTCTGACTTGAAGAAACAGTTGGAAGAATTACTTGAAAAGAAGTTTATTCGGCCTAGTGTTTCGCCGTGGGGTGCACCTGTGTTGTTGGTTAAGAAGAATGAAGGTACAATGAGACTGTGTGTTGATTACAGGCAGTTGAACAAAGTGACAATCAAAAATTGGTATCCATTACCGAGGATTGATGATTTGATGGATCAGTTAGTTGGAGCTTGTGTATTTAGTAAGATTGATCTGAGGTCTGGATATCATCAGATTCGTGTGAAGGCGGAAGATATTCAGAAAACTGCATTTAGAACGAGGTATGGGCATTACGAATATTCTGTTATGTCGTTTGGAGTTACTAATGCACCTGGTGTTTTTATGGAGTATATGAACAGGATATTTCATTTGTATCTTGACAAGTTTGTGGTGGTATTTATTGACGACATTTTGATCTATTCGAAGAATGATGAAGAGCATGCAGAGCATCTTAGGATTGTACTGGGATTGTTGAAGGAGAAGAAGCTTTATGAGAAGTTGTCTAAATGTGAGTTTTGGTTAACTGAAGTAAGTTTTCTTGGTCATGTGATTTCCAAGAATGGCATTGTTGTTGATCCTACGAAGGTAGAAGCGGTATCTCACTGGGAAGCGCCGAAGAATGCTTCTGAGATCCGTAGTTTTCTTGGTCTTACAGGTTATTACAGGAAGTTCATCGAAGGATTTTCGAAGTTAGATTTACCATTGACTAAGTTGACAAGAAAAGGTCAAGCGTTGTTTGGGATTCTGATTGTGAGAGAGGATTCCAAGAGTTGAAGAGGAGGTTGACTAGTGCACCGATTCTAATTTTGCCGAATCCGGCAGAATCTTTTGTGGTGTATTGTGATGCGTCATTGATGGGTTAAGGCGGTGTTTTGATGCAAGATAGGCAAGTAGTGGCTTATGCTTCAAGACAGTTGAAGATTCATGAAAGGAATTATCCGACTCATGATTTAGAGTTAGCAGCTGTGGTGTTTGTTTTGAAATTGTGGAGGCATTATCTGTATGGTTCACGGTTTGAGGTATTCAGTGATCATAAAAGCCTGAAGTATCTCTTTGATCAGAAAGAGTTGAATATGAGGCAGAGAAGATGGTTAGAATTTCTCAAAGACTATGATTTTGGTTTGAATTACCATCCTGGTAAGGCAAACGTTGTTGCAGATGCATTAAGCAGGAATTCCTTGCATATGTCAATGTTAATGGTTCGTGAATTGGATTTAGTTGAACAATTCAGAGACTTGAGTTTTGTATGTGAAACTACTCCAAATAGTGTGAAATTGGGCATGTTGAAGTTGACTAGTGGTATTCTGGAAGAAATTCGAAATGGACAGAAGTCTGATGTTGGTTTGGTCGATAAGTTGACGTTGATCAACCAAGGTCAAGGAGGTGAATTCTGAATTGACGAGAATGGAGTTATGAGATTTGGTGATAGGGTGTGTGTTCCGAATGATGCCGAGATTAGAAAGAGTATTTTGGAATAAGGACATCGCAGTGGGTTGAGTATTCATCCCGGTGCTACCAAAATGTATCATGACTTGAAGAAGTTATTTTGGTGGCCTGGAATGAAAAAGGAACTTGCCGAGTTTGTGTATGCGTGTTTGGTTTGTCAAAAATCAAAGATTGAACATCAGAAACCGTTAGGATTGATGGAACCGTTGTTTGTTCCAGAATGGAAATGGGATGGCATTTCTATGGACTTTGTATCTGGTTTGCCACGGACAGCGAAGAATTGTGATTCTATTTGGGTTATTGTCGATCGGTTGACAAAATTTGCTCATTTTATTCCGATAAGAATGGATTATCCGATGGAGAAGTTGGCAGAATTGTATGTTGAAAAGATCGTGAGTTTGCATGGTATTCCTTCTAGTATTGTGTCAGATCGAGATCCGAGGTTTACATCTAAGTTCTGGACAGGGTTGCAAGAAGCTTTGGGTACTAAGTTGAGATTGAGTTCCGCTTATCATCCACAGACAGATGGTCAGACGGAGAGAACGATTCAGTCGTTAGAGGATTTGTTAAGAGCTTGTGTGTTGGAGAAAGGTGGAGCTTGGGATAGCTACTTACCATTAATCGAGTTTACCTACAATAATAGTTTTCATTCGAGCATTGGTATGGCTCCGTTTGAGGCATTGTATGGTAGGAGGTGTCAGACACCGTTGTGTTGGTACGAGTTTGGAGAAAGTGTTGTGATTGGGCCGAAGATTGTTCAACAAACTTCAGAAAAGATCAAGATGATTCAGGAGAAGATGAGAGCCTCTCAGAGTCGTCAGAAAAGTTATCATGATAAGAGGAGGAAAGATCTTGAGTTTAGTGAAGGAGATCACGTGTTCATGTGAGTTACTCCGATGACTGGTATTGGTCGAGCTTTGAAGTCAAGGAAGTTGACTTTGCGTTTTATTGGTCCGTTTCAAATTACCAAGAGAGTTGGGAAAGTTGCTTATCAGATTGCTTTACCGCCGTCACTTGGGAATTTGCATGATGTCTTCCATGTATCTCAGTTGAGGAGGTACATTGCGGATCCGTCTCATGAGATTCAGGTAGATGATGTACAGGTACGGGGTAATTTGACTGTTGAAGCAGTACCTGCGAGAATTGAGGATCGAAAAGTGAATCAATTGCGTGGTAAAGAGATAGCATTGGTGAGAGTAGCTTGGGGAGGACCAGCTGGAGGAAATGTAACTTGGGAGCTGGAGAGCCAGATGAAGGACTCGTATCCCGAACTTTTCGTCTAAGGTATGTTTTCGAGGACGAAAACTCTTTTAGTAGGGGAGAGTTGTGACACCCCAAATTAATTCAAATATTAAATAATTAGGAATTTAATTATTTAATTAATTAAAGGCTTAAGTATTTAGATTTTTGGATTTAATTGGATTAATTAAAGAAAAGAAGAGTTGGTGATGTGAAGAGTAATTAGAGGGTGTGAGGAGTAAATTACTCTACTCTTACTAATTACTAATTTATGTATTTTATTGGAATAAATAAAGGATTATAAAAAGGAAAAGAAGGAAAGAAGGTTATTTTGGAAAAAAGTTATTTCACGTGGAATTGGAGAAGAGAAGAGAAGAGAGGAAAAAGCCAACGTCGAAAAAGTCGAAGATCATCGCGAGGTAAGGGGTGATTTCATTCGATTTTAATGCCTTGTGGGTTTTGGGAATCAATTGGATGATTGGGTGTGTTAGGAAACTTGAGATTAGTTAATATAGGTTTATAGGATTTATCCCTAATTGTGTCAGAGTATGAGATTTTGGAACCATTAGTGTGTCAAACAATTAATAGGAATGATGAAATTATGATGTATGATGTTGTATTGATGTATAATGGTTGTATCTTGGTGTTCCTAAAGCTATAATTCGTATGGGAATGAATAGGAGTGAATTGGAATGGATATTGCTGTCAAAATATCAAATTTCAGATTCTGCAGGTCGTGGGAACCGGTTACTCCCAGGGAGGAACCGGGTTCTCAGTACAAATTTTCAAAAATTGGGCATTTTTCAACGTGGGAACCGAGTTCCCCATACAAAATTCCAGGAGCGCGTTATTTTCAAAATGTGGGAACCGGGTTCTCCCAGGGAGGAACCAGTTACCACTGTGTTGAATTTCAAAATACTTAAAACTTCAAAAATTCATGATTTCATTCGATTTTAATGCCTTGTGGGTTTTGGGAATCAATTGGATGATTTGGTGTATTAGGAAACTTGAGATTAGTTAACATAGGTTTATAGGATTTATCCCTAATTGTGTCGGAATATGAGATTTTGGAACCATTAGTGTGTCAAACAATTAATAGGAATGATGAAATTATGATGTATGATGTTGTATTGATGTATAATGGTTGTATCTTGGTGTTCCTAAAGCTATAATTCGTATGGGAATGAATATGAGTGAATTAGAATGGATATTGCTGTCAAAATATCAAGTTTTAGATTCTGCAGGTTGTAACACCCCAATTCTACCCAAAGTTTTAAAAATGAAAATCAGAGTAAATTAAAAATTTCATAGAATAGATACTGAGGCATCACACCTTCAAAACCAAATTACTTTAAACAGTTTGTTTTAAAGTCTACATCTCGGATACATAGTATCATCGGAAAACATAAATGGATTCGTAAACGTCAAAACATCTTCTTTATTAAATTTCCTTAATAAATCTTGTTTTCATAAAGTATAATTCTTATACATAAAGGAATACCACCAAAGAACAACAACAAGACAACATAAATATTCCCCCCGAGTGCTATGTATCAGAGCGACACCGACTCGACTAACAGCAGCTATAAGCTCCGTCTTCATAACCTGCACGTTACCAATATATAGGTAACGGCGAAACAAGTAAAGGGTGAGATACTCCAAAACATATAATTAATGATTGATAAAATATGTATAAATATATAGTGTCGGAATTATAAAGGGTATAGATTAATAAGTGTAATTCCAACACATAATCAAAACTCACTTACTTTACTCATCACCCTAATGTGTATAATCTACACTTTATCACCATAACCTCATCGGCATAAAACGTCGCGCAACAACACATAACCCTTCGTCACCACGAAATCGTCACGAGCTAATACATCACTAATTAACACGGTAGTCTTAAACAACAACATCCACCAACAACATTAAATAATGCTAATAATATAAGCAACACAAACAAATCTTCACAAATTGGCTAGAGCCCATCTTCGCTTTTGGCATAAAGCCCATCATCACAACATCATCGCAAACATCATCACATCATATATGATCGCAATTCAATATCATCCATCAATCAACAAAAACCCAACGCCAAATAACTCAAACATAAACATAACCGACTCCATGAGACACGACTATGATATACATGTGGTACCCATCGCTTTGTCCGTAATTAGGGACACTTGGCATAAAGCCGATCTTCGCTCGGCATAAAGCCATCATCGCTTAGCATAAAAGCCTCTTCGCATGGCATAAAAGCCCTCTTCGCTTATGCAATGTATGTGACTCAACAATAAAACAACACAACACAAAAACAACATCTTCGCTCATTTAAATTGGCATAAAGCCCACATCGCCATAATTTATCCAAAACAAGATAAATATAACATCGCATCATAATTGTATTATGTACACATCACTAATAAATTCATCAAAAGTCATGCATTCACAAATCGGAAGCATTTATTAACAACCTCAATTAAATCATCAAATTGCATATCAACATGTATTCTTTAATAAATACACCGTCGCAAAACTTACGTTTATTAACACCGCATCGTTATCAATTAATTCACTAAATTAAACGGAAAAATAGTCAAGACGTCAATAATCGTCGAAGTAATTCCTAATAACCGGTATAATCATAATCGTCGACGTCGAAATCGGATTGTCCATACGTACCTCAAATCTACTAAAACACCGTCCGATTCAATTTTACCGTAAATTGGCCTATTTCGGGTCGTCTCGTAAGAACTCGTAATTTCCAAAAAAACTAACTTCACCACTACGTTCTACACGTCAAAATTAGCTAGCACGTCAATTTTCGTTGAATTCGGAGCAACTTGCTCCGTCGCCGAATTTACCGAAATCGGAACATCATCGGGTTCTAAATTTAATCGGCTATCTTATCCCCTAATTATATTTTATGGTTGCCAAAAGCTACTAGGTGGAATTAAGGATTTAGAATAAAAAAGAATGTATTTTCACAAATTATGCAGGTTTTCATTTGTTTGACAGTAAAACAGCAATATTTGAAGTTACAGCAAAATTCCAAAACGCAGCAAAACTCCATCCCTCTACACAAAAAGGGGACGTCCGTCCCTCCTTCACAAGCCAGCAGGAGGCGGCTGCCTCACTAATGGATAATAAGTGTGATTATAATATTCATGGTTGATTAAGAAGAATAAGAAAATGATGATTTATGATCATTACTAGATTACCTGTGAAAAAGTTCGTTGCTAGACCTTATCCCTTCTTGCATTTTCACTGTTTGTTTATCTTCCTTAATTTTTTCCTGCAACTTTCATTTACAATTCTCATTCTTTCTATTTTTGTTTTTTCCATTTCTTTGCAATGTTTCATTTTTATTTTCTATTTCCATTTTTTATTTTCAAACACCACCACACTAATAACAAAACATCTATAATCTCTACTCCTCATCCAACTTCTCCAAACCATTTCAACAATCAACTAAAACCCTCTAACCCAACTATGAATTTTACCCCCAAATCCAAAATATAATCATCAAGACCCTAACCATATGGAATAGGAATCAAACAATCAAACACCCAACTTCAAACCACAACACCAATTTTTCATCACAAATCCATAATATATGTATCAAACCCTAATTATAGGAAGTGGAAAATCAAACCCCTTACCTCAAGATATTGGATGATCCAAGATGATGCTACAAAGCTCAACCTCAAGCTCCCTCTCTTGCTCTTTTGCTCATGATCATCCTCATCTTCTCCTCTATGTTCTTCTCATGCCAAAACCCTCTTCTTTCCTCTATGTTTCTATTTTTGGTAGTGTAGGAAAAATGGGAAGAAAACAAAGGAAAAAGGGTTTTATAAAGTTGTTTTCTTACTAGCCATCACAATTTCTATGTTTGGTTTTGATATGTAAGAATGGAAGGAAAATGAGGAGAAAGGTTTTATAATGGTATTTCTACTAGTAAGCCAAGGGTGAAAACCCAAACCTCAACAATTGCTCCCCACACCCCCAACTTACTAATTATATCATCACTTCAATTAATTCAATCAATTAAAATAATTCGGAATTAAAATATCGGATCGAATAATATTTTTACGGACCGAATGGAACGTCGCTAGATAAATTAATAGGTATATTAATTAATATAAATATTCTCATCGCAAAATGATTATCGATTGGTAATTCGAAAATATTAATATAATATAATATTAATAAAAACAGGGCGTTACACAGGTCGTGGGAACCGGTTACTCCCAGGGAGGAACCGGGTTCTCAGTACAGATTTTCAAAAATTGGGCATTTTTCAACGTGGGAACCGGGTTCCCCATACAAAATTCCAGGAGCGCGTTATTTTCAAAATGTGGGAACCGGGTTCTCCCAGGGAGGAACCGGTTACCACTGTGTTGAATTTCAAAATACTTAAAACTTCAAAAATTCATATTTTCCAAACCGTAACTCCGATTCGAGTGTCGTTTTCGGCAATATTTCTTAAATTAAAAATACTATCTTATAAAAAGAGAAAAACATTATTTTGTGAAAATTATTTTTAAAAAAGTCGAGCTCTCGATTTTGAAAACGTTGATAGTTTAAGGATGATTGGAGAATGGGTTGTGGATTGCCTGATTTACTGAATGAGAAATAATGTTTACAATGTTGTGACTGATATTCATTATGATTGAATTGATACCATGTGATACATTGGTGATTGGAATTATGTGGATTTATGTTGAGATCATAATCTGTGAATTGATGTTGCATGCTTTTATGATGCATGTGTAAGTGCCTTTGTTTAGGATTGGCTCAATTCGTGTAAAACAAATAATAACAACAATAATGTAATGTACAATAGGATAGTGAACAGCCTGAAAATCCTATTGTAATGCCTAAACATGTTGTGTTGAATTAAATCAACATCTGGAACAACATGTCACACGAGATGTCATAACATCATATCAGACATCATGCTACTGAACTGTCAAGTCTGTTTGCTTACATTCCTAAAGTTATGCAGAATATTCTGCCAAATAGAATGCATAACAAGTAGCGAAAATTGAAGGCATATGTGGAGCCCTAGAAGATTCAATCAGAAGCTAAGGATAAGGAGAAAAGCTCGATTGAAGACCTAACTTGTAGCAGAAGTTTTTTGCTTATTTTATGCAGGTTGTTGAAGCTGCTTTGCTGTCACATGAAGGCCCAAATCCAGTTGGGTAAAAAGGGTTATAAATAAAAGTATTGTAACCTAATTGTAAGCAAGCCGTGTATTGTAAAGATGTAATCATTAGGGCTAGTTTGTTGTGAACCTCCCTGGGATGGTCACCATACTCCTGGCCCGTAGGCAAGAGGATGTATGAATTGTACTTGATTAAAGCTTTTAAGCATGATCAAGTTGTGTAATGGAAGTGTATCTTGAGCAGTTTATGAATCAGAAAGTAATCACACGGGTGTGATTGAAGGAGTGAGAGGGTTCTCATATCTAAGTAGGACTTAGGTAAAAGTGTCATTAGGTAGTGATTAAGTGAGAAGGTCAGCGGGGTGTTGGGGGTCTTTGAATTGATCGCTAATAGTGAACTTTATCCACGGCTTGGAAGCCTCAGGATGTAGGTTGGTTGAACCGAACGGGTGAACAATTTGTGTTATTTACTTTGCATTGGTTATTTGTTTGATGTCATAGCATTCATCATGACATCGGTTTGTATAATTAACCTTAACGTTACGAACTTCATTAAATCGTGCACTTATCAATGGTGTTACGAGTTACGGTATGATAGTTCATTATGCATTGTAGAACGAAATTTAAAAGTGACCCATTCTACTTCAACACTTAATGTCGGATCGGATGTCTTAACATTCCATTAGACATCCCGAGTCCGTGACATACCGAGAATTTCAATTGGTATCGAGCGGGCATCACATGCATTTGGATGAGATCCATGGGGATACTTTACGGTTGTGTACAAGGTAGAAGATTATTTGAACAAAGTAGTGTTCATATTGATTGGTCCCTAGAAGTGGAGGATGGACCAATTTGGGAAAAACTAGACCAATCGATCGGTATGCTAAAAGAAGATGAAAGTGTTTGAACAAATTCAAAGACTTCATGCGGGAGTGAAGATTTTGGATTGCATTGTTCAACTTTTTCCAGAGAGAAGAAAATTATCGAACCTTCATGCGGGGTGAAGATATTGATAAGGTGTCCTTTGTGTTTAAAAAGCTTCTATATGAGGGGCTTGAGTTGGGTCTAGGATGTTACTTTGTGAAGAAGCAAACATAGTGTAGGATTGATTTATTTTCAATCCTTATGTGTCATGCTTACAATATGGAGTAAGCATTGTGCAAGTTCTGTGAAGTATGGCTATTCCATGCATAGCCGATACAAACCCTAAAGTGAAAGTAGAACTCTAAGGTTGTTGGTTTGTCTCAACAGATTCTTTAAGCGATTTTACTACCTATCAATATTGTCAAAGATACTTGAGACCTCCTCAAGTCCACTCATAAAGGCATTTATTGCGGTCTTGATGAGTATCAATTGATCAATGATTCTCATATTCATCAAGTTGTTTTGAAGACCTTGAAGATCATCAAGGATGATGTGTTCAAGAAGATGGAACTGATGTTCTTAAGAATGTTAGAACATTATACAGTTTCCATTTGAAGAACAGATGTTCTGGGTGCTAAACACATGTAGTGTGAGTACATATGTTTGGGACCTACTCCTGATCTGGAAGAGGAGACATCTGCTTTGTATTAGTTGATCAGGACACGATCAACAGGTTATCTACTCCAGTGTCAGTTTATTTCTGACCAAGGCTTAAGGGAGTATAGTAGCTGAGCTCAATGTATTTAAAAGAACTCATAAAGTTGTGATTTCCATGCCTTCCCACAAGTGATGGATGATGTCGTATCTAATGTTGGAACATCATCTTTGTGTCTTCAGCCAAGTAAATATGCTTGGTAAGTGTGAAGAAGTGATCAGTCAGGATCATCTAAGTGTGAGTAGATAATTCTAACTGAATAACGGATGGGAGCTGAATATTTATGTGATAAATATGTGGAAATCAGAATCAAGAGTTTAAAGTATGTGATGAAAAAGGATGTACAACATCACAACTATTGAAGACACCAGATTTTGAGAAGAGCAGATGAAATCTAGTCAAATTGGACATTCTCATGTCGCTTTCTTCTAGTACAAGTGTGTGTGTCGAAACTTGTGTAGCAAGCAAACTAAGGATTCTTAATTTGGAACACGTGGCAAATTCCAAATAAAGAGTGCTTACTATGTGTCCAGTGAAGAGCTCAACAATGTGTCCATAAAGAGGATGATGGATAACATTCATTCGGAGGCAGGGGTGATCAATCACTCGGTTTATAAGATACTTGAGTTTATTTCTCATGATCTTTGTGGTCTCCAAGAAGTATAGGAGTACAACATGATTGGCTACCAATCTCATAAGATTTATTGGAGAATTTCCATGATTCTCGAAAGGATCCGGTGATATTCGGGGGAGTCCTTGACCAAGACCTTTGAAGACATGTCATACAAAATGTCTTGACATTCGGTATTGAGAATCATATCTCAATTTGTCTAGTGATGACTCTCATCAAAGGAATATAGGCTTTGTATCTCTTGTCAAGTCTATATGAGCATGGAACACCGCTTCGATGAAAAATCATCCATGGAATGTTTTGGCATTGGAATTGTTTCAACCAATGTCCAATAGTTGGTGTCTGCACCTTGAAAAGTCATCCATTTCACCTAGGATGATCTTGTTAGTGTGAAGCAAGGAGGAGTTATTATCAAAAGATCATGGTTCCCGACTCTTTCATGAGAAGTTCCTCTTCCTACTTGAGTTCAATTATGTGGTGTCCTCACATAATAGAACAGTTGGGTATGCACTTTCCTACTGTGAGTATGTCAAGAATAACCCTAGCCATCTTATCAAGGGTAGCGAATGCATAAGGTGAAAATGTTACATGCTAGTTCTGCATGTATTTATGGGTGTTGTGGATCCGATCATGAAGGGTGATCGCTTTTGGTGTACTCTTGTATTCCCTACAAGAAAGTGTGCTTGAATTACTATGGACATTCATCCAAAACCATAGTACAAGCCAGGG
The DNA here is from genome assembly GCA_021764765.1 of Vicia sativa. Taxonomy (NCBI): domain Eukaryota; kingdom Viridiplantae; phylum Streptophyta; class Magnoliopsida; order Fabales; family Fabaceae; genus Vicia; species Vicia sativa. Next base: position 129,710,053 of record CM038796.1, read on the forward strand.
TCATGTGTTTGAGATCAATGTCAGGTCTGATGTTGCAACATCATCTCAAATAAGTTATTTCTTCAGCAAAGGAAGTTTGTAAGGATCAGCTGATTCTTCAAGTATGGAGCAGAAGATTGTTAGATCAATTATCCTACCTTGAGAAGGTGGCAATCTAACCATTAATGAATACTTTGACGGAGACTAAGTATTCATTAGGATCTTACATAAAGATATACACAAACACTTTGATGGGAGACTAAGTGTTTGTATGATATGCATGCAAGGAATGGACCTTTTTGAGCATGGTAGAGAGTTTATTTCTCTCTAGGGTATTCTGGTGAGTTTATTGCTGAAGATGAAGATCATGTCTTTCATATGAGGAATATAAAAGAGCATGGATGAAAATAAATCCCCTGGTTGTCAACTTCAGAACCCAAGCAGATAGGTTCTGATGTCCCAGATGATGTTATAACATCATTATTGTTAGAAGTCTGTGGCAGAGACTTGGGACTATGAATCTTAATATTCAAACGCCTCATTCAGAAGTGGCAGTTCTATCTTTGGTTTAGAATAAGAAGATTCTACTTGTGTTTTAAAAGTAGTATGCTCAACAATGCATAACTACCTTTTTGGTTTGAAGTATTTACTAGTATCAGCAACTACTAGTAAATGTAATGGGCAGAAGGATGATATGATCAACGTTTGATTAAGGGATAATCCTTCTGGATCTGTTAGAGAGTCTAAACCTTAGTAAAGCTTGTAAGCACACTAAGAAGGTTGGAGGTTGGTTTCAGACTATGGTTACATGACTTACAACCATCCAGGGAGTCATGTCAAAATTTGTGGAAATACAAAGACATATTTTCTTAGATGTCTTTGTTATCTTAAACGCTCAAGGTGATTGAGTTATCACCTCGAGATAGTGGTTAATTGTTTTCCACAATGGTTTTGATTGTCCATAACAAAGGAGGTCAATATGTGTTGTACTTTCCATAATGACAATATACACTGAAGGGAGACTTTGTATATGTCAGAAGAAAATTGTTGGACTTAATTTGAAGATCGAGTCGAAGAGGACATGGATATGCCGATGTTTATGTGTTCGATAATATGACATTGTGAACTTCTAAGTGAAGTCTTGAGAATGTCTCAACATCGAATTGCTCTTGCTATCCGTCGAGTTTAAGAAGAAAATCTCAGAGATCTTTGAAAGAATCATCGATGGCGCTTTGATTCTTTTGGAGCAATTTTGTAGATTCATCTTATTAATAGCAACTTGGTCCGCAAATCGAAATGCTATTATGGTAAAGACTTCACTAGTACTAGCAACTACTAGTGAATGGAAGATCGAAGAAGATATATATATGTTCAAGGGTTTCTTTTACTACAAGAAATAGAAGTGGCATCTAAATCTTGTGTATTTGAGCTAATCTGTTGTCTTGTGAAGCGGTTTGAGTCTTCGGTTTATTCCTTCCTTCCTTCTTTGCTGTCCGAAAAGGAAGAAAGTAATTGTGTTGGTTCTCAAGAACACTCAAGAAAGCATGATTGATGACCATGCTTATTGATACTAGTCTCTTGCTACTAGTCATCCTTCTCTTGTCCGGATGTGAGAAGAAAATGAAGATTGAAGATCAAGGTAATGTCTATCCAATGTCATGACATTATCAAGACATTGCACCCTTGAGAGAATCAAGAAGAATACGTGGAAAATGACTTAACCACGTGGTGTGGATATCAGAGCTATATTTGGCATTCTGTTTCCCATAAGGAATAAATCTTCAGCCTTCAAAGCCGGTCAAAGGCTAAATTTGTTCAGTAATTGCCTTGACTCAAACAGTTGCATGTATTGGGACTGGTTCGTGTGACTGAAACAACCTGGAGGTATTAAAGGCATTCAACAGCTGTAACAGCTATCCTTGACCAAGATTTATTAATGCCATCTTCTTGAACTGTTATCTCCTATATAACCTCTGTCACATTTTTTTCTCACAACCATCATAGGGTTTGTACGAATCTGGGAAAACTGTTCTTGGATCTGGTTTTGTGAGGGCTTTCTTTGTCAATTTTTGGCCAAAAAGGGGGAGAAAGGAGTGTTGCTGCTGTTGTCCGTGTTGCTGCTGTTGTCCTTATCGCAGCTACTCAAAATTATGATCACCATGGTCTGTCTCAAATTCAACTGAAATTCAAAATTCGTGATTGTTTTGTGACTTGTGATCGAGTTATGAACAGGACTGTTCGAGTTACAAGGGAGATATTCTGGACACTCCTTAAGGGTTCTCGGATGCTCCTGAAAGGATAGTTTATCTCTCATGGACCTCTTTCTACACCTCCAGTGACAAGGAATGGTTCGTGGACTAAAAGGAATGTGATGCATCTTCTTCCTCATGTGCATCAACTCCTGAAAAGGTGAGGTCCTGGATAGTTAGTGTTGGTTACATATAAAGATGTCAAGATCAATGTCAAGACATCCTACAATGGTATCCGAACACTTTTATCGTTTTGTTTATTGTTGTAATCACTAAATAGTGAGGTTATTTGTTTTAGCCAAAATTTGCCAAAGGGGAGATTGTAAGTGCCTTTGTTTAGGATTGGCTCAATTCGTAAAACAAATAATAACAACAATAATGTAATGTACAATAGGATAGTGAACACTGAAAATCCTATTGTAATGCCTAAACATGTTGTGTTGAATTAAATCAACATCTGGAACAACATGTCACACGAGATGTCATAACATCATATCAGACATCATGCTACTGAACTGTCAAGTTGCGATGCTTCCTAAAGTTATGCGAATATTCTGCCAAATAGAATGCATAACAAGTAGCGAAAATTGAAGGCATATGTGGAGCCCTAGAAGATTCAATCAGAAGCTAAGGATAAGGAGAAAAGCTCGATTGAAGACCTAACTTGTAGCAGAAGTTTTCTGCTTATTTTATGCAGGTTGTTGAAGCTGCTTCGCTGTCACATGAAGGCCCAAATCCAGTTGGGTAAAAGGGTTATAAATAAAAGTATTGTAACCTAATTGTAAGCAAGCCGTATTGTAAAGATGTAATCATTAGGGCTAGTTTGTTGTGAACCTCCCTGTGGGATGGTCACCATACTCCTTGAAGCCCGTAGGCAAGAGGATGTATGAATTGTACTTGATTAAAGCTTTTAAGCATGATCAAGTTGTGTAATGGAAGTGTATCTTCTGAACAGTTTATGAACTGTTGCAGAAAGTAATCACACGGGGTGTGATTGAAGGGGAGTGAGAGGGTTCTCATATCTAAGTAGGACTTAGGTAAAAGTGTCATTAGGTAGTGATTAAGTGAGAAGGGGTGTTGGTGTAGGGTCTTTGAATTGATACGCTAATAGTGAACTTTATCCACGGCTTGGAAGCCTCGGATGTAGGTTGGTTGAACCGAATGGTGAACAATTCGTGTTGTTACTTTACGCATTGGTTATTTGTTTGATGTCATAGCATTCATCATGACATCGGTTTGTATAATTAACCTTAACGCTCGAACTTCATTAAATCGAACCGCACTTATCAATGGTGTTATGTTCGGTATGATAGTTCATTGTCATTGTAAGTAATTTAAAAGTACAGCCCATTCTACCTGTTCAGCACTTAATGTCAGATCAGATGTCTTAACATTCCATTAGACATCCTGAGTCTGTGACATACCAGGAATTTCAGCATGCATAAGCATTGTTTATGGTTCCTTCCCATTGTGCGGAAGTGAACTTGCAGAGCCAATAAACTTACCAGGATTCAGAGGTAGTGAGGCTAGATTCTTGACCCAGTGGTTATGGGCGAATCATAAATTGCCGCTGTTTTCCGAGTGTAATGGAACAGTGGGTGAACTCGGTTCACGTTTGGTACCACATGCATAGAGTTTGCATTGCATATGAGATTGTAACATGCTAGGATGGTTTCCAGTGTTGCAATTTCCATTGATTGTTTATCTGCATAATGAATTGTGTACAATGCTTTTTGTGAACTGAACTATGATTGTGTTTGGATAGTGGACTAACGTATCGAATTATCCCGTTGTATTTAAAAACATATAATGCATTTTATATTGGATAGAGATCTCACCCTTACTTTAATGATTTCAGATTTGAAGTGATTAGCTGCTTTGGAATCGGTGAGGACATCTTCTAGAATTGTGTTATTTAGTTAAACCGCGTGTCAGTGTCATGCTCTGGTAGATGTAACACTGGGGAACGTTCGATTAGGAATTCTTTATGGATTTAGTTAATGATTTTGGTTTATGTTTTGATTATGTCCTGGAATATTTATGGATGATGTATTCAGGATTTGTTATGTTTCATTTCCGTTGTTTAAACATAACCTTTGGTCCGTTTTATTTAATAATTTCTTCAGTGAAAAGCATGATAACTTTTTTGGTTATAATTTGAATTATTTAAAATTGTGACGCCTCTTGTTATGTGTTTAAGACTCTGATTATAATATATAAATCGCAGGTAATTAGAAGGGATGTTACAGAAAACATATCATTTCTCGTCGAATTCACCAAGAGATATCAAACTTCTCTTCTAATCAGGTACATACGTGACTCTAATCAACAACCTTATTGACTCATCATCATGGAGCTTGAATCTCACAGATCCAACACCTACAATCTTGCAAGTTTTATTGTTTCCCAGCAACGCAAATCCACCATATTGATCACTTAGTTCCTCGAACAAGTCTTTGTTTGGATTCATGTGCTAAGTGTAACCGGAATCCTTAATCCATTATTTACTCGAATCGCCATTTCAAACCACAAGAATGATAGATGATTCAAAATCATCTTGAACAATGGATGTGTTGTTATTACCTTACCTCTATGATTTTTTAGGTGTTTTGGAAACACCTTTCTTGTATGACCCTCATTCTTATAGTGATAACATTGAATGCCATATACATCACCACTATAAGAATTTTGTTGACTTTTTCCCTTATTCTTATCGAACTTACCATCTCTCTTTGTGAGTTTTGCCTTAATCGACAGACCTTCACCAGTCGAAGATGGTTTATGCTTATTTCGTTTATTAAAATTCTTATAATACAAGGCTGATTGAACTTCTTCAAAGGTTAGTGACTCTTTTCCATACAAGAGAGTTTCTTTGAAGTGAGCATGTGTTATGGGAAAAACACACAACAGTAACAGCACTTGATCTTCATCCTAAATTTTGACATCGATATTTTCAAGATCAAGAATTAGCTTGTGGAACATATCTAACTACTCCGACATGACTTGGCATTCACTCATCTAGAATGAATACATAGCTTGCATTAGGTAGAGGCGATAGACCAACAATTTGGTCATGTAAAAACTTTCGAGTTCCTCCATAGACCAGATGTCATCATCTCCTTTGACACCTGTCGAAGAAACTTATCACCAAGGCTCAATAAGATGGTGCTATGGGCTTTCTCTACCAGAACTGTTTTTTCTCTATCCTTCAACGCAACGTCCATGGATGCAATTCCCTTCAACGCTTCTAAACAACCATGATGAACCAGTAGGGATTTCATCTTCAAGTATCACGGACTGAAATCGTTTAGTCCGGTGAAATTTTCAATCACATACTTTGTTGACGACATCTTCTCTGTATTCACCGCACCAATTTGTTGTGAAAACAATGCCAATAACAGAGTATGACGAGTTTCTTTAAGGCAATAAATCCACAAGGTAGGAATCAGGAAAGCATGAAAAACTCAAGGAATTGACTAATAACTGCTATTCTTTACTTTCTTTTTGAAACAAGATTACAAGTTTTACAGAATAACAAATAATCTCTCTCACCCTAAATCAGGATTTGCAGTGTGAAAAGATGAGAGATTAATATATTATATATAATAAAACTAACACACTAAACTAATGGACTTTTACACACATGCCTATTTCAAGCTAACTTAAGAAACAAATTAATTTAAGCAATTTGGCATAACAAATAGGCCTAATTCGAGATGCTAATAAATCTAGCATTTTGACTGCAACATGTGAGTAAGTTTCGACGACATACTTAAACTTTGTTAAACCAAGAAAATTTTTTTGTCGACATCTCGACACTAGAGTTTCGATCCAATAGTTTTTACAATCTTATAACTAACTCCATTTCAATTATGATTTCTTCAACAAAATTTTGCTAAAAATTGTATTTTAGGATGCTTCAAAATCACATACAAATAAAACTAAAATTAGCAAACAGAAATAAAATTAAAAATAGAAGAAAATAGAAATTGAACAAATAAAAAAAGAATAATCGAAATATAAAATGGAGAACAATTACCTTGATACATAGTGAAAGTAAGTCATCAAAACAAAAGAAAAAGTGGAGTAAAATGTAGTGAGATGTAATGGAATAAACATATATATTTATATTCATAAAAAATATATTTAATGTAAAATTAATAAAAAATTAATTGAAATAATAAAGAAATAGGAGTAATTCATAATATAAAATACAAATTAGACAAAGAGAGGAAATTAACAATAATGTGTTTGTGTTGATTTGAATTAGAATCAAACTTTAATATAAAGAAAGAGAAAACATATTTAGACAACTATTAGAAAAATTTAACTTAGTATTTATAATAGAGAGAGAAGAGACTTAAAAACTGAGAAAATATATTTAGACAACTATTAGAAAAATTTAACTTAGTATTTATAACAGAGAGAGAGAGAAGAGACTTAAAAACTTATGAAGGCATCAAATGTAATGAAAACGAGGAATGAAGGTGGCACTAAAAAATGGTTTTGAAATACATCTAATTTTCTTGTATATATATATTATATAAGAAAGTTAGATGTTACGAAAATGATTTTTCTGCCCTTTTGTCCAACAGTTAAAAATTAGAATTTTATAGGGTTAATTATGTCTTGATATAATTACTCCAAAATATTTAATGAAAAATATATTAAAATTTTTTAATTAGATGAGTTATATATAATTTTACACGTTTGATTCATTTGAGAATAATTGATAACAAACTCTTCACTTTCTCTCTGTTCTGCCTCGGTAATGAGAGAAAATCATCTATTCAGAATTCGTTCCTTCTTCCCTTGATTTCCATCTTCCAAACCACTTGCCTTCTTCCTTTCCCTATAAATTTAGATGCTCACACCTTTATTTGCATCATTGTCAATAATAAAATAAGGCTAAAAGAGGAAGCCGTGGAAGTTATGCATGAAAAGCAACAAAATTTACTGGACTGTCAAAGATCACCGGGCGATGGCCAGGCGAGGGCCATCGCATATGCGTTGCTGGGCGATTGTGGGGCGAGAGGAAGGTCCAATTTGAGGTTTCATTCTGCTCAGTTTCGCTATTGGTCGCTGGGAGAGGAAAAGTTATTTTGCCGGGCGAAGCTAACCACCGCCGGGCGGCGGTAGATATTTATATCAGGTTGAGAGCGTGACTTAATTTGAGCCAAACTAATAAGGTCATCGTCGGGCGATGCTGTATTTCGTCGGGCGATGCGTGCAGACCAAATTTTCTTTATACTTTTATTTTACTTCATTTTTGAGTTTTATGGTTTTGGGGTGTGAAGTTTTGCTCCCAATTCCATCACCCATACATTTTTTATAGATTAGCTTAGAAAACAACACTAGAGTCTTGCTCATGGATGATTGGTGGTGGATTTCTCTTTGATAGACTCTGACAAACCGGTGTAAATGAGTAGTGTATCTCTTCTCTTCTCTTTGTATTTCTCTATTTTGTTGGTTATGTATGTATATTTACCTTGAAAACATGTATATTTGTCGCAGCGTTATATAAAGTTTGCTTTACAAATTTGTGTTGGTGATTGTCTTAGGTTTTTACTCTATGTTAGGGATCTGAGCTTTGCTAGAGATAGATTGCTTAGATTCTTACCTAGGATGATTATATGTTAGTTTCTAAATGCTAGAAATGGGTTTAGAGCTGACATTTACTTAGAGTATCTGATCTTAATGTCTCTGTGTTGGTGAAGTATGTCAGAGATGGGTATGGAGGTGACGCAGTTGATTTCTCGATTTGGGTTAGAAATAGATTAGATTGTGAGAGGTATGTGATGACACGGACGAGTATCGTAGGCTGAGTATAATTGGACGATAAATTTAAGTCTGTGACGGGTAGTGTGCATTCGTTTCGGACAAGCTGTCTATCCTTTATACTTTTTGTTCATTTACTTTTTGTTTTTTATTTTCAACTCATTTAATCCCAAACTCATTAACGGTAGAATTGTCGAACGAAGAATCAATAACCAATCTCTGTGGACACGATACGGTATAACCTAACCGGTATATATTATCCGGTAAAAATAAATACCAAACTCTTTTCTTGTCGCTATACCGCTTCAACAAAATGGAGTCGTTGTCGGGGATTAGTTTTATTGTTTTTGTATTGCGATAATTTTGTTGTTTTTGAGTTTTGTAATTAATGTATATGTTGTATAGACTTTGTATATGAACTTGTATATTGTTACTTGTACATGTTGTGTGTTTACTTTCCATACTTGTACATATGTGTGTTTTTCCTTATTTTCAAGTATTGTTGTAAGTTGTCTCGTATTTGTAACGTTTGTTATGTGGTTGTTAGGACACTTTGTAACACCTCAAATCTACCCAACGTTTATTATTGAAAATCAGAGTGCGGAAAATTACAACAAATGAGGCATTATATTTCATAATCAAAATCGTCAACTTAAAATGCATATCATGATGGATACATAGCACATTTAATTCAAAGAATTTATAGTAATTATTTATTCATCAAAAATACTTCGTATTTATTCAAAACTACGCAACAAATTTATAATATTTCAAAACTCCAAACGAAACATAGCAACCTTCATAACAACTTAATTCAAGGAACAATTCTCAAGTATTAACATTCAGTAATGCAACGGAAAACAATATAATATCAAATACACGTTTATCCCCCCGAGTGCTACGTATCAGAGCGACGCCGCCAAAAGCTACAAATGCCTTACTCCTCGTTACCGGCACGTTACCAATATAAAGGTAATGACCAACAAAAGAAAGGGTGAGATATCTACCAATATAAACAGGTGTATGATAAATAATATATTAGGATTTAATCATACATAATTATCACAACACAACTAACACATCACAATTAATTCCCAAATCAACAACAACACACCATCACTTAATCATTAGCAACAACATATAATTACTTCGCAATTAACAACGACATGACTTCAAATGAGACTCAACAATGCAGATGCATGTGGTACCGATGGAGTAAACTCCCTTCACTAAATTGCCAGTTATCAGAGGCACAAGGCATAAGCCTTCTTCACAAATCCGCCAATACAAGCCTTCACAAATGCAAAATGAAATGCGATGCTACAACATGCAGATAACAACATAATTTCACTTCACAAGGCATACGCCTATCTCACTATTATTACCAATAATCAGAGGTAATTATCGTCACTGAAAACACCCTGCAACTTCACTTAATTCAACATACAACAACATATTCATCGCTAATTATTCGCAAACACAATCGACAACCCAAAAGCTTCACACAAATTCAACAAAATAAACAATCATAATCATCTACTAAAATATACAAATCATTCCGACCATTTTTAATTAATTTCGGACAACTATTTGTATCGCTTAATTTACTAAACCGATTAATTCGGTACTACTTTAAATCATATTGTTACTATTAATTATTATGAATCTGTTAACTTACTATCAACTATGCTTCCAATATTAGTTAATTATCATGCTACCAATTTAATTGAACACATTATTATTACTACTCAGAATTACTTTTCCATTCTCTACTGATAATTAACATTCTGCCATTATCTAACATTATTGTTGTTACTACACTTTATTCTTGCTGCTATTAATCCTCATCAGTACTGTTACTAGAACCAACTGCCTTTGCTAATAATAGTATTCTTATTATTCCAAATGCTACTTCTTGCAGAACTATTATTTAATTACTAACACATTTAATTGGTTTATGTAACATGTTATGATTCACCAAACTAGTACTACTTATTAATCAAGTGCCAAATAAAATTCCAGGAAACTACACGATTTACACACAGAATGACAAGTGGTGGTCCCACCCTCAACCTGGGACGACCACCCCTCCCATCTTCCCTAGGGAGGCGTCCGCCTCCACCTCTACTCACCCTGGAGGGCGCCCGCCTCCACTACTTCAAGGCCCCCGCCTCCAAACTTCAAGACCTCCGTCTCATGGCTACCGTCCGTTCGATCACCGTGTTTCACTAAATTCCCAACCATTCATACCCTTCGATTAATACCAACAATATTACTATATACAATTTAATCATTTAATTCACATACGGTCTACACAAACACAGATAATTTCGTATAAATTCATCCCCACATACGATTTATCATAATCCCATTTAGAAAGTTAGAACCCCACCCCTTACCTTAGATTTGACGGTGGTTATAACTCCGATTGAATTTCTATTTTCCGGTTCCGATTGTGCACTTCCGGTATCCTCTCCTAGCCCTTGTGCCTCCCCCTTCTTCAATTGGTTTTCTTTTCTCCCGTAAACCCTATTTTTTTATTATTACTTCATTTATATACTCCTTTATATCATACTCTATTATTAATTAAATTAATTATTCTACCCCTTTAATAATGCAAATATTATTCTATCATATGTTCTAATTGGCCAATTAAATAATACTTCTCATTTTATTTCTCACATTATAATAAACTCACTAATATTCCACTTAATTAATTCCTACTCACAATATTAATTCTCCGACTAACTGATTATTTCACTTAAATAAACTAGTCCAATAAATAAATAATATTATTCTTAATATTAATCCTCCAATTACACCAACCAAATAATTCGGCTTAAACTTAATAATCCAAATATGTCTCTTAAATAATGCCGATAAATTCAATTACTACTATTAATTCTCAAACTTCTTCTAATTCCAATAATTAAATCTTTTAATAATTTAATTAACTAATTAATTAAATTCGGGGCGTTACACACTTTCTTTAGGTTTGTGCAGTGTGGCAATACCATGGCATGGAGAGAGGAGGTTACTAGTGCTCGCACAATAAAGGCGTTGAGCTTACGACGTAAAACAAACATGTTTTGTTTATGTACGTGGTGACTTGTGTTTTAACAAGTTGAAATAAGACTTGCTCTTAATTTCAAATCTTCACTTTTCAACTTGTTAATTCATTTTCACCACGTTTTTGTATCGTTATTTTTGTGTTTATTTTGTTTTGTCTAATTGTGTTTTTCTCAAGCTTGTCGTGTTTAACTTGGAGAGTTTTGTTGATTGTAAATATTGTTTTTCTAATTCTTGTACTATTGTTTGGACTCGAATTTTGGTCCGGTAGCTTGAGGTTTCATTTGGTGATTTTCTGAGTTTGATCGTTTCAACTCGCGGATATATGGTAATGATAGTTTTCAAAGTTGGTACACGTCAGGTACTCGTTTATCGTTTTCTATAGCATAACATGTTTAGGAAATTTTTCATTTGTATAATTACCATGTCATTCATTCTTTTTGCATTACTTGCTCATGAATTGAATCACTTTAGTTCCCTTTTTAACCATAAATGTGAGAAAGTTTTCCATTGTTCACATATGTTGAAGGTCACATTCTTGTTTTAACTGGATTTTATTATGCTTAATCTTTTGTTTTGTGTTGATCGTATGAATGCCTGAAAAGGATCAAGGCATTTTGTTTGATTTTGAGCACAACTACCTTGGCCAAATATTTAATTCACCTTGTGAGTGTGTGACCATTTGTTAACCCCTTTGAGCTTTTATCAATATCCATGTTTATTTGAATTTGATACTTGTCTATGAGTGTCAATTCACCTTTTTTGTATGGATGTTGATTTCTTTGTGTCTTGAACCCTCAACTATATATTATTGTGTGGATTTATCTTGTCTTAGAAAGTAGGGAGTATTCACATAATGATGTTGGTTGAATTCAAGTTGGGAAGAGGAATGGGGTTGAGAAAAAGAAAAAAAGAAGTGAAAAAGAAAGATTAGAAAAAGAAAGAAAAAAAGATGAAAAAGCTTTGAAAAAGAAGAAAAAGAGTATGAATAATGTTGTGTTAATAAGTGAGGTGTTTTGGTTTGACAATTTGTGATGAAGAAGAAGTTTGATTGAAATTATATTGTTTGAAACTTTGTGAGTTGATCACTTCTTTAGGTTTAAGCAAATTTTTGTTTCGATTAGCTTTAGGACTAATCACTTATTTGTTAACCAAGCCATATTACAACCTTGAAAAGCCTTGTGATTCTTGCATTTGTATTTTCAATACGTTTTTGGATTAATGCATAATTTAGTCTTTTGTTTGCAAGATTGTGGAGGAGTATTTTTTGCCCCTCACCTTTGTATGTTCTTCAAAAGTGAGTTAAAGCAATTAAGAGCCCATAGATAACTAAGGATGGAAAAGTGCTAATACCTTCTCTTTTCATAATGACTTCTCTTAATTAATTCTAATACCCATTCTCATTTAGTAACATAACTATTGGGATGTTACATATATTTTGTGTTTCTTCTTCAAAAATTCATTTCAATCTTGTTATAAAATAATTTTGACGTTTGTTTGAGGTGTGGAACATGATAAGTGATGTGTGTTTTGTTGTGTTCTATTTGTTAAGCTTTTAAATCTCTTCCGAAGTTTCTAATTCCAAAAGAAAATATTTATATTTGATAGTGAATTTATTATATGATGCAATGGAAATCGTGTCATTGTTTCATGTGGATTACAAACAACTTGTAATTTGTTTTAAAAAATAAAACATAAAATAAATTACATAAAATATATTATTTTAAAAAACAATAACATAAAATACACCAAAAATGTAATAATAAAAAATACATTGATGAATATAATATTTGAAGAAATACTGTAAATCGATCAACCGAGCCAAACCAAACCAAATCAGTTAGATTAATTCGGTTCCATTTTAAAAATGTTAAAAACACGAACGATGGATATATCATAAGTTGTGGCTTTTTTACTAAAAATTTGACTAAACCGATTAGCTACGCCACTAATTAAATACAAGAATATAGATAGTAGTAGAAAATAGTTTTTTAAATAAATATAGAGCTATATTAACGGTTTTAACAAGGTACTAATTGTTTTTTATATAATATTTTATTTATAAAATTGAAATCATTTATAAAATTATTCTATGTTAAAAATCTATAATAATTATAATATTTTTTTTTTGCTTTTTAAAATAATAATAACTAATTATATAATTTTTATAGTTTTTTTATTATAAAGTAATTCTATTAGTGGTATGTGTTATTAAAATATAAATATTCACTGTCACTGAATAATAAAACAACAACGAATATATTATTTACTAGTTGTATAGAAATATGAAAAAAATTATTTTCATGGGTTTTAATTTTTGAATTAATATTTATTTTATATATAATAATAAGAACTATTGGTATATTAATTAAAAATTAAAAAAATTAACAATAAAGTTATTTAATGTTAAAAAATCTATAAAAATAATTTAATTGATTATTGTAAATCTTAAAATGTAAGAAATATAAATATATTTTTAAATGTAATGTTAATTAATTTTTAACACATATTACATAAATTACGATGAAATAGTATTATGAAAAAAGAAATTAATCAAATCTATTAGATGAAAAATTAAAACTTAAGATTAATTGCTTTTATTTCTCAAAATAACTAAATATTTCATTTGAGTCCTGTGCATCGCATTTATTGTATTATTAATGAATAGTTTTATAGTAGAATAAGTTTGTAACCGGTGGCCTGCAATAAAAACAAACAATAAACCCGACCCGGTGGAACCCATTTTTATAGTATTTACCACTGCATCCAAATCAAAGATTCGACTCAGTGACTTTGTAAGAATAAAAAACATCTCATCTACGCGATGAAGCCATTTTCAATTTTCCTTATCTTCACCATCTTCATCATTGCATCAGCATTAGGTATTTCTCTTCACGATTCATCGATCCCGTTCTTCACATAAATCACTCAATTCCCCTTATATACTTATTCATTCTGATGTATATTTTTCAGATCTAGTTTATTTTCTCCTTCAATTCATCAATTTCTATGATTATTACTTTTTAATTATTTAGTTTTGATTTATGATGTTGTGTATTTTTTCGTTCGCGTGTGTCAGTTGCTGCGAAGAATGCTGCTGATGTAACGGAGTTGCAGATTGGCGTTAAGGTAAATTGTAATTTGGATTTCATGATCGGTAAATTAATACAGGTGTCAACGTGTCAACTTCGGTGTCGTGTTTCCGGGTATCAGTGATTTATAGATTATTGTTTCCTTGGGGTCAGAAAGAGTATTTACAAAATTACTACTTTGTCCCAGCAGTGAACTCGAGCAAATCGTAAAATTCAATAGCCGGCGGAAAAACAGCCGGAGTTGGTCGTCGACCGCCACAAACCGTAAGAAATTCCGTCTATATTTTACCCAACTTATCATTTTTCTCGGATTTCCTTCCCCTTTCCTGTAATTTACATGAGATTGCGATTCCATCGCGATCTGCGTATGATTTTAGTGTAAATTAGGGTTTTGTTACTCACCAAAATTTCAAAACTGATGTAGCTTTTTGAAGTGAGAATAAAATTGGTATCTGGTACAAATAGATAAGTTTATTGATTCTTCTCTTGCTTTTGGTTCAACTGAGTGGATTCAAATTGGATTCATCTCAACCAAAAACTGCATAGTATAGATAAAGGCATAGTTTTTAATACTAGTCATGCTAACTATTGTGTCTGCATAAGTATTTTACAGTGATTTGCTGATTCATGTTCTCATTATCACGGTGTCTGATTTGCTGCTTTTTTTAGTCTGTAAATAGGAAAATCGATTGAATAAGAACCAAATAATCAAACAGTTTTTGAACTGTTTTAACCTGTTCAGAGACCAGTTGATAAACCAGTTCGGTTTGGGAATTTTAAACTGTTTCAACAATTCAAAAAATCATTTCAGTTTGGTTCAGCTGAACTTGTTTCTGATAATGTTTGTTTGGTTGTCAACAGGAAGCAAAAATAAAAGGATTTAAAATGGAATTGGCAGACAGAGCAGTTGGATTCCTATTGTCCATTATAAGCTTATCAATTTTCACTTATTATACTTTCTGGGTTATCATCCTGGTTAGTAACTTGTCTAGTACTTCAAGTGAATTATGGCTTCCTGATTTTAACTTTCTGATAAATTTATTGATTTTGTGCTCTTTCAGCCATTTGTAGATGGTGATCATTTCGTACACAAGTATTTCTTGCCTCAAGAATATGCCGTATTAATACCAGTTTCTGCTTGTGTGGCTCTTCTTTGCCTATTATGCATTTTTATTGGGTTTGTGATGCTCAAATCCAAGAAGAAGAAGGCATAATGTATGTTTTGCACAATTTATTTTGATGTTTTGAAACATCAATGTATTTCTAGCATTTTACACCAGAAAATGAAATAATTGTAACTTTGTATGATATGACAATTGACTCGATGAGGTGTCAATGCCCACATATACAATTTTTAGTTCTTATTTATTTTTATTAATTTTTAGTTATAATCTTATTTTAGAAAATTTGAAAATTTAACTATTTAAAATCAGAAAACAAAATATTGTGGAACAAGGGATTCAAACCCCTATCTTGAGAATGATAGGCAATACTTTTATCACTCAACCAATAGAGTTTTGTTGATTCACTTTGTCAGCAGAAGAAATATTTATATAATTTACGCCCATCATCTTTTTCTTTCCTATAACATTTGTTTTCTATATACAAAGCATAAATATTTATATAATTTAGGGCCACCATCTTTTTCTTTCCTATAGCATTTGTTTTCTATAAACAAAGCAAAATCATTTCTTCTGTTCTCTCTTACCTCCATTATCTATGTAGCTAAATTTCAAAACACATATATGCAAGGTTTCTGTTCTGTATTTGACATATATATTTCATTTTAAAACACATATATGAAGTTTAACTGTATGTTGGCCACACTTGACTTTTTGTCCAATACAACTGATTTTCAATCATCTGAGCAATTGTCTGAGGGCGTGATGGCCACTAAAAGTGCTAGAGGCTCACCTGGATTTGAGGATAGCCAAACCCTAATTTGGGTTGATTGCTTATGAGAGGGTTTGTCTGATCAACCTTTGTGAAATCCTTGAGTATGGAGATGTGAAATGTCTTGGAAAGTAAGAGGGCAAATTTTGGGGTATGACACCAAGCAAGCCATTTAATCTGATTATTTCGAAATAATCATGATTGGTAATGAGATTTGATTGAAATTGGCTCAAAAAGGAAATATTTGGTTTGATTTCAAATCAAATAATTTCTCATTGATTGGCTTGATTTTTTCTTACAATTTTTGACCTAATTCACTCTATTATAAATACATGATGTTACTACATGCACAAGAGACGAAATTCTGGCCTCAAAGTAGCCTACTAAGCATAAAAAAATTCGTGCATTGAAAGCTATTAGCAGCCATAGTTTCAGTCCAATTCAACCAATTCTAAGCATTCCAACACATTCCTGGAGGTCCTCTGAATCGATCCAGATACTCACAAGCCAACAAAACACCCAGAATCAAGAAATCAAGAACCCGGTTTGCATATTCTAACTCAAAATCGATTTTTGATTTTTATGCATATTTAACATGTTTTGATTGTTCGTTTGTGTTTAGAATGAAGTTTCGAAGCTTTCTGCATAGGTTAATTGAGTTTTGAGTATAGGAATAGGAATCCACCATGGCTAGGGTTTGGAGGTCCGAATTAAGGCTTTGCAAATTAGGAAAAATTGGACGAAACCAATGACTCCATCATGTTCAGGGGATCAAATCGAGTTGATCCATGTCTCCATAACAAATTTACGTGACATACTATTGGATTTTGATTTTTGCAGGTGTTATAGCTACGGACGAACCGTTGGTAAAGGCTGTTGCTACGAGCCAAAATCGTGGCTAAAGGTTTAAATATTCAAACGAAGAAGATGATGTTCTTCGCGCGTGTTTTAAAAATTGGTTTTCAGAAAATTAATTCGTTTATAATATTTTTGTTTTGTTCCACTAACACGATCTGCAGCTTGGTCCAGTGGTAAGCAGCGCGCGCGTTGAAGGAGAGGGCTTGGGTTCGATCCCTGGCTCTGTCAACCCTTTTTTTAACACTTGCAAAACTAACCAATTTTCTATTTCTTTTCATATTTTTCCACTTAATTTAATTTCTTTTCAAACAATTTTCTAACACATTAAAAGATCACAAAAAATATTTTCCTTTTGCATTTAGGTCAGAAAAATACTTATTTAATTTTTGGCATAAAAAATTATATTTTTGCATGCATTTTAATTAATTGTTAATTAATCGAAAAATTGACTTTTAATAGTTTTTCCTTACTAAAATCAATCTAGAAAATTCCCAAAAATTATTTTCTCATCTAATTAAGTTTACTAACCTTAAAAAACATTTTCCTAACTTAAAATCTTTTTTTACTAACATATTTTCTCTTATTTGCAATTCGATTCTTTTTCCGATTATTATGTATCTGCTTCCAGGTTGTAATAGTTAGGTTAATTTTCTCGCATTCTTTTTTCATATTATGTAACTGCTCATGGGATGTAATAGTTTAATTAGGATTTACTTTCCGCACTCCTATATTATGTAACTGCTCCAAAGCCATGTAATAGCGTAGGATTTACTTTCCGTACTTTACTTTCCGCAATTTACTTTTCGCACCCATATAAACGGCTAGTGTAACACCCCATTTCTACCCAACGTTTATTATAAAATCAGAGTGCGGAAATTTTAAACTAAAAACATGGGATGCCACATTTCAACATTAACAACACAAACAGATAAGATACATAACACTTTTTAATTCGGAGAATCTCATAGCAACTTGCAATAACTTTCAAACAAAATATTTTTTTGTTACTACGCGACGGAATTCATAGTTATACAATTTCATATATTTTACTAATAACAACTAGAAACGTCTCGTTCGACTTTCAACATACTTAACAACTTTTTATTTCACAACATCACTTAGGATTCAACAAATTATACTAATAACAACTAGAGTCAACAATATAAACAACATAGACTAAACGTCCCCCCCGAGTGTTACGTATCAGAGCAAAGACACCGACTTGGACCAACATCAACTAATTCTTCCATTCTTGAATACCTGCACGTTACCAATATAAAGGTAACGGCCAACAAAATAGAAAGGGTGAGATATCGAATAATATAAGCGAAAGTACGATAATTCATATGCTTAGGTAAAGGAACATACAATAATTACTACTTAAATCGATAACATATAATATCTACCAAACAACATAAAGTCAACAACATATAATATCCACCAAACAACATAGAATCAACAATATATAATATCCACCAAACAACATAGAATCAACGACATATAATATCCACCAAACAACCTAGAATCAACAACATAAAATGCGACTCAATGCGACTCGACAAATGCAGATGCATGTGGATCCATTTGGAGCAAAACTCCCAACGTAAAATATGTCAGGTTATCGAGGCATTCAACAAGGCATAAGCCTTCAACTTACAACGTGGTGCCAATCCAGGCCAACTTAATAATGCACATGCTATGTATGATACAACGACCACAACATCAACAACAACTTAAACAACGACAACTTAATCATGCATTAACTGCATCAACTTAATCAACACGATCAACTTCGACTTCAACAACTATTAACAACGTCAACAACAATGCAACTTATAATTAACATAATCAACTTCAACTTCAACAACAATTAACAACTTCAACAACGATTAGCAACATCAACAACAATACAATTTATAATTAACACGATCCAATTAAACTTCAACAACAATTAACAACTTCAACAACGATTAGCAACATCAACAACAATACAATTTATAATTAACACGATCCAATTAAACTTCAACAACAATTAACAACTTCAACAATAATTAACAACTTCAACAACGATTAGCAACATCAACAACAATACAATTTATAATTAACACGATCCAATTAAACTTCAACAACAATTAACAACTTCAACAATAATTAACAACTTCAACAACGATTAGCAACATCAACAACAATACAATTTATAATTAACACGATCCAATTAAACTTCAACAACAATTAACAACTTCAACAACCACACAACTTATAATTAACGCAATCAACTTCAACAACAATTAACGACAGTAACACAACGCAATTCATAATTTAATCCAATCCACTTCATTCTTCGACTTTGGCCATTTGAGCCTACGACACTTAGACCATCTAATTCGGACATAAACGATATCATTCCGACAGTATCGGCAATTCAGCAACTAACACGAGTTAAGACAAAATAACACTGTTTTAATTAACTACCCGTATACCCGAACTATCCCATAAAATTTCGTCCAATTCCGATAAACTATTTTTCCCGCTTAATTCGACTGAAAGTATTATTTTCTGCACTATTTTCAATTTTCTGCAATATTCTAATTAGTCCTAAATATTCTACTAATTAATCCTGTCAATATCATCATTAATTCTGCATTATTATCGCTCGCTTTACCAATAAGTTTACACTGCTGGTCACACCTTATGCTGCTATTTATTACTCTGTTTTTACTCCCCTACAACACTGTTATTAACTAATTAATTCCTGCTATTTAATTTAGCCTCTACTAGTATTTTCCTGTAATTAAATGGATTAACATACTACTTTAATTACACTGTCTGTTCCAATTGACACTGCTAATATTCTTCCCCTGGTATATTTATCCGTTAATGCTAGAATACATTCTGCTACATGTGATCTAATAACTTCATCCATCTATTGTTATTAATTTCATCCTACCTAGTGTATTATTTTTCTTTCCTAAGTCAGCAAGCAAGCCACGAAACAGAACACACAAGACAACACACAGACATCGAAGTGAGACGTCCACCCCCCCTTACCAAGAGGCGGTCGCCTCAGCTCCTACCCACTAGAGGAGACGGTCATCTCCCTCTCTCTTTCTCATCCCATGAGGCGGTCGCCTCCTTCCTTCTTTCTCCAAGGGGGCGGTCGCCTCCCTCCCTATAGCAACGTGCAAAAATCTTCAAATATTGCATCGATTAATCATAATTTAATTGTAGATAACACAGATTCAACCCAAGGCAATTTCATTCATTCTAGCATATAAAATTCTTCACCGAAAATACGATTAGCAGTATAATTACGTAGCTCTAAACCCCACATAAAAATCATCCTACAATCGATTATAAAACCCGAATCCCACCCCTTACCTGTGGATTGACGGGAACTCGGAAATTCGATCGAAATAACGGAACTCTCGGACAACAACGATCCCTCCTAGCACATTTGTTTCCAACTTCTCTTCTTTTCTCTCTTCTGTTTGCTACGGCTATGGTTTGGCTAGGTCTTCTCTTTGTTTTGCAAGCAATATTTTTCTCCTTATTTCACTAGGTTAATTCAATATATAGCTTCTAATAAAATTGTTTTATTAAATAATTCTCCCCAAAAATACTAATTTTCTCTTGTAATTAATATACCACATTTAATTTATTAATTCCAAATAATAGAATAATTCTAGTATTATTTTTATTCTAACTATTAGCCTTATATTTCTCCTTTTATATCTCTTATTTATTTAAACCTAATTCCTTCTCTTATAATTAAATCCAACTAATAATATTATTATAATAATAATAAAATAGTAATAATAATAATATTTCTATTATTTATACTTAACTTAATTTTCACACCTCTTTTCTATATTTCTAACACCAAATAAATAACTCTATTAATTCCACACTTATTTCTAATATTATTTTCAATAATATTCTACCACAAAATTAATTCATCACTAATTATTCTAGTTAATTAATCTCTACTCATAATAATAATTCTCCGACTAAACTGATTATTTCACTTAAATAAACTAGTCCAATAAATAAATACTATTATTCTTAATATTAATCCTCCAATTACACCAACCAAATGATCCGGCTTAAACTTAATAATCCAAATATGTCTCTTAAATAATGCCGACAAATCCAATTACTCCGATTAATTCTCAAACTTCGTCTAATTCCAATAATTAAATCTTTTAATAATTTAATTAACTAATGAATTAAATTCGGGGCGTTACAACTCTCCCCCACTTAGAATATTTTCGTCCTTGAAAATCTATCCGACACAACCATCCTTAACATCACATTCGCATCCAATCTTCCGATTCAACAACAACCCATCCATGGCTTAAATCCACTACTTATATCTCAATCTTCCAATGCTCTTGCAACATAATCCTTACTAACTCGCCAACCATTTTGGCAATATCTTGAAACAACGTCTTATAACATAGCAACAACCTTCACTTGCCCATACTCAACTTATACAACATTGGATCATTATCCTAGCAACATCTTCAACACTGAAATACTTATACAAAATCCTTATTCTCATACTCCGAGGTCATTCATTCACAAAACACCAACAACTCTCTTAATTCTCATCAACTCAAAAGCAACTACTTTGAGACAATCACCTTACAACATAGTAACAACTACTACTCACTTACTTCCTTGTACACCATGGTATCCTCACCTTAACAACATTCTTGTCGTAGCATCCACCACTTACTTACCATTAAGATAGCAAAACAATTGTATATCATCCAACATGATCCCGTCTACTATCAACAAGAGATTAAGGGTGATCAGTTCCTCAATTTGTCAATAGATAGCCGACAACCATAATAGAGATTAAGCCGTCGTTACTAACACTAATAGTATTCTTTTTCCAACTTGCATCCATGATTCAAGGATCCCAACCACTCCAACAATTTCTACAACTTTTAAATCAAACCCAATAATTCCACAACATAGCCTACTTAAACAATCAACTTACTAAATTCTATCTCATAGCAACTATTCTTTTCCAATACATTCCAACTTTTCAAACAACCAAATCTTAAATTCTTACCACCTTCAAATTCGAGAAACGACAAGGCTCCTACAACGTTTGCACCGTATCCTTCAGTAACATACTAATCTGATATCTCTCAACTAAACATATCCGAGAAGCAAAACTTCTCCCCCACTTAGCTTCAACTTAATTCCTGCAAACATTTAACCAAAAAGCAACAAGTACCGACAGTGTTCCACACACTTGTCGCGTACGAAAGAAGTAAACAACGTTAGACAACACTGGCCGGACAGACCGACCTGCTCTGATACCACTAATGTAACACCCCATTTCTACCCAACGTTTATTATAAAATCAGAGTGCGGAAATTTTAAACTAAAAACATGGGATGCCACATTTCAACATTAACAACACAAACAGATAAGATACATAACACTTTTTAATTCGGAGAATCTCATAGCAACTTGCAATAACTTTCAAACAAAATATTTTTTTGTTACTACGCGACGGAATTCATAGTTATACAATTTCATATATTTTACTAATAACAACTAGAAACGTCTTGTTCGACTTTCAACATACTTAACAACTTTTTATTTCACAACATCACTTAGGATTCAACAAATTATACTAATAACAACTAGAGTCAACAATATAAACAACATAGACTAAACGTCCCCCCCGAGTGTTACGTATCAGAGCAAAGACACCGACTTGGACCAACATCAACTAATTCTTCCATTCTTGAATACCTGCACGTTACCAATATAAAGGTAACGGCCAACAAAATAGAAAGGGTGAGATATCGAATAATATAAGCGAAAGTACGATAATTCATATGCTTAGGTAAAGGAACATACAATAATTACTACTTAAATCGATAACATATAATATCTACCAAACAACATAAAGTCAACAACATATAATATCCACCAAACAACATAGAATCAACAATATATAATATCCACCAAACAACATAGAATCAACAACATATAATATCCACCAAACAACCTAGAATCAACAACATAAAATGCGACTCAATGCGACTCGACAAATGCAGATGCATGTGGATCCATTTGGAGCAAAACTCCCAACGTAAAATATGCCAGGTTATCGAGGCATTCAACAAGGCATAAGCCTTCAACTTACAACGTGGTGCCAATCCAGGCCAACTTAATAATGCACATGCTATGTATGATACAACGACCACAACATCAACAACAACTTAAACAACGGCAACTTAATCATGCATTAACTGCATCAAGTTAATCAACATGATCAACTTCGACTTCAACAACTATTAACAACGTCAACAACAATGCAACTTATAATTAACATAATCAACTTCAACTTCAACAACAATTAACAACTTCAACAACGATTAGCAACATCAACAACAATACAATTTATAATTAACACGATCCAATTAAACTTCAACAACAATTAACAACTTCAACAATGATTAGCAACATCAACAACAATACAATTTATAATTAACACGATCCAATTAAACTTCAACAACAATTAACAACTTCAACAATAATTAACAACTTCAACAACGATTAGCAACATCAACAACAATACAATTTATAATTAACACGATTCAATTAAACTTCAACAACAATTAACAACTTCAACAATAATTAACAACTTCAACAACGATTAGCAACATCAACAACAATACAATTTATAATTAACACGATCCAATTAAACTTCAACAACAATTAACAACTTCAACAACCACACAACTTATAATTAACGCAATCAACTTCAACAACAATTAACGACAGTAACACAACGCAATTCATAATTTAATCCAATCCACTTCATTCTTCGACTTTGGCCATTTGAGCCTACGACACTTAGACCATCTAATTCGGACATAAACGATATCATTCCGACAGTATCGGCAATTCAGCAACTAACACGAGTTAAGACAAAATAACACTGTTTTAATTAACTACCCGTATACCCGAACTATCCCATAAAATTTCGTCCAATTCCGATAAACTATTTTTCCCGCTTAATTCGACTGAAAGTATTATTTTCTGCACTATTTTCAATTTTCTGCAACATTCTAATTAGTCCTAAATATTCTACTAATTAATCCTGTCAATATCATCATTAATTCTGCATTATTATCGCTCGCTTTACCAATAAGTTTACACTGCTGGTCACACCTTATGCTGCTATTTATTACTCTGTTTTTACTCCCCTACAACACTGTTATTAACTAAATAATTCCTGCTATTTAATTTAGCCTCTACTAGTATTTTCCTGTAATTAAATGGATTAACATACTACTTTAATTACACTGTCTGTTCCAATTGACACTGCTAATATTCTTCCCCTGGTATATTTATCCGTTAATGCTAGAATACATTCTGCTACATGTGATCTAATAACTTCATCCATCTATTGTTATTAATTTCATCCTACCAAGTGTATTATTTTTCTTTCCAAAGTCAGCAAGCAAGCCACGAAACAGAACATACAGGACAACACACAGACATCGAAGTGAGACGCCCACCCCCCTAACCAAGAGGCGGTCGCCTCAGCTCCTACCCACTAGAGGAGACAGTCATCTCCCTCTCTCTTTCTCATCCCATGAGGCGGTCGCCTCCTTCCTTCTTTCTCCAAGGGGGCGGTCGCCTCCCTCCCTATAGCAACGTGCAAAAATCTTCAAATATTGCATCAATTAATCATAATTTAATTGTAGATAACACAGATTCAACCCAAGGCAATTTCATTCATTCCAGCATATAAAATTCTTCACCGAAAATATGATTAGCAGTATAATTACGTAGCTCTAAACCCCACATAAAAATCATCCTACAATCGATTATAAAACCCGAATCCCACCCCTTACCTGTGGATTGACGGGAACTCGGAAATTCGATCGAAATAACGGAGCACATTTGTTTCCAACTTCTCTTCTTTTCTCTCTTCTGTTTGCTACGGCTATGGTTTGGCTAGGTCTTCTCTTTGTTTTGCAAGCAATATTTTTCTCCTTATTTCACTAGGTTAATTCAATATATAGTAGCTTCTAATAAAATTGTTTTATTAAATAATTCTCCCCAAAAATACTAATTTTCTCTTGTAATTAATATACCACATTTAATTTATTAATTCCAAATAATAGAATAATTCTAGTATTATTTTTATTCTAACTATTAGCCTTATATTTCTCCTTTTATATCTCTTATTTATTTAAACCTAATTCCTTCTCTTATAATTAAATCCAACTAATAATATTATTATAATAATAATAATAAAATAGTAATAATAATAATAATATTTCTATTATTTCTGCTTAACTTAATTTTCACACCTCTTTTCTATATTTCTAACACCAAATAAATAACTCTATTAATTCCACACTTATTTCTAATATTATTTTCAATAATATTCTACCACAAAATTAATTCATCACTAATTATTCTAGTTAATTAATCTCTACTCATAATAATAATTCTCCGACTAAACTGATTATTTCACTTAAATAAACTAGTCCAATAAATAAATACTATTATTCTTAATATTAATCCTCCAATTACACCAACCAAATGATCCGGCTTAAACTTAATAATCCAAATATGTCTCTTAAATAATGCCGACAAATCCAATTACTCCGATTAATTCTCAAACTTCGTCTAATTCCAATAATTAAATCTTTTAATAATTTAATTAACTAATGAATTAAATTCGGGGCGTTACAGCTAGTAACTAGGCGTGTATGGCAAGATAAAGACGAACATAGATCACTTCTAATTTCAAGATAACTTATCTGAATTTAACACACTTCTTCACACATGAACCCCCTAGGGTAATTCTCTCTCCTTGCCTTTCGAATAAATGGTCAAGTCCCTCGAACATAGAGGTATCCTAACACCATTGCCTACAAAACATATCATCATAGTCCCTTCGAATCAAAGATCATAGTCCCTCGATGCTGCCTACGAATACATGATCTCGTCCCTCGATTGTTGTCTACGAAAAGTGATGATCGTCCCTTCGAATGTGCTAGGATACTCCTACAAGTTGCCTTCTATGATCATCCGATGTCCCTTCGAATGTCCCCTTACATCCAATGAATAGGGTTACCTACCAACTAATGGTATGGATAGCGCTATTCTAAAAGAAAGTAAAATAACACAGAAACGACCGTTCTGAGTAGGTAATAAGACTTTTAGTTGCTTGCTCCATCAAAATATCTTTTCACACCTCACACTTTTTACAAAGTTAAAACACTTTTTTAAAACGAAACATTTCCAAACACTTCGTATACATTCCAGCGTGAATCATTACGAAGTCAAAGCGAAATGCCTTTTCAAAACTTTTTCAAACACACACAGAAAGCAAATTTTTAAGTGAGTTAAAACAACTAAGAGCCCGTAGATAACTACGGATGGAAAGGGTGCTAATACCTTCCCTTTTCATAACCTTCTCCCTTACTCAGAATCTAACAAAGGTCTTTTCCTGTTCTTTTCACCTTCCCTTAATTGGATAAAAGAAAAGTCGGTGGCAACTCTTGCTATCCGCAACATTTGCGATCAAAAGCTAAACAATCCAAAGTCAGTTCTCCCACTGTATTACAGTTACTTATGGAAGTTAAACATGAAAAACAACATTATATCACACTAATCATCATTAGGACAAGCATACATTCACAATTAGCTCTCTACCCAAAAATCCCCATTTGTTTTCATAAAAATCCAATTTTCCGAAAACCCATTTTTCCCAAGGTCTCTAACTAGAGATTAACCTTGGCTTAATGGAGGTTTGGATGTCATCCTTGCAGCTATTTGACTCTTCTCATGTCCAAAATTCTACCTCCTTCATCATTTATCCCATAACAACACTTTCCTTATTTTCAGCATGCAACCCCAAGATTCAAATGTGTTTTTCTCCTTCAATATAAAAGCTATGAATGCGAATCAATATATAAAATTGAAGGGAAATTCATATAGATTTCATAACTTCAAGAATTTCTTAAATCAGAGTTACGAGTAAAATATTACGACCTGATTAGTGGAGCTGATCAAGAAATCCCGTACCCAGATTTTTCACCAAAATCAGCATCAGACCCATAACTTCAAACGCATTTATCTCACTCATCACGAACATGCAGTATACAAGTCTTTTACGCAAATCGAAGAGAATTTCGCGAGCTTTCTGAAAAAACAAGAATCAACTTAATCAGAGTTATAAGCAGAAAATTATCACCTGTTTAGTGGAGGCTTTTTAAGGTGTGCGAAAATGGTGATGGTTGAAGATGGACATGACTTTTCTTCCTATTTTCTCTCTATTTTCTTCTCAAAACCTGATTTGGTTATAACTTAATACCAAACAAGGAATTATAGGTCATTGATCAGTGCATTTTCATGCACATTCTTCCATGTTTGTATCTAAGAATTTCCTTGTTTTCCTTTAATTATTTTTATATTTTATATTGTTTTTCTATTTTATTCTATTTTTGCACTTATTTCATTTTCGTATTTAATTTTCAGCATTTGCAGCTTTCGCAGAAACATTTATAACTTGAGCTACAGGAATCGGATTGAGGCGTTTGACCATGCGTTGGAAAGCTAAGAGAAAGATCTACAACTCTCTAGTTGTGGCCAGAAGCTGATTCGGACTGTAGCAAGGTTGAAAAAGTCGTTGAAGTTGCAGCATTTTTTATATTTAAGTTTTGGGTCATTTGTTTTGGGTCTGGGTTGTGTTTTTGACCCAACTGGGTTATGACCCGAATCCTTGTTCTTAGTATACCTAGCAGCCGCTAAAGTAATTTGGTGGGACCTTTCATTATTCAGAAAAAAATACTTTTTGTTTTTGACGATTATGATGAGGAACTAAACATCCAGAGTCGATCTAGTGTATTCAGGTTCCAACACTTGAGATTATTATAATGTTAATTTCAGTTTAATTCCTTTCAATAATATTTTGTGTTATTGTATGCTTAATTCAATTGCATAAAATATATTGATTCAATTTGGTTGATTGTATGATCCTAACTTAGACTCATCGCGTTTGCTTAATTCGTTGTTGTGTCTGATCAATCATGTTTGCTTAATCCATGAAAATTTATCCCGTTTGCTTAATTCGGACAATAGGATCGTACATCTCACAAACTTCACTGCGCTTGTCATTGGGTTTGTATCCAAATAGGAATAGACAATCTGCTTCGGGTATTAAAATTATAATAATCGATGATAGTAGGAACTGAATCGGTAGATTGACTTATTTTATAATCACTTATTTTATAATTTTTCTTAATCGATCACCCAACCAACCCCCTAATTAAATTTACCTTCAGTTAGTAATAATCAAGAATCCTTGTGAGACGATTCGAGTCATTGTCGCTATACTACGTTTTCAAAAATTACTCGTTTTGATTCGCGCGCGACAGCGGATCAAATTGGCGCCGTTGCCGGGGATTCTTGTTGTTAACTAATTTTAGAGTCTTAGGATTAGTGTTCTCGCATTTAGGCCCTAGTTTCCTCAGGTTTTGGCAAATTCGCGTTTAGAGTCAGAAAAAAAACAGGTTTTTAGAAAATTTGTGTCCGATTGTATAATATGTTTGCCTACTGGAAGCAGAAAAATCGTGCGATCAATTCTCCCTTACTCTAAAATTTAGAGTAAGGGATTCCGACGTCAAATTGCCAAATTCATCTTTTTTCTATTTTTAATTAATTTATTACTGTTTTCATAGAGTCGAAAAAAATCAAAAAAAATCTCAAAATTATTATTTTACGTCATTAGATTAAATTTGGTGTTTTTATATTTTTATGAATTTATTTTAATCGTTTTTCTTCTTTCTATTTGATTCTGCATGTTTGGGACATAGTTTGTATTTATGTGTTTGTTGATAAGATGGCTGAACAAAGAAATTTGAGGCAATTAGTTTCCCCTTATATGAACTATAATGGTTTATGTATTGACTATCCTACAAGTGATGCACCTTTTGAATTGAAATCTAGTTTAATACATTTGCTGCCTAGATTTAATGGTTTTGCAGGTGAGGATGCACATACGCATCTAAAAGAATTCCAGGTTGTGAGCTATGAACCTCCCAAGCCTTCACTAGAGGACATTGTTAAACAAATGGCTGCAAATAATCTCCAATATCAACAACATATAGATTATACTTTAACTGCAAACACATTGGACAACTTGTCACTTTGGTGAATGTCATGCAACAAGCTCAAGGATCAAACCAACAACCCTTGGAAGAGAGTTACTTTTCAAATAGAGTCTAATTCGAAATTGTTGATGATACCGTAGTGATTTATTTGCTGATTTTCCATCATTGTCTGGTTTTGACGATGTTTATTCTTGTGATGTTTGTACTGACACTAAAATTTGCTCTGTTTGTGCTGAAATTGAGGTTGCCTTGCAAGTTGATATTCTTACTGCAGATGAGGTTGCAAATGAAGTTGTTCATGTAGATGAAACTCTCGACACCCCGGCTTCCCAGAACAAACCATCCATCGAACAACCACCTTCCCAAGAGCTGAAACAAATTCCTGAAAATCTTAAATATGCTTATTTAGAGATGAATGAAAAGCTACCGGTTATAATTTCTTCTAACCTTAATTTTTATCAAGAAAATAAGCTTTTGCAGGTTTTGAAGAAGCATAAGAAGGAGATTGGGTGGACTTTGGCCGACATTCCCAATATTAGCCCATCCATGATTTTGCATATGTTCTCAATTGAAGGGGAAGATGAAACAAAAGTAGTGAGGAAGCCCTTCAATCTTTTGATCTCCAATGTTGTTGAAAAGAAGATCACATGCCCATTCGACACTTTTACTTATCGAAGATTCTTCTTTGATCCTGGAATAAAAGGCGAAGGCAGTGATAAAATTCTCAAGTTCAATGGACATTACCCAAAACTACTCCATGAGAGCCCCACTTTGGAAGAAGAGAATGTAGAAGATCTGTCTTTGAGAAAGGATGCTTATGTGATTACTTATCCTCCTTGACTACTCGGGTGTGTTCTTTCCTTTCTCTCTCTCACTCCTATTTAGTAGTTATGTCTTTTCATTGAGGACAATGCTTGTTTTAAGTGTGGGGGAGAGAATCCTTTGTTTTATTTGCTTTTGTTTCCTGTTTTCTTGTTTTGTTTTGTTTTTAGTTATAAAATAAATTTCATCTAGTTTGAAAGTTCTGGGGTTAGAGATTAATCTGAGGTTAGTTGTGGAGATTTGGGAAAAGTTCATAAGATCGGTATCGTCTTAACACCGTAAGTCTCCCATATGGAAATTGATTTGAATTCTTATTATGTTTTAGCCTTGAATTCTCATTCTCGACTCTTGAGTAGTTTATTTGATCGACCATCTCACACACTCTACGCAAGGAAGTCGATGAATATAAGTGAGTGGTTCAAAAGAAAAAAGATAGAAAAGGAATGCGCCTTCTAAGTTTGGTGACCTCACCGGTCACTTAACCCAACGGTCGTAGAACCTACAAAAAATTGATAATAAGACTCGTTGTTAGTTGGTTCGGTTTGTGTCGAACTTGGTAGGCGGACTACGGTCCGATCCCCAACTACATGAGTAAGCAAAGGTTATGCCACGTAAGTACGAACCCCACGCAAAAGGATCGAGTCACTAACCGTCGCTTTGCTATGAGTGTGTGGAGATAACGAGCTTAATGTGATTGCGCGAACGAAAAAGAGTAAAAGGAGGATGAGTAAGTTAGGCTTTAGCATAATAATTTGATTTGAATTGGGTTCTATATTCAGAGATAATATTAGTGTTTCTATGATATCCTTAGTGTGTAAGGTTAGTACCTATTGATGCAATCTTAACCAAGAGGAGTTTGTAGCCTAGAGCGAGTAACGATGATGCTTTTGTGTTTCTTTTTACTTTATTTTGCTCGGAGTGCAAAAGTTCAAGTGTGGGGGAATTTGATCAGTGCATTTTCATGCACATTCTTCCATGTTTGTATCTAAGAATTTCCTTGTTTTCCTTTAATTATTTTTATATTTTATATTGTTTTTCTATTTTATTCTATTTTTGCACTTATTTCATTTTCGTATTTAATTTTCAGCATTTGCAGCTTTCGCAGAAACATTTATAACTTGAGCTACAGGAATCGGATTGAGGCGTTTGACCATGCGTTGGAAAGCTAAGAGAAAGATCTACAACTCTCTAGTTGTGGCCAGAAGCTGATTCGGACTGTAGCAAGGTTGAAAAAGTCGTTGAAGTTGCAGCATTTTTTATATTTAAGTTTTGGGTCATTTGTTTTGGGTCTGGGTTGTGTTTTTGACCCAACTGGGTTATGACCCGAATCCTTGTTCTTAGTATACCTAGCAGCCGCTAAAGTAATTTGGTGGGACCTTTCATTATTCAGAAAAAAATACTTTTTGTTTTTGACGATTATGATGAGGAACTAAACATCCAGAGTCGATCTAGTGTATTCAGGTTCCAACACTTGAGATTATTATAATGTTAATTTCAGTTTAATTCCTTTCAATAATATTTTGTGTTATTGTATGCTTAATTCAATTGCATAAAATATATTGATTCAATTTGGTTGATTGTATGATCCTAACTTAGACTCATCGCGTTTGCTTAATTCGTTGTTGTGTCGATCAATCATGTTTGCTTAATCCATGAAAATTTATCCCGTTTGCTTAATTCGGACAATAGGATCGTACATCTCACAAACTTCACTGCGCTTGTCATTGGGTTTGTATCCAAATAGGAATAGACAATCTGCTTCGGGTATTAAAATTATAATAATCGATGATAGTAGGAACTGAATCGGTAGATTGACTTATTTTATAATCACTTATTTTAAGCGCTTATTTTATAATTTTTCTTAATCGATCACCCAACCAACCCCCTAATTAAATTTACCTTCAGTTAGTAATAATCAAGAATCCTTGTGAGACGATTCGAGTCATTGTCGCTATACTACGTTTTCAAAAATTACTCGTTTTGATTCGCGCGCGACAGCGGATCAGTCATGCATTCTTGTTTAAGGTCCAAAGTGCCCCTTAACTAAGTCAATATTACTAGTTTGCCATTCCATTCTATTCCAACTAAATCATATTCATAAAAATGCCACTTGGTCCATCCTTGACTAATGTCTCAGTATTTCTTCCAAATCAATTACTTCTCTTAATTAATTCCAATACCCATTCTCATTTAGTAACATAATTATTGGGATGTTACATATATGTTTTGTTTCTTCTTCAAAAATTACTTCCAATCTTGTTACAAATTTTTTTTGATGTTTGTTTGAGGTGTGAATCATGATAAGTGATGTGTGTTTTGTTGTGTTCTATTTGTTAAACTTTTAAATCTCTTCCGAAGTTTCTAATTTCAAAAATAAATATTTATATTTGATAGTGAATTTATTATATGATGCAATGGAAATCGTGTCATTATTTCATGTGGATTACTAACAACTTGTAATTTATTTTAAAAAATAAAACATAAAATAAATTTCATGAAATATATTATTTTAAAAAACAATAACATAAAGTACACCGAAAAATATAATAGTGAAAAATACATTGATGAATATAATGTTTGAAAAAATACTGTAAATTGATCAACCGAGCTAAACTAAACCAAACCAAACTAAATCAATTAGTTTGATTCGGTTCCATTTTAAAAATATTAAAAACACAAATCAAACTAAACCGATGGATATATCATAAGTTCTGACCTTTTTTTCTTAAAAATTTGACTAAACCGATTAGATTTCGCTCCTAAATACAAGAATATAGATAGTAGTAGAAAATAGTTTTTTAAATAAATATAGAGCCATATTAACGGTTTTAATTAAGGTATTAATTGTTTTTTTATATAATATTTTATTTATAAAATTGCAATCATTCATAAAATTATTCTATGTTAAAAATCTATAATAATTATAATATAATTTTTTTTTGCTTTTTAAAATAATAATAACCAATTATACAATTTTTATAATTTTTTTATTATAAAGTAATTCTATTAGTGGTATGTGTTATTAAAATATAAATATTCACTGTCACTGAATAAAAAAACAACAACGAATATATTATATACTAGTTTGTATAGAAATTTGAAAAAAAATTATTTTCATGGGTTTTAATTTTTGAATTAATATTTATTTTATATATAATAATAAGAACTATTGGTATATTAATTAAAAATTAAAAACATTAACAATAAAGTTATTTAATGTTAAAAAATCTATAAAAATAATTTAATTGATTATTGTAAATCTTAAAATATAAGAAACATATATATATTTTTTAAATGTAATGTTAATTAATTTTTAACACATATTACATAAATTACGATGAAATAGTACTATGAAAAAAGAAATTAATCAAATCTATTAGATGGAAAATTAAAACTTAAGATTAATTGCTTTTATTTCTCAAAATAACTAAATATTTCATTTGAGTCAATATATATAAAGTTGTTAAATTTCTGTGCATCGCATTTATTGTATTATTAATTAATAGTTTTATAAAGTAGAATAAGTTTGTAACCGGTGCCTGCAATAACAAGAGACAATAAACCCGACCCGGTGGAACCCATTTTTATGGTATTTATCACTGCATCCAAATCAAAGATTCGACTCAGTGACTTTGTAAGAAAAAAAACATCTCATCTACGCGATGAAGCCATTTTCAATTTTCCTTATCTTCACCATCTTCATCATTGCATCAGCATTAGGTATTTCTCTTCACGATTCATCGATCCCGTTCTTCACATAAATCACTCAATTCCCCTTATATACTTATTCATTCTGATGTATATTTTTCAGATCTAGTTTATTTTCTCCTTCAATTCATCAATTTCTATGATTATTACTTTTTAATTATTTAGTTTTGATTTATGATGTTGTGTATTTTTTCGTTCGCGTGTGTCAGTTGCTGCGAAGAATGCTGCTGATGTAACGGAGTTGCAGATTGGCGTTAAGGTAAATTGTAATTTGGATTTCATGATCGGTAAACTAATACAGGTGTCAACGTGTCAACTTCAGTGTCGTGTTTCCGGTATCAGTGATTTATAGATTATTGTTTCCTTGGGGTCAGAAAGAGTATTTACAATCTTGTAAATTTTATGAAAGAATCCTTAGATATTTGTGATCTGCGTGTTTGTTACTTGATTCGTGTAGCGTGGTAAAATGCCTTGCTTGTGGTAAAACAGTTACAAAATGTTAAGTTCATTAAGTGTCAAGCGAATTCGGTTGCCCATACTTTAACTAAGGTGGCCAATTCTTGGACTAGGCGTAATGTGTTGAGTTTGGTACCTCCTTGTATTGATCAATTTTTATTAAATGATAAAAGTTAAGTTTCTTTCTTTCAAAAAAAATAAATGTCTCCTTAGAATACCAATACAACATTTATTATTATTTTTACTACTATACGCATATTTATTAACTTTCATGCTTTTCAACTACTCTACTATCAATAAAATAATGGGGTTTAGTAAGTGATATTAATTTTATCATTAAAATCAACGCATCTAATCATTTTTTTAAAAAGTCCGTGGAGCTCAAATAAGACACTTATTATGAGACGGAGGAGCAATCATGTAATCATCTTCCCTTCCTATGATGCAATTCCTTTTGATGGCCAATAATACATAAGCAAGGCTATTTCTATTGTGTATTATAGTGAAAACGGGTTTATGTCTTTATTGCTCACTGTTTATACCCTTTGTAATTGCAGTATAAACCAGCATCATGTGAAGTTCAGGCACACAAAGGTGATAAAGTGAAAGTACACTACCGGGTGAGTAGTTTCATTTGAAGTTATGATATCTTCCAT
This sequence comes from Vicia sativa, assembly GCA_021764765.1. NCBI lineage: Eukaryota > Viridiplantae > Streptophyta > Magnoliopsida > Fabales > Fabaceae > Vicia > Vicia sativa. The sequence goes on from CM038796.1 coordinate 129,744,780, forward strand.
GAAAGTAGCTTAAGTAGTTACCTGAAGGGATTGTTTGGGAGAGGGGAAGGATTGAAGAACCAAAAGAAAAGAAAGGGAATGGAAGGGAAGATGGGAGATTAAGTAGTAGGTAACTAATAAGTTTGTGTTACTCTAAGACCCTCTAGATTGGAGAAACTTCTAAACCTTTTTAAAGGTTAATAACCTATAACAAGCACAACCAGAAATCAACTAGAGCCATTTTGATGCTGTATTAATTTTGTAGCCTACCTTCTGTTGACATCGATCCATTATTTTGAGTTGTCAGTTACATGCTTTGAGAAATTTGGCTATTTCATTTGTTATTGTGCTGACTGATGAGGAGAGGAGAAATGTATTCACTTAATTTTTGTCTATCATCTTCCTACAAATTGAATATTCACTTGTCTTTGCAGGGAAAACTCACTGATGGAACTGTATTTGATTCTAGCTTTGAAAGAAATAATCCAATTGATTTTGAGCTTGGTGGTGGTCAAGTGATCAAAGGTAAACACACAACCACAAATAACTCTAGTGTTTTTTCTTTTCAGATTTCCAGTTTCATTATAAAAAACGGGGATAATGACATAGCGGCTGTGCTGGATTTCTAATTGATGTATATATTATCATGAGGTCTTATCCGACTGTAATAGTCCAAAAATTACTTTTATAATTAAAGCCGATAAAAAAATCCTTAAAATTACATTGAAGTACCAGTCCCACACAAACACAGAAAAAGTAACTAATTTAAATGACAACATATAGAAAAGCACACCCGTATTTCTTCAGATTTTATGTTTTTATTATCATTTAAGTTTCTGGCCACTGGATACCCATGCTATAGTTTATAATCATAACATGCATGGTTATATTTATGTAATCATGCAAGCATGTAAGATTTAGTTTTATTACAAAGTTCTGGTTTATGATGGGAGATCTTCAAGATAGATGATTACATGATTGCTCCTCTTCTTTGCAGGATGGGACCAGGGATTATTGGGAATGTGTCTTGGTGAGAAGCGAAAACTGAAAATTCCAGCTAAACTTGGCTATGGAGAACAGGGTTCCCCACCAACTATTCCAGGTAATTTATCACGTTGATAACGATAATAATGCCGAAGAGCCAAAACCTTTTTTATATTAAGATAGTGAAAAATTATTACCTAACAGCTAGAAAATCTGGTTGCCCTGCTTATGTAAATGACATTGAGTTGAGTTGAACTACAGGTGGTGCAACACTTATATTCGACACTGAGCTTGTGGGAGTGAATGACAAAAGTTTAAGCGATGAAAAACCAACCTCCTCTGAACTGTAGACAAATCAAAAGAAATGAAAAACTAGACTATTGGTCACCTTTGATAGTTTACTTTTGTTTCTTAATAATGCTTTCAAGATCAAGGTTTCATTGTGTAACCTTTGAGTGTGGGATAGTTTAGAAAGATTTTGCTGTTGTACCCTATAACTTAAATACTTCTATTTGCTATTCTTTTAGCTTTCCTGAGAATTTTCATTCGATTGCGTGTCTCCATTAATTTTTTGCAATTGAGTTGGTTTATGCTTCATGGTAATCCTTATAATATGCTCAACAATGGGAACATAGTGGATACAAAGTATAACCTTTTAGGGGCACATATTTTACAATTTACTTTTTATATTTTTTTTCTCCTTAAATATATTCGTTTGATTTTTTTTTTTTTTTTTTGCAATAAAAGCATTAATCTATTAGCCAAAAACAGTTTGATACAAATGATCCAAAGGGACTAAACAGACCATAACTTTTAATTGGCCAACATCTACATGATGGGCCAGCTTGTTTGTCAAAGTGCACCTGAACACAACACTATATTTGATTCTCTCAATGATCCTAGGTTCCATATCTTTGTGACTAAAAACTTTATTATTTCTGTTTCTCCAAATCTCATTGAGGGCTTCAGCTATAGGAAGTCTAGCAATCTTTGTCCGTCAACAACACTATATTTGATTATCTCAATGATCCTAGGTTCCATATCTTTGTGACTAAAAACTTTATTATTTCTGTTTCTCCAAATCTCATAGAGGGCTTCAGCTATAGGAAGTCTAGCAATCTTTGTCCGTCAACAACACTATATTTGATTCTCTCAATGATCCTAGGTTCCATATCTTTGTGATTAAAAACTTTATTATTTCTGTTTCTCCAAATCTCATAGAGGGCTTCAGCTATAAGAAGTCTAGCAATCTTTGTCCGTCAACAACACTATATTTGATTCTCTCAATGATCCTAGGTTCCATATCTTTGTGATTAAAAACTTTATTATTTCTGTTTCTCCAAATCTCATAGGGCTTGACTATAGGAAGTCTAGCAATCTTTGTCCGTCAACAACACTATATTTGATTCTCTCAATGATCCTAGGTTCCATATCTTTGTGATTAAAAACCTTATTATTTTTGTTTCTCCAAATCTCATAGAGGGCTTCAGCTATAGGAAGTCTAGCAATCTTTGTCCGCCAATTAAGTTGAGGCATCCTACTCATCCGCTTCACAATGTTGCCCCACTCATCCGGTAATCTCAAGCCCAACCAGCAAAGTCCAAATCTCCTTCGTACTGTTACATTGAAAATAAAGATGGTCCATGTCTTCTAGTTGGTCACAGAAGCTACAGCACGCATCTGAGATAATATCAAATTTCTTTAGCCGCACCTTTGTGGGAAGCATCCATATTCGTTTGATCTTTTCTCTTTATCTTTATTTCTTTTAGTTTATTATTATATATTTTTTAAATGTTGAATATTGATGCTTCTTTCGTTCCACATTGTGTATTAAAATTCAAGTGACTAGTGTCTAGGATTTTAAAAATATCATTTAAGAGAAATGGAAATTGAACACATATTTTGCAAGTATTATTTTAATGTTACATACAGTTCAGAATTCATTAGGTGCAATAGTTTAAGCGGTGGGCTGGTTCATTCATAGCAAAGTTTTATAAAAGGGCATTTTTCATTAGACATGTCTTGCATTCACACTCGGACAAAATTCAAAATTAAAGCTAAAAAACAATCGGATTTTAGAATTCGGATGCATTAACGCACCATCCTAATCCATCTTAGATAAAGGGAAAACAAAGTGTAAAATGTTCAGATTTCAAAATTATGGAGATTGAGATTCTGACGTGTTTATTTGAGTATTCTCGCTCAAACTTTTCCTTCTTTATTATCTTTCATTTCATCAAATCTGAATAAGTGAAACAAAGCTCACCACTACCTACTCATGTGTTACCGTTGTAAATAGGAGCAGCAGTAATATAATGATAGAATGAAAAATAAAACTCAATTTATTGACGATGATGAAGTTTTTATTTTTATTTTTATGCAAGACGATGATGAAGATTTTTTTTTTGATGCAAGACCATGATGATGATTACTCTAAAGAACAAGTATCATTTTTATTGACGATGATGAAAATCACTCTAAAGAACAAGTATCATTAGAGTACAATTTAGGAAATTCAAATGAAGTACAATAGAATATTTAGCAACTAGTAAAAATGTAAAATAGGTCTTGGCAGAAGGATACTAATGGAAGGAGCGAAGTTCTCGAATTTCCAATCATTGCATGCCTCATTCATCATCATTCCTTCTTATAGTGCGAATTAATTGTGTTGTACAAGACTATTTACTCTGAAAATTGATAAATACACTAGTCTCTTGTTAAAGGTTGTTTTGCGAGATCGACTAGTGAATTTTAGAACAATGCTTCAATTTTTAAGTATTTTTGAAATAAGACGTAATGAGTGATTTGGATGCAAGCGATTTCGACACGATGTGAAATCTGCTTGTTTTGTAAGATGATAACGATGTTAGTTGAAAAATGAAAAGCTTGAATAATAAAGTAAATTTGCAAGACTTAAATAAAGTTGAAAGTAAATTTGCTTGATATTAAATGAAAAAGAACGGGTGATTCAAATGTACTTTGCCCTTGCTCGACTAATTTCGCTCGTAGCTTGAGTACTCGGAGTATTTGCGTAAGGTTTAAATAAGTTTGAATCCCCCAAAATTATTTACAATGTTTTATTTATAATACAAAAAAAGTAACTGCTTCTTTGGTGGGCTTCCATTCTCCAAGCACCACGTGTATGCTAATTTCTCAATTTTCCTTTGCATGTTCTCACGTTCCTCAACCTACCAGCAAATAACCTATCTTCCACGCCTGTTTCTTCGTAAATTCCCTTCTTGGATATGATCCTCATGTTGTTGTCGCGCCTTCTGTCGACTTGACCCTCTTTCTTATTTGAGAATTATCCTAAGTTCACCTTTATTGTCGACCTCTCTCTTACGCTCCTCATTTTGCCTATGACCATATTACTTTCATTATCTGGATTTTGACCTTGTCAAAATTCTAGCTAATAAATTGCCTCCCCCAAAATGCCTCATTCAACTGGCAGTGAGAGAGGGGCATTTCCGCCTTCTCTCATTTGGCATCATGGGGTGACCTCATTACCATCATGGCATTTCTCTCAAAGTTCATGTCTAAAGTCATGTAGGCACTACCGCATAGTTCCAACTTCCTAGACCAGAACGTGGACCATACTCAACAACTTCCTCGTTCTTCTTATAGGAGTTTGCCACCGTGTGCGTCGCGTGGCCCTTAGTGACCCTCTTCTAAAATTGAATGTTCATACCTTAAGCATATAAATGCTTCAAAGCATCATTGTTATTTCTTTATTTACACTTTACTCGTAAACTAAGCTTCAGATTTCCTTATATTCTCCTTCTCTCAACTCAGTTGAAACTCTTCACTTTTCAACAATGAATTTTTCCACTCATCCTCTAGACCAAGCGCCAAAGGCATATTTTGTGCCTCCGGTCACTAAGCTTGACCAACCTCTTGTTGTTAACAACCAATAGTTTGTCTTGGAACCACCACTGATGGAAGAGAAAATGCACATTTTCCGTTCTCAGATAGTTCTTCCCTTCCTTGTTGGTGATATTTCACATGCCCTTTTAGGACCAATCCCTGATCCTTTTAGGGAAGTTCAACAAATTGTAGAGTTTTTTCCTGCTTATCACCAGACCAAACCCAAAGTCAATAAAGATTCACTTCTCAACTTTAGCCATCTTTACCGAACAATTAGGGTTTTTTGTTGTGCACCATTTGTCATCCCTGACTACATCTCTTGGTTGGACAAAGACAAAAAGGTATAAATTCATTTCTAGAAATACCATGGGATTTTTGACATGATCCAGGTGTCTAGGGTTGGTCCCACTTACTGCCCTAATCTCTTGATTTCTTCTCTATACTTCTGGGATGGTTTGACTCACACCTTTCACCTTAATTGTGGGATGTTGACTCCCACACTATTCTTACTATTTTAAAACTTGTTTTTTTACCCTAGCTAGCGCATGTGACCTATTCGTTCAGATTCTTCTTAAGTGACAGTTGTCTGCTATAAGATTTTTCTTTGATCACTAAATCTTTATGTTGTTCCCTAGTGACTATTTTTTACCCTTTTTTATTCTTTGTCTTTCATCTATTTTCATTTTCTTTCATTCTTCTCTTCATTCTTTTACTATTTATTTTTCTTAAAATTTCTCTTCTCTATGGATACCAGAACCTTCAAGGGTGATGTATATCTTCTTTAAGTGATCAATGAGAAATGAACCGATAGTGTGACTGATGAAGGTCGGCTTAACTCATTCATAGAAAACCAAGGTTGGATTGGGTATACAACCATGCTTAGAGGTCCTATATACCCTAACCTTGTGAAACAACTTTGGATTCATGCATCCGTCAGTTCTAATGGAGATTACATTCATTCTTATATCTTCGATAATCCCATTATTATCACTCATCATTCCATTGAACGAGCTATTTGTTGCCCCCTGTTCCTAACTCCTGCATGAGTGTTGAGATGTTCCCAAATGTTCCAAATACATCCTTTTGTTTTGAACCAGAAACTGCATATAGACTGAAACCTTCTGCAAGAATCTGGTTTCAGTTTTTGTTGACAAATCTTCATCCAAGAGGATAAAATCTTGATAATATTTTTCCAAGGGGTGTGTGTCTTCTCTATTGTCTTCGCAAGAACTTTCCTGTCAATATTTCTGCTATCATTTTCAATCATCTTAAGTTATCCATTCTTAGCTCCGGAAACTCTCGCAAATCATTTATTACCTATGGACGTGTATTATATTAATTGTTTAAGTTAACTAATGTAACTGAAATTGTTCGGAGGGATCCATTGTTTGGAGAAAATGTATTATTTGACGAGATCTGTGATGTTTTTGAAGTTTAGCTTAGTCTAGTTTGCTTTAATGTACTATGTCTCCTTTTATGTTGAATAAAAAGTTTCTTTTATTCTCTTATTATATTTCGGTTTTTCAAATTTTTAAATTTTTGATTATGACAAAAAGGGGGAGTAGTTAAAGTAAAGTAATTTTGATTCGAATTGGTCAAATTCTATGAAAAATACTTCTTACATTCTAACCAATATAAAATGTTGTTTCTTGGTAGAATTGTATTTGCTTCCTTATTTCAAGATTTTTAATAAGAATCTAAAGTCTCCTTGTGCCATCTCTCGTCAAATTCCCCCTACATGTCGTGGCTTATAATAACATAACCAATACCACATAGTCCGACAAGTCCGGATCCAACAACAACATCATTGAACCAAGCTGTCCTAGGTTTAAATAGATCAAAGATTTTTTCAAAGTGGTTCACAGACTTAATGGGCAACTATTCTTGTAACAAAAAAATAATAACCTCAATGTTAGTCCTTAAAATAATATTTGTGAGTAAACCGTTAAAATGAATTAATTGCAATAAAAAATATACCTCCCCATCCCAAACATACCGAGCAGCATGATCATTTTAGTAGATCAAGATGGAGGTATTAAAAGGCCCTCCTTGATAGCCGAGGTTCGCCTGCTCCTTTATTGCATGTAGCTAGGCAACCGGTGTATCATGTACAACCTCCTCGGGTACGTCAACCTGCTCGGGTACCTCTTCCTCATTGGGTACCTACTCATGTGCATGAGATAATGACGCTTGAGAAAGGAGACTGTTCGATGCAGAAGTGGATCCTTCAGGAACTTCTGTCCGTATTACCCGACCACGTCCTTGACCCCTATTAAGCCGCTTAACTCTCTCACATCAAATAGAGGCAGTTTGGCTTGGTCTGCCTTGTCTTAATCGGTTGTTCGGGTCCTGGTTGTCAGTCATTTTCTTGGAAAAAATGATAATAGTTAATAAGAGAGAAGGGAATGAAACAAGTTTGAACAAAGTTAAAAAAACAACTCAGTCAAGAATTCAGATACGCACATTCAAAACAAGTCAAAGGGGGTTTCAGATGTGCATTTCTAAAACCACCTGCGAATAACAATTAGCAAACACCTTCATCCTCTTGCCCTAAATCATCCAAAAACCTTATTTTATCACCCAAACACCCACATTTAACTACTCTAACATCAACCTACACAATGTAATTGATTCTAACTAACCTAATAACCTATTATAGCATTACAAAGTGAATCAAATGAAAATGGAAAAAAACTTACTCAAATTTGGAGCTTTGGAGATGAGTAGTGTTAGTACCATGATTTTGTGATTGGCTAACTTTAGGAAAAATATGGTTTGTCATGATAGGATGTGTTGTTATGTGTTTTCAACCAGATATCGAAGACAATGTCATGATATCTTAGTCTGGTGTAGCAAGTGCTGATGTTTGATATTTCTTAACAAGATTTGATTTTGTTTTCTTAGATTCCTTTTGGTTATATCTCAATTATTTTCGCATGTCAAGAATGTGAAATATGGAACAGAAGAATAAAATCTCCATCAGCATTACAATTTTCTAAATTTGGTTGTTAAGTTAATTTATTATACTTGAAGATTTGTTCCAAGATTTTAGGAGATATTCTCTGCAACAATCAGTGCATGGATTAAGAATTGGGCAGAGACTTCGAAGTTCATGGATAGCCGAAGCTTATAAAAGGAAGACCAAGACCTAGAGCAATTTAGTTCTTGTTTTGTTTTATTTAAAAAATAAGGGTTTATGTTTGAGAGTATCTCGTGTGTTTTGTGGTGTAACTCACCCTTGTATCTTTTGATACTTGTGGTAGACATAATATTCTCACTCAGAAAATCGTAGGTAATTAATTGAATATTGTTCTCCTTGAAGCTGTGAAACAAGAGTTAGTATTATTCTTGGTGGAAGTATTTAAGCAATCCAGGTATTATTTTTAGTTAAGAGTCTTAACTATGTATTTATAATTGGGAAGTATGTTCTTTCTGGAAGTTCCTGGGATTGGGATTGTCTTTAGTTGTAATTGGGGAGTGTGTTCTTCCTAACAGTTTGTGGCATTGGAATTGTTTATCACTGCGGTGATTGGAAGTGAGATGGAGATTTCTCATATTTAGGGAGGACCTTGGTAGAAGTTTCAATGAGTAGGGATTAGGTGAGAAGTTGTAAATGAAGGAGTTTAGCTTTGAACTAGTATTATTAATAGTGGATTTTCTTCCTGCCTTGGTAGCCCCCAGAGTAGGTGAATTTACACTGGATCGGGTTAACAATTTCTTGTTTTATTTATGCTTCTACACTTTATCTTCTTGTATATTATTCCAATTTTATATTACTACCCAATTTATCTAAAAATTTCGTAAAAATCTATCCTGACATGATGTGTTGATATTAGAAACATCCATACGAACATGTTGAGTACCAGTGGCAAAATTTCAAGTAGGAAAGACTTTAATGGAGCTTTTGCTTCTTCAAACTCAGTTGCAATGAGTTGAAATGAGTGAAAATTTGAAGTTTGAAGAAATATGGTTTTTGGGTTAGTAAACAAAATGGAAACTGATGTGTGAAAATGTTCTGTTCGTGTTGGTTTATATATTTAAATGACTTCGGGTATGCACATATGAAATATTTGAAATTAATTTACTGGGTGACTTCGCATATGCATATTTGAATCACCATGAAATCAAATAATGAGGTTGATTCAGATATGCACTTGAGAAGTCACATTTTATTGATTAAAAACATGACTTCAGGTATGCACATGCAAAGCCAACTTTTCTTGACAAATAAGGCGAGTTCAGATATGCACATCCGAATTTTGGGGGTATTTTGAGTTTTTCACCATGAGCCTCTTAAAAAACCTAGAGATGGGTAAAGAAATTCCCGGTGTGAAATGTTAGAGGGCGAAGGCCTAGAGATTCTTAGGCCTAGGTTTAGAGTCAATAATGTGACTCAAAGGGAGATGATGGATTGGAATACTAGGCAGTCAAGGCAAGATCTAAGGTATGGGAAGTAATGCCCACATGAATTATCACGGGAAGCGGTGAAATGATTCATCGACCTGGAAGAATGCATGCGTGCCAAATGGAATGCATCAGACAGACGTGGAGAGTTATAAAAAGGGCCAACCCTAAAAGCCTGACTCATTTCCTCTATTCTTTCTCTCTACCTCATATATTCTCTCAAATACACTCTCTCTCCAATCTCTACATCCTCCATCGTCCTTAACCCTCTTCAACGTCCAACCCACCGGAGACATGCAGAGGCTAAGGTGACACCACCGTCTTCTCCGCCACTCCCTCTCCACAAACTAAACAACCACCAAGATCACCCCTTCCCTAACGTTGGACTCTTATCATAAATCAGAACACCAAATCTTCATGAAAATGACCAAACAGTCGAATCGAAGATTAAAACCAAAAACCTCTAAACCGATGTAAATCAACCCTAATCCTAAAGTTCATAATAAAAGACCTCACTAAAATATATCCTTGACATGTTTATAAAACCAAATCCAACAAGAAACTCAAAGAAAAAACCAAACTGAACTCACCTCGGTCGAATCCCTAAGGCTATGTTTGGATAACTTTAAACTAACAGAACGAAGCAGAACAAAGTGGAATGGAATGGAATGGAGAGAAATGGAGCGGAGCATAAACTCTATTCCACTGTTTGGATATTTTACAATGGAGCGGAACTAATATCTCATTCCACTGTTTGGAAATTGGACGAAGCGAAATGTATTATAATTTTTTTATTCTATTTTTATCCTTTGATAAAATATTGATAGTCTAAGTAAAACAATATATAATCATAGTAATTATAACCTGAAACATGGTTATTATAACAAACTTTAATAAATTTAAATATTCATAAATGAAACATGGTTATTATAACATGAAATTGCAAAAACCGTGTACATAAGTTTTGATCAACACCATACTTAATAATCATAGTAATTCATAAACAAAATCAAGTTTTGCTAAAGTTAAAAGATAAATATAGGTCCATGGTAGATAATGTCTTGCTGAAAAAAATAGACAAATATTGGTCAATAATAGATAACGACTTTCTTTTTGAAGTATTTCACAAACATACAAAAAAACATAAAATAAATTACGCAAATATTCCAATGGTTAAAGATTAAAAAAAGTACATAAAAGTGATTAATAAATATGTTACCATTATCAAAAAGGATAGCATGGAACAATGAGATGTAACATTTCCTTGCGCTTATCGATTGGAATCCCATTAAAAGCTAGAATGCGTCGACATTCTTAACAAGTACTCCTTCCGTCCCAAATCCCATTAAAAGCTATAATGCGTCGGCATTCTTAACAAGGTACTCCATGCATACAAGAGGCAAAGAACTTGGTTCAAATCCAATCTCGACCAATTCAGCCAAAATATCTCCACCATTAGCATTTTTACTTTGTTTGACCAACTCCATTGAATTCATTTCAAACACATCAACCATTTTTGTGAATGTTTTAGAAATTTCAATCATGCTTGTATCATCTTCATTGACCTTCTTTACTCACTTATTAGTCCTAGACAATGACACATCTTGAGAATTAGTAATAGAAGGTCTTTTGGGAGAATGATTGGAATGATATTCATCATCACCATCATTAAATCCCTCCAAAATAACTTCATTATTTTCAACTAGGTGGTCTATTTCTTCGAAGGACGTGCCATCACTTTTTTCAACATTTGAAGCCTTTTTTGCTCTCATTTTAGCAGCTGTATCTTCATGCTCTCATGTTGCTCGATCTTTCCCAAAAAGTTTGGCCAATTTATCATAAAATGATATTGGCTTGTTTTCCCCTTCAACAGCTTCAGGTTTTGCCTGTACCGAAATAAGTGAAACAATTCATCACTTAAATAAAAAATAACATCGTAAGGGTATAAAACAATTATAGTAAATAATACCTCAATTAGCTTATTCCAAACTTAATTTAGCAATCCACATATTTGTCGTTGAATCCCATACAAACTCACTCAAGCCATTCTGGAAAAGGTCATAACAAGAATTGAACTTTGTTTTGATGTATTTCATGTGATCTTTTATCTTTTCTTTGAAAATTGGTTTGTCCGGAAAGTTAATCTTCAATTATTTAAGGATGTTATCCATAGCGCTTGTTGTCATACTATTACCATTTTCATTTCCCAATGTTTGTTGATGCAAATATGCATAAAGCAAAACTTCATCCATAGCAATTTTCCAATTGCATGTTTCTATACTTTTGAGTTTCCTTGGCCTCTTTAAGCTTGCTTCCATGTGTATTATTAAAAAACACAATAAACAAAATAAAAACTCATGCACAAATTTAAATGAAGATTCATAACACTAAAATTCATTCCCCAAATTACAACTAAAAAATTCATTCCACAGACTACAACAAAAAAATTCAATCCACAATTTACAAATAAAAAATTCACTCCATATAAAATTCTTTAAAACATCGTTCATAAGAGAAACAATTCATTGAGAATAAATTTAATAATCTAGCCACATAGAACCGGTATCATTATTTCTAATTGGCTCTCTGCTAATTGTATCATTGTTTTCTTCTCTATGATCTTGATGACCCTCTTGAAAATCTCTTTCGTCTACAAGCTCATCTCGCACCTCATCTCTTGGATTTTGATTTGGTTCTTCACCCATCAAATAGTTGTGTAAAATGCAACAAGCAATGATGATTTTATTTTGAGTTTTAATACCAAATGTAGGCTCTGTTCCAGTTTGTAAAATTAGAAATGTTTTCTTCAACACTCCAAATGCACATTCAACGACATTCGTAATGACAAATGTCGATGGTTGAATGAATTACAGGGGTTTCGAAGTGGATTTCTAGAGTATTATTGTAAGTGGTATCGTTCTCCCCTATACAATATGATGAGACATGCTTTTAAAGGAAATCCTGCATCACCAGGATAATACTTTCCTAAAAAAATATCGAGTCTATTAGTTTAGCTAATATAAATACTTATACAAATATTTTTTATTATTTTGATTACATTATAGAACTTTAAGAGGGTGTGTACGTGCTAACACACTCTTAACTATTCTTGATTCAGATGCAGTTCCTTCCTATCCAACCAAAACATATGTAAATTTCAAGTCAAATGAACATGCAACCAACACATTTTGTGTGGGGTAATCTTTTCTACCACGGTTTCTAGGTGCGAGTTCTATTGGAATTTTAACACGCACATGTGTGCAATAAATTGCTCCAATATGATCCTGACATTCAATTTATATATTAAAAGTGTATAACAAAACTAATCAATATTTGTATAAGACACAAACTTTGTTTACCTTAAAATACAGGTAGAATATGTGGCTGTTAAGTATTTGTGGAGGCACTTGTGTTCCATCAGGTTGTTTTAAAATGTTTCCCTCCGCCTCTATCAAAGCATCTAGCACTCTATAAAAATGACGACTAACAGTTTCACTGGAGCGTCTAAAAACGAAGGACATCACACAGTTTCTGACATTATGTCCTATTATATGAAGAAATTTTGCTACTTGTTCCTCGATAGACGCTCTTCGTTTATATGTAAGTCCACCTTGATCTTGTAATAAGGTGCACAAGTTTAAGAAAGCTTCAGGACCCATACGAATGATATCATAACATCGCTCACTTCAAACAATATGTTTCATCAACTCATTTCTAACTTTCTCTCTTTGCTCTGTGATTCAATATGGTATTTGGGATCTTCTACGCTTGTTTTTTAGCAAACATGTTAGAACAATAATAGTAGATACTTAAAGAATCATCATCTGATCCAATTTTATATATTTGATTCTTATGTCTTTGTTACTCCTCTATAACAAATTAAATAGTAAAATTTACTATAATTATAAATTCTTATATAAATAACTCAAATTAAAATATTTATAACAAATAAAACAAATCATATCAAATCAATTAATTTTTTTTATAACAAATCAAATACATAATTTCAAATCCAAATTAATTAAGAATCTTTATAGCAAATAAAAAACTTATATTACTAATAATTATTTTCTTATAATATTATATAATATTGTTAGCCAATTTTTATTTTACAGTAACTAATTTTAATTTTCCCCTATACAACATAATGAAAAGACAACTTAAAAAGTGTAAATCCATAATATAATCAAAGTAAATCATGAGAAAAAAGCACCGTAAACAGTAGTAAACATGCCAAATTTCTATTGTGTTCTTTAGATTTCGATTTTAATAAAAAGAAAATTTAACATTCAAAACCCTAAGCCCTAATTTCTCAAAATTTAAAGAGACATGAACATGAAAATAAATCAAGATATTTCATATAATAGAACACACATCTATATCTATATCTATATCTATATCTATATCTATATCTATATCTATATAACATATTAAATCTGAAACAACGGATAATATCACAACAAGTGTTAACAAAATTCTATTTCTTTTGTGCTACATTATCAAATAGTCCTATTTGGCACCTCTAAAAACTTATTTTTGATTATTAACTAAACAAATGCAATTTTTCACTATTGGAGGTCAAGAGTTCGAACCTTAAAAAAAACAAAAAAAACAAATCTTATTTTTTAACTAAAATGATCTAACAAGACAATTACTATTTCAACTATCTATACTCTCCTAAATTCCAATTTTTTAACTATCTTTGTTTTGTTGGTTATATGTAGCATAGCTCAAACATCCAAACACTTTAAGATGAATCAAGGAAGGAGGTTGCTGGTACAACATTTCATATGGACACTTAAAGTTGAGTAAAGGAGTGACAAGCCTATTAATAATATGGACAACATGCTGGATGCAGAAATTCCACATATTAATTGGCAGCTTAAAATGAAAGTAAAGAGTTCTATCTACATTGAGAATGTGTTGATGTTTTCTTTCAATAACCCCATTTTGTTGAGGTGTTGTATACACAAGATTTTTGATGAATAATTCCTTTGGACAAAAACAGGTTGGAAAGAGTTAAAAACTCAGTCCCATTATCAGATCTGAAGCACTTTAGGTTAGTATTAAACTGGTTTTTGACAAAGGCAAGAAATTGAACTATGCTTTGATGGACTTGATCTTTGGTTTTTAAAAATATTACCCAAGTATAACGACTGAAATCATCCACAAGAGTCAAAAAATATTTATGTCCTAGCATAGATATAGTAGAAAAAGGATCTCATAAATCAGCATGTAAAATTTCAAAAGGAGCTTTAGATTTTGTATTGCTATTTGGGAAAGATAATTTCTTTTGCTTACTAAAATGACAAGAATCACAAGGAAGCTTGTTATTACAATTGAATGGTATGAAAGAAAATTTTTTAGACATATGTTGTAAGCCAACAATAGATATATGTCCTAGTCTTAAATGCCAAAGAGAAGAGTTATCTTGTGTGGATAAGTGGCAAGCATTACTGTGATGTGAAGAGTCCAGAACATAGAGACCTCTCCGAAGCTTAGCTGTACCAATCATTTCAGAGATGCGGAAGATATCACCTTGTGAGAAGCGAATCTGCAAGTTTCGCCACACTTCAACTGCGTTGTCAATCCAAAGAACTGATTTCACAATAGATTCAGAAATAGAACGATGAATCCATGCCAAAACCATGGTATTGCACCTAACCCAAGGAGCATAGAGAACGTCTGATACAGGAGGTTTTGGAAGTGTGCCATCGATAAATCGTTCCTTGTTTTTCAAAATCAGTGCAATGTGCATAGATCTCGCCCATGTATGATAATTCTTATCATCAAGAAGGGGAGTAACAAGAATAAGAGATGGATTTTCGTTCGGATGTAAGTAGTACGGGTTGGAGGAATTTGTGGCGTAATCGGTGAAATTCTGGAACGCCATCAATGGAGTGAAGAAAGCAAGATCGATTGCAGAGAAAACAAATAATGCAAGCGAGAAACAACTGGTGAAAAACACAACGAATCGCAAAGAAGATGAATCTTACTAATACTATTATAGTGGATTTCCAAGTCAGAGGTTGTGATTTACTGCAAAATAAACACTATCTCATTTCTTAAAAGTTAAAAACCGTTGCATTTGAAATTCTTTCTTCTTCAACACTTTCTTTGATTTTCGATATTGATAATGGGAGATTTTAATTAATTAAGGAAGACATTGTCTTGAAACTAAACATTCATTAGTGAAGTTTTCAAGTTGTTTGCAAGATTGAGGTGTTGCCGCTGGTGCTAATAAATTTCGAAGAAAAGAATGGTCTTCTATCCATAATTGCCTTAGTAATGACTGAGTGGAATACTTCACATAAGGCAGAATCAAAATTGGTGATAAAGAAAAATTCTTGAAGTGTCAATCGAATAAAGATTATGCAAAAGAGTTTGGTGGTATGTCATATACGAGTCAAGATTCAGATAGAATATTAACTTTCTTCACCATTATTTTAGACTAAGGATTGTATGAACTCTTTGAATATTTGTCAAATAAAGAAAATATGCAGATTATGTTAGAAACCTATTGAAGAGTGCAAACGCGATGACGACTGAGTCGAAACACTATAAATCTTGATGTCTTCTCTCGCTCTTTGCTTTTGCAATTATTACATATTTAGGTTTATAATTCTTAGACTATTTTATCACATATTCAATTGGTAGCAATTTATTAATTAATATTAGATTTTATTAGAATTGATACCTAATTGCACTTTGGTGGTGATTAAAATCAAAGTAACCTGTTGAACTTCAAAATAGCAATTTGAAGAATTGTATAAAACACATCAATTGAATCAACAAGATACATTGTTTATCATCATTATATCGTTCGTGATATTGACGCATTCTCTGAAAATCTCATATCTGAAAAACCTGTTGAATTCCTCTTTCTTTTTGTCTACTCACCCCTTAAATTGTTAAGGAAAACTTTGTTGATAAAAACATTGAGGGACAAAAAGAAGCTACAAATGTTGTGAGAATAGTCTCATTTTCCATTTCCCTACACTTTTATCATTGACTCCCATAAACTCGGTGTCAAATATACCAACCACATTGGCTTCAATTAAGAGTGATATACATTAACATACATAAATAATTTCGTAAGATGGCTGTGTATGGGTAAAATGCAGAAAAGCAATATAATTTTGATGGAAATGCCAACACTCTTTTACCTGCAATTTATACAAATTGTTGCTTTTTTGGTGGGTGGGGGCATAATGATAAACTCATGACATGACACACTTTCAAAATGTATTAAAATTAATGACCACATGCATGATTACAAAAATACACACATGCAGGTGGTCATTATAAATTATAATTAGCAGGGGTATTTGGCAGTGATGGAAAAATATACTCACATTACTGTCCCAAAAATCAAACCTTTCCTTCTGCTGAACATATTCCCATAAGCTTTTGCATCCTTATTTTTCGATTTCAAATTTAAGATTTTATCCATCGACACGGGTGGCCTAACATACACACCCCTGGTTTATAAATTAAAAGCAAATTCGTTTTAAAAGAAAAGTCACACGGCGTCAAAAGTCAAATAATTGAACCCGCGTGTACCTCTTCAAAAAGTCAATCTCCTCAAGCCCCACCGCCTGCTTGTTTGTGCAAAACTCAGTTATTGACCATTACCAAACAAGAAAGGTGAATTTCTATAAGATGGAAGACAATAGCCATACCTTCTTACACAATCTATCTACCTCATCACAATCACACCCCATGTAACTCTTGCATAAGCCATTGGTCATATAACAATCA
This sequence comes from Vicia sativa, assembly GCA_021764765.1. Classification (NCBI taxonomy): domain Eukaryota; kingdom Viridiplantae; phylum Streptophyta; class Magnoliopsida; order Fabales; family Fabaceae; genus Vicia; species Vicia sativa. Next base: position 129,761,772 of record CM038796.1, read on the forward strand.
AAAAGCAAGCTCCTGACAATTTCCTTCTCCTCATAACAAAAGGAAGTATCATACTCTATGAGCTTTATAGCCTGCATTATGGTTTCAGTTTAAGAAGAGATGCACAATAGAACACACAAAATGAACAAGGTAATTTTGTATGTAATATTAAATCATAAAGCTGGACATGGAGTGGTGGAATAACAAAATAAACGAGATAAACAAGAGTGGTGGAATAACAATATAAGTTTGGTTACCTTCTCAAACATTTTAGAAGCCCTTGCATATTTCTTAGCTCTGTACAATTCATTCCCTTCTTCTGCCTTCTTAAGAACAGCTTCTATCCTTTCTTTAGTATTCATCATGTCCGCGGCCTCCTTATCCTACAAATGCATAAAGAGAGTGGCAACGGTATCCAACCAATAAATATTTTAGAGAGATGGAAGGCAGAAAATGAAAAAATAAAGACGACATCATTCTTGTCGACATCCTGCTAACTAATGTCCCAAAACACCAGAGGGACTTGAAAGTTATTTGCTGAAAAGTGTAACATTTAACACGGTTAACCAATGCTACATTCTTTTTTTCTTCTATGGAGTTATTTCCATTATTTGAATCCTTAACCACTGCTTTGAAAAAGCAGTGTTAAGCATTTGCCTCTTAATTGAGGCAAAAAAAGCAGCTTTCCAAATTAACCATGCGAAGACTTCCTTGCTACGCCAGGAAGATGGCAACAAAACAACAATTTTATTTATGTCAAGAAAATCAATTGAGATCTTGACAGTCAATACTGGTGAAAAAATACCAGTTTTAGAAATAGCAAGAAGAAATAGTGTAGAAATAAAAGGCAGTTCCTGGGTTTGTTGAGTCTTTATTCTATTCTTAATCCTAAGAATTTTGTTAAGCAGCAGTTGTTAGTGTTCATTTTATTAAGTAGCGGTTGTTAGTCTTTATTCTATTCTTAATTCTGTGAATTTGGTTAAGCAGCAGCAGTTAGTGTTCATTTTCAATTATGAAATTTTGCTAACCAATATTGAAATATATTGGTACACAATTGCAAATTATCATTAAATGATTTTTACCTTTATGAATGTTACTAGCTCAACTTCATAGTACAAGGTTGAATTAGGAGGAACCACTGCCAATTCCTGTTGAGACTCTGATGAACCAAAAGCATATTGAGGTGCGATAGTCAACAAAGCTACCTCGCCTCTTTTCATGGTCATTACAGCTCTATCAAGCCCAACAATGACTTGCTCTGCTTAGAACAACATACATTAGTTTTTAGTTGATATTAAATGAAAAAACAAATTAATGCGACGAGGTGGCACATAGGAAAAATTCATATTACCCTCATCTGTTTTAAATTTAAAGAGCCCCGCTTCATCATCACAATGTCCCTTCTTCAAAAATACAGTGCCATCTTGCAGCTTGCCAGTTAGTTTCACTAAAAAAATGCAAATATGAGGAAATAATAACATCATATTCCATGCAATAAATCCAAACAAGAAGAAAAAAAAGAGTCGTTTACATTTGACAAGAGCTCCCTCATTTGGACACTCATATCCTTCTCCTTCCTTGAGAATCTTCTTATCAACAATTACTTCATAATCAGGCTTCAAAGAAACCAACTGAAGAGTAATATGCAATATTGCATTAGGTGGAACTGAAGCTTCACCGCCGTGAGCTGGCTTGCCTTTCTCACCAAATCCATCTATAACGCAACATAAATGATACATGGCCTGTTGGATTTCCCTTCCCAAAAAATAATAATAATGTACAATTTGTTTTGTAAACTTGTGTTAAAGAACTTTCTAAAGTGTTTAGTAGATAACTTACATTGTGGCTTGACTGTCAAAAATACTCTGTCTCCAGTGCACATGGTCTTAACAGCCTTAGACAATCCAGGACAAAAATGACCTATCACATCACATGGCAGATCGACATAAATGTAAGCCTACCGGAGCAAGGAGGTATAATAAATTTTGTATGCAGTGAACGACTGACCATCCCTGACTATGAACTCCACTCCGCCATCTGATGCTGATGCTACAAGCGTTCCATCATCAAGACGTGCTTCGTACTTAACTGCAATACGAGGTTATTATAGTTAACACATAATGAGAGTAAGATTTTCACATCAACATGTATACATACCTGAAACAAGATCAGGATCCTTAGGGTTTATGAACTTCCCCCCTTTCTTGAGAACCTTCTTTAGCAAACCTCCATCATTGCATATATCCTCAGTTGGACGGGGAGCTAACACGCGTGTGCAGGTGCGTACGAACTTTCCATCTTTATACTCCAATTTGTGTTCAATACGCGGCAGCTTTCTAACAACTTGCCCTGTCAAATAATGGTAACATCTGAATTTCAAATACTAATCAAATCAACGATTCTGATCTCAATCAATTTTCTGCTTACCGATTTCATTCTCTTTGCCGCCATTAGCGGCGGCACCGTCGTAGTCATCGAACATCCGCGCACTCTTTGCCGACCTTCACAATGGGATTGTCGCCGTCGTAGTCTTCGTTAATGGGACCAGCCGCAGACATTTCGAATTATTTGTTTACAAAATGGACGAGATGAACGAGTGATTCGAGCGATGAGGAGACTTCTGTTGCAAAACGAGATTATCGGGAACGAATACGGTTTGCTTCTATCGAGAAAATTATAAAAGGGCAGAGCTAGGGATTGTTTCAAAGATAACCCTAAATTAATGTCTTACAAAATTGAATAAAACTAGTATAAGTTAAATGATTTTTAAAACTAGTAGTATAAGTTAATCTCTCATTTGAAAATTGTTAAATAAGTAAAACAAATATGCTTATTTCAAAATAAGAAAATATTATATTAAAATAACAAATAAAAACTTGTTATCCTACTTAAAATCCAACCATTTCAATAAAAAATATATTTCTATATAGATAATAACTTCCTAAAATAAATTGTATAAGCAATTATGTCTATTCTTGTTAGAAAAACTATGGAAATGTGTTTAGGGATTTGGAGGCTCAAGTAACGTATCTTGAACTCTAAGTTATCGAATGTCTTGTTTATCCCGTTGGTGGGAGTTCTTTTATAGAGGTGCCGAGACCTTATTAATTGGTGCCTGTAACTGTCGGCCCCTTCATCAATCATAATTGTGAAGCCATTACTGCTTGTAACCTCCGTCGTCACTATTTATTAAGAATATTGTAACGCGTGCCGTCAGGCTTATAGTGACAGTTACGTCTTTAATGTGCCGACTTGGGCATAACCCCTATAGAGTTGGCTTGGTCTTAACGTCTCCATAATAGCCGGGTTATATGTTTGACAACAGTCTCCTTAACTTCCTTTATCTTATAGACGTCGACTCTTCTGGTCTCCCTTCTCGACCAGGAATGATTATCCTAACCCGGGATATGCCGATTACATATCTCGGCTCGTGGATTTTATGTACGATCATAAGCCCCCGAGCATATGACTTCATGCCTTGAAGTTTTATGATCGTCAGAAGGAAACATAAAGTTGGCCGAGATATACGTCGGTTCGCAAGCGCGTGCTCCCAGTGCCCTAGTGTTTACTGTGGAAAATGGTAAACAACCGCTGCTCCTCCTAAAGTCCTAAAACTAAGGGTAGTGATCGACCAGTTGATCTTAAGACATGTGCTAAGATTTTGGGATTGTACTAACTTTGTCGAAGTCCTTGCCTATGAAACGGTTTTCTAAGACCAATGGAGCAAGTACAATGACTTTCCACACAATAGTTCAGGTTCGACCGACAGGTGACTCGTGACCGACGAAGACAACAAACCTAAATAACTTGACAAAGCTGAATGTTCACTGTGGTTTTAAACCTACTATGGTGACTCGTGACTGTTCGCGTTAAAAGGTGACGCGCCTGAGGATGCGAACATGAGTTCGGGTCTTCCGGTACGCAACGATTTAAATCTTTTGATTTGTTTATAAAGATGCCGCGAGCATCAAGCTTTATTATTTTCAACACAAGAAAGATGATTTAATGATTATGAAAAAAGGGAAAGTGAAATACCCTCAATTGATATTGGTATGCGTAACGACTAGCGCAAACTAGACATAACGCATCGGGAGATTCTTAAGGGGATTGGTATATGGGAATAGATGGAGCACCCTAAATATATGTAGTTATCTACACTTTATATATGAATATGTTTGATATGTTGTGTTTTTTAATTGCTATTTCTATGATTGGGAAAGTTTCTCCTTTGGGATTTTAAGAAATGAGATTATGTGGGATTCTAGGTTTTGTTATTATTGTGCTCGCAAAGATCCGGATCTTCTCATACATATCCCTAGTGGGAATCGAGCATTTGTAGCTCGGATCTGTGGTTCTATGGTTTGTTTGGTCCGAGGGAGATAGAAATTTGCTCGGCAAGGATAAGACCTTGTGCCTACGTATTCTCAAAAGGATGTTGAGAAAGTCGAGCAATCGTAGTTCCCACTTATGCTAGTGGAAAGCAACGGATGTTAGTAAGAGATGCATAAATGTCATCTTAATGAAAATGTATCTAATCTATTTCATCACATACATTTTTGAAAAGTTTGATTGATTAAAATCTTTCATCGTAAGTATTAGGTGTTTTGCTTGAGTGTACAAGCGTTACCACTTACATGTTTAAGAAAGATGTTTGAAAAAGATGTTTGAATCTTTTAACTGTAAGCATTGGGTGTTTTGCTTGAGTGTACAAGCGTTACCACTTACTGTTAAGAGATGTTTTTGTTTGAAAATAGTTTGAAAAGTTTGAAAAGTTTTTGACTGTATGTGATGTAATGGATGAGATACTTCTTCCATAGAGATGATAGATGTCTAAATCTCAAGGAGAAATTGATTGGATTAAAGGGATGCTTTTAAGAAGCCCATGGGTCCTTGTATTGTAAGCCCAATAGGAGGCATTCCGAGGGTCATCGAGGGTCCTTGTATGAAGCTCAAGAGGAAGCTATAGGGTATGGCTGTCTTTGGTTTGAAAGGGATTTCACCGAGAAATCATCCTTTTCTGAATAAGAGCAATTTCACCGGGAAATTTTACTCTCTGGGTAATTTGAAAGTGATTTCACCGGGAAACCATCCTTTCAGGTGTTCTATCTTAGCGCGGGTAATTCTTTGTATTGGAAGCCCAAGAGGAGACTGTTTAAGAGATTTCCTGTCTCTTTCATTGTATGATGCCCAAGAGAAGGCTAAACTCAAATGAGGAGTTCTTTTGAACGAAGCCCAAGAGGAGGCTGACTCAACAGGGGAGTGTTGTCTTATACGAAGCCTAAGCGGAGGCTAACTCTGTGGGGAGAGTTTCTTTGTATGAAGCCCAAGAGAAGGCTGACCCATGCTGGGGATAAATTATCTTGTATGAAGCCCAAGCGGAGGCTAAACTCAATTGGTGATGAGTTGTCTTGTATGAAGCCCAAGCGGAGGCTAACTCATGCTGATGATGAATTGTCTTGTATGAAGCCCAAGCGGAGGCTATACTGTGGGGAACCTATTGATTAGTCTAATTGTTATGTTATTATTAGACAGTTGTATAAACAGGTATGTGTGTGTGATATGTATTCACAGGAGTTTATGAAGGAAATATAAACAATGCATGATGTTTATTTACAGCAGTTTATGAAATATAAACAAGTGTCTGTGAAACGAACGTTTAAAACGAGCGTAACTTGATTATTTACAAGTTTGAACTGTGTACAAGGAAATGAATATGTACACGAACGAGTTTTTATGTACAGACAAAGATGGATGTACATAGGAGGGTTGGGACTTACACCGTAAGGGAGGCCCATTGATTTGAAAGTAGTTTCACAGGGAATAATGCTCCTTTCAATACCAATGGCATTTAGTGTAAAATGTACAGATGAAACAGAAATGATTGATCAAAGTTTATCTGTAAAAAGTATTTTCAAAAGAAAGAGTATCTGTATTATGTACAGATAAAAGATTTTGAAAAAGAAGTATCTGTGTTATGTACAGATAAAAAGTTTGTTTTTTGAAATATCTGTGTTATGTACAGATAAAAAGTTTGTTTAAAAAATGTTTGACAAAAGTTTGATATGTACAAAGAAATATTATGTACATAAAAGAATGTTGTGGGACTTACACCGTGATGGAGGCCCATTGATTTGAAAGAAGTTTCGCTCAGGAGAAACCTTCCTTTAGAACCAATGGATTCGGCGTATAGACAAACGAATGAAAACAAATGAAAGAAATTTGTTTATGTTTGAATATTGACAAAGATGTTTTGAATATGTACAAATAAAGCTAAGTATGTACATAAAGGGTTGGGACTTACACCATAAGGGAGGCCCATGATCGATCGAGAAATTCGAGAAAGAACGAATTTGTTTTATCGTTTTGAATTGGATTGATCATGGTAAAAGATGCAAGTTTGATGAAGAAAGTTTTGAAAAATGATTTGAAAAGTTTTGAAGTGTGAGGCTCATTTATGAGAAGTTTTGAAAAAAATCGGAAGTCGAAAACTTGAAAAATTCACCTTTCAAGGAGGTTTGAAAAAGTGTTCAGAACATCGTTTTCGGCTCGATTAAAATTTAATCAGATGAAAATATTTTTGGATTTTTTTTGACATAATCATAAAATATATATATTAAATGAAAAGTGTGCAAAAAATCATCTCAAAATGAGAAGTTTTGATTGGTTAAAAAAATTGTTGAAGTTTGATAAAAAAAACATGAAAATATTGAAGTTTTTGAAAAAGATGAAAATGGTCTTCTGGTTTTGAACCCATGACCTTTGAGTGGGACGCGTGGCATAAAGCCTTAAGAGCAAGCCAGGGACCACTGAGCCAAACGCGTTTGAATGTGTTAGTGGAAAATGACACGCGTTGATATCATGTTGGATTATTTGAATTTTCAAAATGAAGAACAATGAAGAACACGCGCGAACCTGGGTTTATAGTTTTTTGATTTTCAGAAACTTTGATCCAAGCTATCTCCTTCGTTTCTCAATGAAATTCAACGTTGTAAACATCAAAGTTACTCGTTTTTTCCTCACGAACATGATGGCATATGTTAATTTCATTTATTTTAAACCTAACGCGTTTTGATTTCTGGAAAAACTAAGAACCCTAGAAACTGATTTTTCAAATTAAATGATGGATTGTTCATGATTGTTTGATTTTTTTGAGGGTTAAGAATCGTTTTTAGTGCAGAAAGAGAATGGCCAAGAGCTTTTCTCAATTGGTGCAAGGAATATGGAGTTTGAAGTTCGTATGGATACCTGGAAAAGTGAGAATCGAAGGAGCTCAAAACGTGTTTCCAGAATTGGTTTAAGGATTGCTACACCTTCATCGGCATGTATGGAAGCTTTGTGGATGGCCTGCTTGCTTTAAATCCTTCCCAATCGATCCAGCCAAGTCTACCTGCACAGACTGAAAAATGGAGCTCGAATTCTTGGTTAGAGCTGTTACAGATCAAGATTAATGGCCTGCCTCATGTCCATGGAGTATAGTGATGCTGTTCAAATGGTTAGATCACAGTTTTATCAAGCTTTGCTCCAAATTCGATTGCTTGGGCAGTTTGGAAAAGTTTGGAAAAATGCAAAATGATTTCTGATTTTTAGCTTAGCACAGGTTGATTTTAAGTTTGTAACAAGTTACATGTTGGTACTGAAACATGTTAGACACCAAGATTTACCATGTTTTTAACTCAAACTAAAAAATGCTATGTTTCTCAACTTTGCACTAATTGCTTGATTTTCAAGAAAGTGAAAGAAAGCATGGATTTTGTGAAGTTTCTTGGTGTTCATTTGGACTTGAAACATGATCCTTTTATAGGTCAAAAGTCTGAATTGTTAGGCAAGGAAGTACATGGCATTTGGTAACTCAAAGCTTGCTTAAGGGGCAAGATTGTCCTTTGGCTTTTGAAAAGGAAGGTTCCTTTTTTACCATGTGCAAAATTATTCAAACTTGATCCAATCTTCAATCATCACTTTTCACTGATGTTTATCAGTTTGATGAGTCATTTTGGCAAGGTGGCAAGTGGTTTGAATGAGAAAACACAAAAAGACCTATAATTTGAAGTTGTGAACTTTGAAAATTTAAGTTTCATGGACCCTTTTGTTTCAATTTCAAAGACATAGCTAGCCTCCATGGATTTTGGAGTTCTTGGACATTTTGGAAATATTTTTCCATAATCTACAACTTTCATGTTTTGAGTTTTTCAAATTCCAATTGGAACTAGGTGAAAAATGGCTTGAAGTTTGAAAATGTGAAATTTCAACACTTAGAAATTTTTCTAAGTTATAGAAATTTTGACTTTTGTTGACTTTTCCAAATTCTTTGATTTTTATGATCATGATGGATCATTTGAAGTATTTTGATGATTGAAAAGTTTTGTTTTGAAAATTTGACCAAAAGTCAAAGTTTGACTTTTCTCAAGATGAAATTTCATCGACAAAACGATCGATGAATTCGTGAACCTCCGTGATGTTTTGGATCCGTAAATTAGGTCAAGATGTTGTATCTAAGATATAATGACCAATCTCTATCCAAAAGTCATTTCTTGTTCAAAAATCGAGAATGCCTGTGCTCAACCAAAACCCTAATTGGTCGATCCTCGATTGATCCGTGAGAAAATTTGATATCCGAGGATTGAATCGATGATTTGATCAAGATAGATCAAATGGAGTGAGAAAATATCAAACCCTAATTGGTTAGCTCTTGAATCGATGAAAATCGATGAAACCCTAGTTTTGACCGTGAGTGCTATACCCGATTAATCTGTTGAATCATAGTTGTGCAACAATGCAAATGTAAGGTGGTATATTAGGTCAAAATTTGGGGTATGACAGATGCCCTATTTAAGTTTCTTTAACCTGAGAGATGAAGATGAATATCTTCGTTTTGATAGGTGTAAAGAGACTTAAATATCAGAATACGCAAAATTTGGACCTAAGATACCAAAAGATGCGGATGATGCAAAATGATTGCAAAAAGTTTTACCCAAAGGATATCAAAGAAAATGACACAGTGAGGGGAAAATTATGAAGACGTCTCTGCTGGAGAGAGAATGATTCACAAAAGATGTGAATGTTTGTTTCGCTTTGGAAACAAAAAGATTACCTTCTGTCAGCCTTGTGACAATGTTTAAGGTAAATGAAGATGATGTTACCCATTATCAGCCTTGTGATAATTTATGGTAATGAATGTTGAAGATGTTACCAATTATCAGCGCAGTGATAACTATAACAAGGTAACTCTTTTTTTTAAAGAAAATTTTGTTGATTATTCAGCCTTGTGAATAACAGACAGTTAAAGAAACAGAACTTGAATGAGCTTTGAAGATATTACCAATTATCAGCAAAGTGATAACAATAACAAGGTAAATCTTTGAAGTAGGTTGCTGTGTACTCAGCTTTTGTGAGTAACAGACAGTGTTCTATCCAGGAATGAACTGGAAAGAAAAGAAGTTAATCAAGACATTGTTCCAAAGGAGGGATAATCTCAGCTGGGAATGTGATAGAGAGAAGAAAATGCATTTCTCTATTTGGGGACTTTGCCCGGGAAAAAGGAAAACATATCCTTTCTGTTTGGGAATACTCCGTTGGGGAAACAAAGAAAAAGTATCTTTTCTGTTTGGAGATATTCTTGGGATATGATATACTGTATTTAGTATATATATAACCGATGATTTGAAGCAAACATTTTGAGAGATGCAAAAATGCAATGAATGATGCTATTATGTATGAATGTCATGAATGTTATATGCATGCTAACAATACTTGACAAAACACTTAAAGGGATATTTGAGAAAAGGATCACACAGTCGAATAAATACTTGGTGAAAATTGCAAAGAATGGTGCATATTCACTAATGAAGAATTTGAGTTGCATGGTTTACACTTTCCGAGAAAGGTATTTTATTGGCAACTTGGTGGGGATTCTTTTTGGATAAGAATACCGTCCTTTGATGATTTCGATGAGGAGAAGATCAGATTGGCGACTCAATCGGGATCGAAACACTCTTGGAGAAACGGTTGAAGTTATTTCCGTGTTCATAGTTTCAAAGGAGAATTTTGCTTTTGTTTCAAAATTTTGAAGTAAAAATTCATTTAAAACATTTTAGTTTCAAAAAGTGATTTTCACAATAAAAGCGTTATTTTGCAAAACTGAATAAAGTAGGAATTGCAAACAAAAGGCACAAGGCTCAAATTTATTGAATAGAATGGTAATCAGCCAAAGGCGTGATTCCATGAACTATTTACAAAAGTTGGAAATGATAATTTATTGGGAAAAGGCTACATTGAAAGCAAATAACCGCTATTATCCCTAACAACTTTGAATTCCAACTGTGCTTGTTGCTTCAGAAGAGTTGATTGAAGATCCGTTGATGGAAAATTCTTCATGTGGACAAAATACAGACTGATTGCAGTTACTTTGTCGTTTTGTATCCTTGTTTTTGCCTAGATCGCCTTTCGTGTTTTCGATTTATGATAATTTCGCTTATTGTCTCTAATTTTTGCTCGATCGCCTTTTCGTGTTTTCAATCCACCGAGACGCTATTTTGCCTAAGCCGCCTTTTCGGTTTTCGACTTACCGAAATGTTCTTTTGTTTTTAGACAAAGTATTTTTGAATGCGCCAAGATTCACGGATGCGGAGTTCATCGCCGTCCATGGTTGTGAGAGTCATAGCACCGCCGAGAAGCTTCTTTGACGATGTATGGGCCTTCGTAATTAGGAGTGCATTTGCCCTAGAATGCTTGAAAAGATGTAATCTTTTTAAGCACGAGGTCGCCTTCTAATTCACGAGGTCGGACCTTTTGTCGAAAGCTTTCTTCATTCTTCTTTGATAGAGTTGTCCGTGACACGAGCGGTCAGCGCTTTTCTTCAATTAAGTTCATTGGTCGATCCGCTGACACCATTCGGCCTCGGATAGCTTAGTTTCCATGAGAACTCTCATTGACGGATCTCAACTTCTACGGGAGCACTGCCCATGCCGTATACTAGAGAAAAGGAGTTGCCCGTTGAAGTGCGTCAAGTACGGTACCATGCAGCAAATGGCGATTGCGCCTTTGTAGGTGATGACCATCTTCCGAATGATCTTTTGATGTTCTTGTTGGTCGCTTCAACGGCGCCGCTCATCTTTGGCCTAAGGACGAGTTATGATGCTCGATCTTGAATTCCTCACGCTCTTTCATCATTTTGTTGTTCAAGTTAGATCCATTGTCAGTAATGATCTTACTTGGAATTCCATATCGGCAAATGAGGTTGTTCTTGATGAACCTCACAACCACTTGTCTTGTGACGTTGGCGTAAGATGCTGCTTCGACCCATTTGGTGAAGTAGTCAATGGCTACTAGAATGAAGCGATGTCCGTTGGACGCTTTTGGTTCAATCATTCTAATCATGTCAATGCCCCACATGGAGAAAGGCCACGGAGAGGAGAGAACGTTGAGTAGAGTCGGAGGCACATGGATCTTATCTGCGTAGATCTCGCACTTGTGACATCTTTTGACGTGTTTGCAGAATCGATTCCATCGTTATCCAATAGTATCCTCGCTTAAGATCTTTCGACATTGCATGCCCATTCGAATGAGTTCCAAAGGACCCTTCATGCACTTCATGGATGATCGTGTTCCGCTTGTCTGCCGACGATCCGAGCGTAACCATGTCGAAGTTTCTTTTGTATAGAATATCTTCATTGAGGAAGAAATTCTGGAAAGCCTCCTTAGAGTTTTCTTATCCTTGTACGATGCCCAGTGGGTACTCGTGTTTGAAGGAAACGCTTGATGTCGTGAAACCACGGCTTATCGTCAAGACCGCATTGCAAACACATATGCGTGTCTTTCAAGACGTCGATGCGACTCGGGCATATCATTCCAATCGTTGACTTTGAACATGGAAGATAGAGTAGCCAAGGCGTATACGCTTTTGATCTCGAGGATATGATGCGCTTCAACTTTGTTGAAGAAAGTCAACAACCGTCTTGCATAATCTCTATAAGGAATTAGACCAAGATGATGAGTTTCATACTTGTCTTTGATTTGATTGATCACGGGTGAGTCTCCATATATATCAAGGATCTTGATCCTCAAGTCGATGGCTTCTTCGATACCCATGATGCATGCTTCATATTCGCTATGTTGTTGGTACAATCAAATAGTAATCTGAAAACGGATATGAGAACCCTCGGGAGTGATGATGATCCCCAATTCCATTACCAAAACATTTACGGCTCCATCAAGACTAGGCCCCATCCGATTCGGATCCGGTCCTTCTCCGAGTAGCGGTTCGTCACAATCTTTCATCTTCGTGCATAACATCCTCGTCGGGAAATCAAACTTGAGATTGGTATTCGCTGAGCGGTGATAAGCCAAGTGATCACGAGAATGCTTCCTTTGACCGCTTTCCGAGCGTGGTATTGGATGTCATATTCAGATAGTAGCATTTGCCATCGAGCGATTCTCCCGGTTAAGGCAGGCTTCTCAAATACGTACTTGATAGGATCCATTTTGGATATTAACCAAGTCGTGTGATTGATCATGTATTGGCGAAGACGTTTTGAAGCCCATACCAAAGCGCAACATGTTTTCTCGAGCATGGAGTAACGAGTTTCACGGTGAACTTTTACTCGTGTAGTAGATTGCATGCTCCTTCTTACCGGTTTCGTCTTGTTGTCCAAGTACGCAGCCCATGGATTCTTCTAGTACGGTAAGGTATATGATCAATGGTCTTCCTTCCACTGGAGGGATCAATATTGGTGGTTTTGACAGGTATTCCTTGATACTGTCGAATGCTCTTTGGCAATCTTCTGTCCATACTACCTTTTGATCTTTGCGTAGAAGCTTGAATATCGGCCCACAGGTAGCAGTCATCTGAGAGATAAATCTGGAGATGTAATTCAACCGTCCGAGAAATCCTCTTACTTGCTTTTCCGTATGTGGTGTAGGCATTTCTAATAGCCTTGACTTTTTCGTGGTCAACTTCAATTCCTCTTTCGACGATGAAACCTAGGAGTTTTCTGATCTTACCCCAAAGGTACATTTGTTAGGATTCAGGCGGAGCTGAAACTTCCTTAGTCGTTGAAACAACTTTAAGAGGTAGTCTATATGCTCTTCGATCGACTTTGCTATCATGTCGTCCACGTAGACCTCGATCTCTTTGTGCATCATATCATGAAAGAGAGTAGTCATTGCCCTCGTAAGTTCGCCGCATTCTTTAATCCAAATGGCATTACCTTGTAGCAAAAGTGCCCCATGGCGTGATGAAAGATGTCTTCCATGTCTTCGGAGCCATTCGATCCGATTATAACCGGAGAAACCATCCATGAAGGAAAAGACGTTGAATTTGGCGATTATCCACTAGCATGTCGATATGCGGAAGGGAAATCGTCTTTTGGACTAGCTTTGTTCGGATCTCGGTAGTCAACACACATTCGACCTTTCCATCTTTCTTGGATACAGTACTATGTTGGCTAGCCATTGAGGATACTCGGTGACAAGGAAACCAATCGAACTTTTGGACTTCCTTTAATTTTCTCACCATTTCGGGATGAACTCTCCTCGCTTTTGCTTAATCGGACATTCGTTTTAACGGCAAGTGATGCTCTACTATGCTGGTATCCAAACCCGGCATATCCTGGTAGGACCAAGCAAACACATCAACATATTCTTTGAGAAGACTTATCAGTTTGCTTTTGACACTGCTGTTGAGTGAAGCTCCAATATTGACTTCTTTTATATCTTCCTCAGAACCCAAGTTAATTGCTTCTAGAGGTTCTTTGTGAGGCTGGATGATCCTTTCCTCGTGCTTAAGCAGTCGAGTAATTTCATCCGGGATCTCTTCTTCAACTTCTTCTTCAGCAACTTCGCAGGGGATTTCAAAGTTGAGAGAGAGCATAGAGTTACTGCTTTCAATGGATTTGTCCATTTGTTTAATCTGCATTTTTGATTTATGTTCGATTAAAAAAAAGTTTTTATCATCATTTTTTTTGAAAGTGTTGCAGATTAATTTTTTTCATTATGATTTTTTTTTTATTGTGTTTTTTAGGATTATCATTTCCATAAAAGGGTAAAAATGAAAATAAACACAGAGTGGAAACAAAACAACGCATTTTATTTATGTTTCACAATATGAACAGGGCCCTAAAATACAAACTCATTTGTCTTGGGCAAGACAAAGAGAAATTATTTAAAAGCTAAACCCTATAAAACATCTCTTCGCTTTGGGCGAGAGTTCAAAACAAAAGCAAAGATAAACTACTTAGAGTTATGAACATTAGTCCTAACTTCAACAGTTTCCAATAGTGACGAACTCCTTGGAAGTCGAGGTACGGGTAATTTTCCGCTTGGTTTAACCCTTGAGTAAACTTTGATTGGGTGAGTGCTTTGAGGACTCGAACGATGGCCTTTGCCTTTGGTGCTAAAGCGATCTTCTTGATTAATGATCGGAAGTATGAGAAATAGCCTTTGTACTTCCTGTTGATCTTTGTGTTGAATACTGGGGATGTTCCTTCCAGTCTTCGGAGTGAAGAGATTCGTTGTCGGTGACACTTTCTAGATCGTATCCCGAGTCGTACTCTTGATCTTCAAGATCATGTTGATGTAGTGGTAACCAGATCCGCTTGGTGAAATCCACAGACGTGTTGAAACATAGATCTTCATTTGGGACCTCGATCTGTTGATTAGTTTGAGAAGACGAGTATTCCTCTTCTGATTGACTAGGGTAGTCAAAGTCATCACCCCATCCTGTGGGTTGGATATCTTCAATCCGTTTTCGAGCTCGCAGTATTTCACCATGTAGTCGTATTTGCCACTTGGTTCTCCCAAGGTATCCCAAATTTCAGCAGGGACTGGCGGATTTTCATGTTGCTGCAAGGACATGTCTTTGAATTGATCAGTCGGTGCATATGATTCCTCCTTAGACACATATTCAGGGCTATTCAAGTAAGTGCTCCATTCTTCAAATTCAGATGGATCATCTTCATCCTCTTCAATGGTTACAACATTAACTTCTTGTGGAACAGGGTTTAAGAAACCTCCGCTATGAAATACTTTCTTGATCAAGGGAAGTGCCTCATCTTTCTCTTGTTTTTTGTAGAATACGGGT
Source organism: Vicia sativa (assembly GCA_021764765.1). Classification (NCBI taxonomy): domain Eukaryota; kingdom Viridiplantae; phylum Streptophyta; class Magnoliopsida; order Fabales; family Fabaceae; genus Vicia; species Vicia sativa. The sequence goes on from CM038796.1 coordinate 129,776,824, forward strand.
GTGAACCCGAGTCCGGCTTTCGTTTCATTCTTGACAGGTTTGATAACTTGTCCCCATCCTCGAGTATTGCCATCTTTCACCATTTGTGCCGCTTCTTTATACGAAGAGATAGATGATCTATTTTTAGTAGATTCATCTTCTAACGGATTTTCTGGGAGATGCGGCGTTTCAATGTCATTGGCAGTGATGAAGGAAAAACTGGATAGATGACTTACAAGTAAAGCTTGTTCACCGCTGATAGTCACCAACTTTCCATTTACCGTGAATTTTAATTTCTGATGGAGAGTAGAAGTTACCGCCTCGCATCGTGGATCCAAGGTCTTCCTAGCAAGCAACTATACGCACCGGTACATCCATGACTTGGAACGTAATTTTGAAAGTGTGAGGGCCAATTGTCATTGGGAGATCAACTTCCCAATAACCGACTTTCTCGATCCATCGAAAGCTCTTACTATGATGTCGTTGAACTTCATTGGCGTGCCTTTGTAAGCTAAACGAAGCCGCTTTTGGCATTACGCTTAAAGACGAACTGTATCCACCAATACATTGGATAGGGAATCGACCGCAAATCATCAAGATGTGCAAGGCCAAGTTATGATCTTTCCTTCTTCCCAAGTTCTTCGTCACTAAAACTCGATTGTTGCAGTCGTTATGTTGGAGACGATCCTCCAAATTGGTCTCAGTCACATCGTGATCCACATAAGCTCGGTCTAGTACTCTCATCAAAGCTTCTCGTGAGCTTGAGTTAAGGAGTAAAGACAGATTGAAATTTTTGAAGGAGTCTGCATCAATTGGTCTACGACTCGATATTCGCTCTTCTTGATTAGTTTCGTGATCTCGTCAAAGTCGAGTTGATGTTGGTTCCATCAAGATAACCAATGTTTGTACTGGTTAACAATGGGAATCGCAGGATTCTCGAGGATATGTTAACTTGGTTTTGTTTAACAATGTGAGTCAAGGCGATTTTGGTGGCAATGGAGCGTGTACTCCCACTTCGCTACTCGTCCGATTATATTGACATTAGTGGAAGTGTAGGCATGGGTTTCTCTTTCCCATCCTCTATCAAGGTTGCATTATACCGGTAAGGAATTGCTCTAGTAGAACGCATCGAAGTGGGCAAATTACCAAAGGAGATGTTGGAATGTTGGAACCAGACGCGATCTCCACATGCTCGGTATGTTGAAACAAGGGATCACAACGCTTACGGGATTTTCCGAGTTGATATCCGAGACTAAAAGCTCATGCGGAAAATGCCCTATGGTATTTACGCCATGGTCATCTCGGTTTAGAGATTTGTAAATCACCAATGTCTAAAAATGTTGGATATCCGCTTATGGTGGGACATCCATGGATATTCTTGGAACAGATATAGCAAGTCGCATAATTATGCTTAGTGAAGGTGCTCATGGTATCAGTATGCTTCATGAAGATGCACTAAGTTTCCTTTGACTAAGTTTACATCCGTGACAAGGTACCGTCTGTATTCCTTAGCATTAGATTCACCGAGTGTCCACTATGGTCGGAAGTGGATTGGCTTGCACATTCGGACTTGTGTTTCGAAGGAAAGAAGATTAGCCTTCACTAATCTTTGTACTTCGCCTTCAATGCTATGCAATGCTCAAGGTCATGGCCCGTGCCCCTTGGTGAAAAGGGCAAGACATGTCACTTTGTACCACCATGGTAGTTTTTCGGGACCGGAGGTGGTAACCTTGTCTCGATTAGATTCCTTTCTATCGCAGGTAAAGTTCGTGTACGCCATGGAATTGGGTCGAACCGAGTGACCCGAGGCGACGGTTTTGGTTGTGAAACTTGAGCCTCTGACGAGGTCGTTGAGTTTGTTGACTTTGTTGAAATTGCGGAGCGATTCTCGAGTTGCGTTGACAGGGCGCTATGTTGAATGACATTCTTGCGTGGTTTCTGGATACCATTCCTACGCCATGTTCTTTTTCCTTGGGAAACCGGTTCCAACTTTCTTGGTATTACTAGAAGATCCTACTTCCTTGGTTAGACGTCCGTCCGAACCCCTTCTTCTAGTCGCATTCCCATGCTTACCATTTCGTTGAAGTCTCCGAGCGCTAGCGATCATTCGCTCATAATAGAATGAGTTTAGAGTATTCAAGAATACCTTAGTCATCTCTTTCTCTTCCAAGGCGGGTTGACTTGGGCAAGCAATTTCCTTCATCGCAAGATATTCCTTGAATGTCTCTCTTCCTTTTGAGACATGGAGCGGAGTTGATCCCTATCGAGCCATATCCAAGTTGAATTTGTATTGCCGGACTAAGGCTTTACCTAAGTCGTTGAATGATTGGATATTCATGTTTAAACCCATGTACCACTTCAAGCGGCACCGTGAGACTATCCCGAAGTAATGAATTAACTGATGATCCTCATTGTACGTGGACATTTTCCTAGCATATATTGTAAGATGACTCGAGGACAAGAATTCCTTTGTACTTTTCAAAACCGGATTTTGAATTTTGCGTATTTTCACAGAGGACTAAACAGAGATCCGGCGCTTTTCCCAAACAATTCTTTCCCTTGAATCGCTTTTATCTCAAGTCGCATTTTGAGGAGTTGTTCGGAGATTCTCCATTGAACCACGAGCGTCGTGCTATTTCTGGAGTGTGATGAACTTCTTCGTCGTGGTAGTGCACTACGGAAGTCGAGTTCAACATGATCGGTTGAGAAACCGACATTGTTACTTGTGGAAAAGTTATTCCACGTTGTGGAGTGAACGTAGCGTTTTGTTGCAAAGTAGGTATTTCAAGCGAGGTTGTTTGAGAAGTCGGTTGACGAACTCCAATGCCGAAGTTAAAAGGCATTCCCCATGGATAGCCCTCAGCATGCCGAAGGTGAACTACCGACCGCGACAAATTAAACCGGAGTAGTAGTATCCTCCGTTGCTATTTGGTTATGACCGCCGATGTCGCTTGTTGACTTTCCTGTGGCAAGCGAGTTGACCAAAGATGTGAGTCTTTCCACTTCTTCTTGTAGCGTAGTTACGATTACGGAGTTCAACATTTTCTTGCTCAAAATTCTCCATTACTTTTCTTCTTTTGCTCGTATCGTGACGCTCGAGTTGGTCATGACGCAAGAAACTCTAAGACGCGATATGACAATTTTTCTATCTCGAAAATGATTCAAAACCTGAATGATTAGACTCTAGATGATAGACTTAAATGCAAAGTATGATGCATGAATATGATTGTAAAGAAAAGAAATTTCCAAAGAATTTACGCTAAACGAGATATTTCTAGCAAATATTTGGATGGAAAACACGAATTTTATTGATTAATGAAGGAAGATTACAACAATTGTTTTTGTTGGAGCATTGCTCACACAAATGATACAATAAATGATAAAATTACAAACTAAATTAAACTAATTTAAACATCTTCGCGGATGACGATCCAAAGGCTTGATGCACACGTGATTTCTTCCCATAGTGAGCTTTTAGTTTGGCTTTCACTTTTAGCTTGCTAATGACTCTTTTCCACTCGTTGGGAGCGGGCTTTGATTTCTCGAGCTTTCCTTTCTTTAACGTATTAATGGCGCCATCCTTCCGCGAATCTTCTCATCTTTCTCCATGAGCCATTCATCCCGGAAGTAGAGCGCCTTTTCATGATCTTTGACTTGCTTCTTGAGCTTCTTATTCTCAAGGTTAGTCTTAAGGAATTTGCTTTCCAAAGCTTCCTTCTCAAACCTTATCTTGGTCAAGGCTTCTGGTATTCTCCCACTTCAATGGGAAAATTTGTTGATTTGGAGGCGATCGAGAACATGGGATCCTCATAAGCGTAAGGCATCGAATTCCTCGCTCTTTTCTTTATCCAAGAAGTGTAGGTTTCATGGCTACACAATTCTTTGCCTTACCTTTTCTTTCTTTCGGATGTGATGCCAAGCTTTGATCATCCTAGCCTTCAACCTTGGGAATCCTCTCCTTCATGATAGAAGTGCTTTCACCAGAAACCGGAGGTTTACCAATTTGCGTATCCGAAATGACGCTTCGCTAGGAATGGGTTGTAGTTGATTCCCTTCGTACTCAATGAGAGGTACGCTGGCAAATTCTCCACAGCTCTCAATGATTTCCATCTCATTGTTTGCCAAGGTATACCAATGGATATCGCGTTGTAAGAGACATGAGTCTTCCGGACCAATGCCACTCGCCTTTGTTTTCGCGGAAGATAGGAGATTTAGGCGTGTGAGACAATCCATTTGAAAACAGAGGTACACAACACACGATAGTTCCATCTCCTTGACGATTCCTATGATGAATAGAGACGACGTGTCACCAAGCGTGGGAACAGATTTCCAATCGAAGATCCTTATGGCGCTGATATCAACGAAATTTGGGACGTTGGGAAACAACACCAATCCATAGAGGAGTAAAGCTAAAATAGCTTCAAAGGCTACCATACTACCGACTTCGAGAACTTGAGAGCCTTCTCCATTAGGAACTTTGAAGTTAGTCCTAAGAGTTTTCCTCCGTAGTTAGGTTTTGTCTATCTCGTATTTCTTTAAATGAGTCATTGTTGCAATGACTTGTGACTTAGGAATGGCTTCCAAACCATTGAAAGGCACTTTGTCCGACATCGAGATTCCTAGGATATGCGATACTCTTCCAAAGTAAGCATCAACGATAATCGTGGAAAGTGAAGCAACGATAGATGGATCGTAGAACCGAACGAAGGTTTTGAGAAGTCCTTCATCAACGTTAGCGCTCAAAAGAGTTAAAAGAGTTCCATAGCGTCAAACCGAGGGATCTTCTACCAAGGATGCTAACTCTTTCAACTTTCCTACGTCAGAATCCTAAAATCGTATCTTTTGGTGAATCTTTCCGATGTCCATCACTCTAACCTAAAATATTTTACAAAGAAAACATCTCTAAATTCTTTGGAAATGGAGAGAAAATGAAGTTTTTTTTTTGAATGAATGCATGAATGCAACAAACATGGTTAGTAGTTATACACACGGCAAGCGTCAAGTCACGAGCATGAAGCCAACGATAAGAATCAACGGGTTAAGTTCTAAGGGCTTATTCATCCGTGGAACGGGTTCTATCGATAATACAGCTCAACACTCCCTTCAAAACATTATTGGATTTGTTGAATACTGATGGTCCAATAATATTTTCAAGAGAAACTCGCCTCGATCGTAGTATCACATGACAATTACTCTAGGCTTACACCGAATAATCTCTCGCACTACATCCTAATGGCTGGATGGTTTATGTGTTCTACACCACTCACTTCTTAAGTTCTCCGAAAATACTTTTCGCAATTACTTGCTTAAACACAATACCCTCAAGACAACCTCCATCGGGAAATATTAACTTCGAAAGCATTGAACGCTCACGATTAATACCTCCACCTAGATCTTAAAATGTTTCTTAAATCCGGTTAGGATTTCTTTCCATCAAGTGAAATCGCTAAACACACAATAAAGAAAAAGATATATGCAAAATATGAAAAGCTTATCCCTTTCTTTTCTTTTGAAAACAAAAAGCTTGGTGCTCTCGTAGTAACGCTGCTTTATTTTGAAAATCAAAGTTTCAGCTCCCACAGAGTCGCCATTTTTCCTGCTCAAGAAAGGTGACGCTACCGAGGATGCGAACATGAGTTCGGATCTTCCGCACGCAACGATTTAAATCTTTTGATTTGTTTATAAAGATGCCGCGAGCATCAAGCTTTATTATTTTCAACACAAGAAAGATGATTTAATGATTATGAAAAGGGGAAAGTCAAATACCCTCAATTGATATTGGTATGCGTAACGACTAGCGCAAACTAGACATAACGCATCGGGGAGATTCCGAGTAAGGGGATTGGTATATGAAGGGAATAGATGGAGCACCCTAAATATATGTAGTTATCTACGCCTTTATATATGAATATGTTTGATATGTTGTGTGTTTTTAATTGCTATTTCTATGATTGGGAAAGTTTCTCCTTTGGGATTTTAAGAAACAGAGATTATGTGGGATTCTAGGTTTTGTTATTATTGTGCTCGCAAAGATCCGTGATCTTCTCATACATATCCCCTAGTGGGAATCGAGCATTTGTAGCTCGGATCTACTGTGGTTCTATGGTTTGTTTGGTCCGAGGGAGATAGAAATTTGCTCGGCAAGGATAAGACCTTGTGCCTACGTATTCTCAAAAGGATGTTGAGAAAGTCGAGCAATCGTAGTTCCCACTTATGCTAGTGGAAAGCAACAAGATGTTAGTAAGAGATGACAAATGTCATCTTAATGAAAATGTATCTAATCTATTTCATCACATACATTTTGAAAAGTTTGATTGATTAAAATCTTTCATCGTAAGTATTAGGTGTTTTGCTTGAGTGTACAAGCGCTACCACTTACATGTTTAAGAAAGATGTTTGAAAAGATGTTTGAATCTTTTAATCGTAAGTATTGGGTGTTTTGCTTGAGTGTACAAGCTGCTACCACTTCATCGTTAAGAGATGTTTTTGTTTGAAAATAGTTTGAAAAGTTTTTGACTGTATGTGATGTAATGGATGAGATACTTCTTCCATAGAGATGATAGATGTCTAAATCTCAAGGAGAAATTGATTGGATTAAAGGGATGCTTTTAAGAAGCCCATGGGTCCTTGTATTGTAAGCCCAATAGGAGGCATTCCGAGGGTCATCGAGGGTCATCGAGGGTCCTTGTATGAAGCTCAAGAGGAAGCTATAGGGTATGGCTGTCTTTGGTTTGAAAGGGATTTCACCGAGAAATCATCCTTTTCTGAATAAGAGCAATTTCACCGGGAAATTTTACTCTCTGGGTAATTTGAAAGTGATTTCACCGGGAAACCATCCTTTCAGGTGTTCTATCTTAGCGCGGGTGATTCTTTGTATTGGAAGCCCAAGAGGAGACTGTTTAAGAGATTTCCTGTCTCTTTCATTGTATGATGCCCAAGAGAAGGCTAAACTCAAATGAGGAGTTCTTTTGAACGAAGCCCAAGAGGAGGCTGACTCAACAGGGGAGTGTTGTCTTATACGAAGCCTAAGCGGAGGCTAACTCTGTGGGGAGAGTTTCTTTGTATGAAGCCCAAGAGAAGGCTGACCCATGCTGGGGATAAATTATCTTGTATGAAGCCCAAGCGGAGGCTAAACTCAATTGGTGATGAGTTGTCTTGTATGAAGCCCAAGCGGAGGCTAACTCATGCTGATGATGAATTGTCTTGTATGAAGCCCAAGCGGAGGCTATACTGTGGGGAACCTATTGATTAGTCTAATTGTTATGTTATTATTAGACAGTTGTATAAACAGGTATGTGTGTGTGATATGTATTCACAGGAGTTTATGAAGGAAATATAAACAATGCATGATGTTTATTTACAGCAGTTTATGAAATATAAACAAGTGTCTGTGAAACGAACGTTTAAAACGAGCGTAACTTGATTATTTACAAGTTTGAACTGTGTACAAGGAAATGAATATGTACACGAACGAGTTTTTATGTACAGACAAAGATGGATGTACATAGGAGGGTTGGGACTTACACCGTAAGGGAGGCCCATTGATTTGAAAGTAGTTTCACAGGGAATAATGCTCCTTTCAATACCAATGGCATTTAGTGTAAAATGTACAGATGAAACAGAAATGATTGATCAAAGTTTATCTGTAAAAAGTATTTTCAAAAGAAAGAGTATCTGTATTATGTACAGATAAAAGATTTTGAAAAAGAAGTATCTGTGTTATGTACAGATAAAAAGTTTGTTTTTTGAAATATCTGTGTTATGTACAGATAAAAAGTTTGTTTAAAAAATGTTTGACAAAAGTTTGATATGTACAAAGAAATATTATGTACATAAAAGAATGTTGTGGGACTTACACCGTGATGGAGGCCCATTGATTTGAAAGAAGTTTCGCTCAGGAGAAACCTTCCTTTAGAACCAATGGATTCGGCGTATAGACAAACGAATGAAAACAAATGAAAGAAATTTGTTTATGTTTGAATATTGACAAAGATGTTTTGAATATGTACAAATAAAGCTAAGTATGTACATAAAGGGTTGGGACTTACACCATAAGGGAGGCCCATGATCGATCGAGAAATTCGAGAAAGAACGAATTTGTTTTATCGTTTTGAATTGGATTGATCATGGTAAAAGATGCAAGTTTGATGAAGAAAGTTTTGAAAAATGATTTGAAAAGTTTTGAAGTGTGAGGCTCATTTATGAGAAGTTTTGAAAAAAATCGGAAGTCGAAAACTTGAAAAATTCACCTTTCAAGGAGGTTTGAAAAGTGTTCGTAACATCGCTTTCCCGATTAAAATTTAATCGATGAAAATATTTTTGGATTTTTTGACATAATCATAAAATATATATATTAAATGAAAAGTGTGCAAAAATCATCTCAAAATGAGAAGTTTTGATTGGTTAAAAATTGTTGAAGTTTGATAAAAAACATGAAAATATTGAAGTTTTTGAAAAAGATGAAAAATGGTCTTGCTGGGTTTGAACCCATGACCTTTGAGTGGGACGCGTGGCATAAAGCCTTAAGAGCAAGCCGTGACCACCGAGCCAAACGCGTTGAATGTGTTAGTGGAAAATGACACGCGTTGATATCATGTTGGATTATTTGAATTTTCAAAATGAAGAACAATGAAGAACACGCGAACTGGTTTATAGTTTTTGATTTTCGTAAACTTTGATCCAAGCTATCTCCTTCGCTTCTCAATGAAATTCAACGTTGTAAACATCAAAGTTACTCGCTTTTTCCTCACGAACATGATGGCATATGTTAATTTCATTTATTTTAAACCTAACGCTTTTGATTTCCGAAAAACTAAGAACCCTAGAAACTGATTTTTCAAATTAAATGATGGATTGTTCATGATTGTTTGATTTTTTTGAGGGTTAAGAATCGTTTTTAGTGCACAAAGAGAATGGCCATGAGTTTTTTTCAATTGGTGCAAGGAATATGGAGTTTGAAGTTCGTATGGATACCGAAAAGTGAGAATCAAGGAGCTCAAAACGTGTTTCCAATTGGTTTAAGGATTGCTACACCTTCATCGGCATGTATGGAAGCTTTGTGGATGGCCCGCTTGCTTTAAATCCTTCCCAATCGATCCAAAGTCTACCGCACAGATGAAAAATGGAGCTCGAATTTTGGTTAGAGTCAATCAAGATTAATGGCCTCATGTCCATGGAGTATAGTGATGTCGTTCAAATGGTTAGATCACGCTTTATCAAGCTTTGCTCCAAATTCGATTGCTTGGGCTTTGAAAAGTTTGGAAAATGCAAAATGATTTCTGATTTTAGCTTAGCACAGTTTGATTTTAAGTTTGTAACAAGTTACATGTTGGTATCAAACATGTTAGACACCAAGATTTACCATGTTTTTAACTCAAACTAAAAAATGCTATGTTTCTCAACTTTGCACTAATTGCTTGATTTTCAAGAAAGTGAAAGAAAGCATGGATTTTGTGAAGTTTCTTGGTGTTCATTTGGACTTGAAACATGATCCTTTTATAGGTCAAAAGTCCGAATTGTTAGGCAAGGAAGTACATGGCATTTGGTAACTCAAAGCTTGCTTAAGGGGCAAGATTGTCCTTTGGCTTTTGAAAAGGAAGGTTCCTTTTTTACCATGTGCAAAATTATTCAAACTTGATCCAATCTTCAATCATCACTTTTCACTGATGTTTATCAGTTTGATGAGTCATTTTGGCAAGGTGGCAAGTGGTTTGAATGAGAAAACACAAAAAGACCTATAATTTGAAGTTGTGAACTTTGAAAATTTAAGTTTCATGGACCCTTTTGTTTCAATTTCAAAGACATAGCTAGCCTCCATGGATTTTGGAGTTCTTGGACATTTTGGAAATATTTTTCCATAATCTACAACTTTCATGTTTTGAGTTTTTTCAAATTCCAATTGGAACTAGGTGAAAAAATGGCTTGAAGTTTGGAAAAAATGTGAAATTTCAACACTTAGAAATTTTTCTAAGTTATAGAAATTTTGACTTTTTGTTGACTTTTCCAAATTCTTTGATTTTTATGATCATGATGGATCATTTGAAGTATTTTGATGATTGAAAAGTTTTGTTTTGAAAATTTGACCAAAAGTCAAAGTTTGACTTTTCTCGCAGATGAAATTTCATCGATGAAAACGATCGATGAATTCTGTGAACCTCGTGATGTTTTGGATCCGTAAATTAGGTCAAGATGTTGTATCTAAGATATAATGACCAATCTCTATCCAAAAGTCATTTCTTGTTCAAAAATCGAGAATGCCCGTGCTCAACCAAAACCCTAATTGGTCGATCCTCGATTGATCCGTGAGAAAATTTGATATCTGAGGATTGAAGGCTGATGATTTGATCAAGATAGATCAAATGGAGTGAGAAAATATCAAACCCTAATTGGTTAGCTCTTGAATCAGATGAAAATCTGATGAAACCCTAGTTTTGACCTGTGAGTGCTATACCCGATTAATTTGAATCGGTTGTGCAACAATGCAAATGTAAGGTGGTATATTAGGTCAAAATTGGGGTATGACAAGGCCGATGTAAGTGGATCCGCTCGCTTACGCGAAATAAGGGTCGAAGGACTCTTTTGTCAACTCGAAACTTGTAACAAAGAGCGTGTCAACGTAGACGAAAATACAAAGAGATTGCTGGAAAGTAAATAAAAAGCAAGTAAAAGCTTCAAAGTAAATGACTGAAAGATAAAGGTTTTGCATTTAAATAAAAATGGTGATTCACGTACATTCAAATACTTTCGCAACTCTTTCTTCCTGACGCCGTAATCGCGTAGTTTTTGCAAGTAGTTTGAGTATACAAGTGAACACACAAATTTTACAGTAAAAGGACTTATTTATAGTATTTACAAAGTAACTGCCTATAGACAATCTATGGCAGGCGTTCGATCCTTGAGAATTCGTTCCACCAGATTCTGCCACCTATTTGGCGCTTAAAACACACGAAGCTTCACTAACCACCCACGATCTCGAGTTTTGAATATTTCCCGCCTCTGGCTTACAAAAGGTAATTGCTCCTGATTTCGACGCTTTTTCCTCATCAAAGACACAAACACAAAATTCTTTAAGTCTGGAAATCTCCACCATCGACTGGGTGTAGCGGCAAAAACTGTGAGTATAAGCCATTGAATTGACTTAACTCAAAAAATAACAAGAGTCGCCACCACGATTTTATTTTATCCAAAGGATTAGGAAAAGAGCAAATAAAATCCTACAATATCGTAGATCCGGGATCGGGGTTAGTTATGAAAAGGGAAGGTGTTAGGCACCCAAAGTATCTACTAGATTCGCATGAACCTTTTGAAAATTTGTATATATGTGCTAAAAGAGTTTGTACAAAATGGCGGAGGGTTTAAAAGAAAACAAGAAAAGTTTTTTAGGATTTTTGGTTTTATAGAACTTCCAATGAGTTCTAGGCCTACATACCAACAATGTGCAATGTTGAAATCAAAACCAAGTAGTTCAGCTAAAAGAGACCAAATTTGTGTGTTGGTTGATTTTAGTAAAATGTTAATTTGGAAAAGCTACAAAGAGCTAAAAAAAAAAGGTTAGAATGAGGTTAGGTGTTTTTAGTCTTTTGAAAAGGAAATCAAAGAATAATTAAATGGATTGAAAGTTTATTAGGAAAACCAATTTAAAAAATAGTTCATGGACCTAAGTCCAAGTTTTTTACGAAAGTGGTTCAAGTTTTTGAAAACAAGAATCCTTTGAAAAAAAAGGAAGGTTTTGAAAATTAAAGAATGGGGAGGAGATGAAGGGGCTAACCTAAGTGCATAAAGTAAAAGATAAAGGTAAAGAAAGATCTAACCGAGTGAGAAAATTATTACTTGACATCAAGAGCCAATACTACATCCCATCCTTTGGATAACCCACACAAGCAACAAATAACCAGACAAAAAAAACCATGCTTCAGATAATTCCATGCCTCTGATGCATTATTGTCTACGGAAAAACGGGCAGAGTAACGATTGTATTTTGAGGAAATTCACTCATCATTTGAGTATAACGGAATAACCTGTATACAAAGATAATAATCAGACAAAGACATAATAACACCAAGAGCAACAAAGATCTCCCAAGCTGAGGTAAAGGTCCTAATCATAAGTCCAAAGATCAAGCTCCAAGCACAAGGATAGTAACCAAGTTAAATTAAAAGTTTTTTATGTTTAAGTTGAATTATTAAGTATTTTGAAAATAAAAATAAAGCTCAAGTGAGCAAATTCAAAATAACAAGAAAGAAAAATGCTCAAATGAGCAAAAGGAAAAATGACATGAAATGTAAATGCTAAAAGTAAGGTGCATAAATATAAAGAGCATAAAAATAAATGCGAAAAGTAAAGAGCGGAAAAATAAAGAGCATAAAAATAAATGTGGAAAGTAAAGAGCGGAAAAATAAAGAACAATTAATAAATGTTAATGAGATTAGTAATTAGTTATCAGCAAGGTGACCATCTTGAAACTTGTGCATGAAGACTTGCCAGAAGCTTGATAGAATCAACGCGACTACACGACAAGTTTCAATTGTTTTTTGTCAAGTATATCACCGGTTTTGGAATTATCTCATCACTTGATCAAAAATGATTGAGAGTTTCAAATGGCCAAACTTATTGGAAACTTGCCAGAAGCTTGATTAGAAATCAACACGACCACACGACAAGCGCCACAAGCTTTAAACCAAGATCAAAACTCAAGTCATCTTTTGGGGCTTATGCTTGAACTTTAAAGTTAATGCCACCAATTGATCACTTTTTTTGAATCGGGACAAAGGAAAAAAAAAGATGGAGCAGATGAAATAAATTTCAAGTTTATTTTGCATCACATGAATTTAATTGATCTAACTTCGTCAAAATCAATCAACTCTCTTGGTAGATTTGGCCAAGAGACCTGTCAACACCCAAATTCCATTAATGTTGAGGAAATTTATGACTTCAAATTAAATTCAAAAAACTCAGCAAAATAAAAATGAAAATAAAGAAATGTCGCATCGATATAACACTCGAGCCAATTCCAAGAAGAAGATGGAAAATCTAGAACAAGATAATCGCGAGCTGCGCAAAGAGGTTACTTCCCAAGGACTGGTATGGCCAACTTGACTTCTTTGTTGGAATTGTTGGTGGCTGCTCAGAATCATCCACCACCCCTCCTCCGCCTTCTCCTCGTATCATTCAACTACAACAAACCAATCGTCCTTTGTGAAGTTCAAGATGTGCATTTTTCTGCTACACCAGTTACTTTTATTGCTCGATACTGTATGCCTCGTGGATATACGTGTGGAATGGCGGGGAATTTTATGCCTGAAAGATATAACTCTACTACTTAAGTTGCTTCTTTGGTACAACCTGTTGTTGTTTCTACACCTTTTGTGGTGCACACTACTCCTATTTTGAACCATGAGGTTAAACCTCCTCCTCCTCCTCCTAGTGAAAGTGTGGACTTCTATGACAGAATGGATGATTTTCAGGAACAGTTTAATGAGATGTAGAAAGAGTTGAAAGCCCTTTGTAACACGGTGAGGGAATTGACTTATTTGTTTTGCGTTTTATTGCAAATATTGTCCAATAAAGGGCTTTCAATAAAGGGAAGGTGAAAAGAACATGAAAAGACCTTCGTTAGATTCTGAGTACGGGAGGTAATTATGAAAAAGGGGAGGTATTAACACCCTTTCCATCCATAGTTATCTATAGGCTCTTAATTGCTTAATTCACTTTTTGAAAACTTGCTTTCTGTGTGTGTAATTTGAAAAGTATTTTGAAAAGTATTTCACTTTGACTTCATAATGATTCTTAGAGTCACCTCAAGAATGAATACAAAGTGTTCGTAAATATTTCGCTTGGAAAATGTTTAACTTTGTAATAATTCTTGTTTGAAAATATTTTGAAAGGAGTATGAGGTGTGAAAAGTATTTTGATTTGGATTGAGCAAGAAATTTAGAGTCTTTATTACCTACTCAGAATGGTCGTTTCCATGTTATTTTCCTTCTCCTTTAGAATAAGTCTATCCATACCATTAGTTGGCGTGTAAATTTATTCGCTTTGATATGAAGGACAATCGAAGGGTCATCATATGGTCATAGAAGGCAAAATGTAAGGATACCTTAGCTATTTCATAGGGACGATCATCACTTATTCGTAGGCAACAACCGAGGGACGAGATCATATATTCATAAGCAACATCGAGGGTCATCGAGGGACTATGATCTTTGTTTCGAAGGGACTATGATGATGTTATTTGTAAGCGTCTTTGCTAATGGTATCCCTACGTTCGAGGGACATGACCGTTGTATTCGAAAGCTAACACGAGAGGATACCCTAAGGGGGTGCAAGTGTGAGGGAGTGTGTGATATTCAAATATTTAGTCTTAATTTAAAGTGATATATGATTGCTTTTAGTCTTGCCATACAAACCCTAGTTACTAGCAATTAGATATATATGTTCATGAAGTAAAGGTGCGGAAAGTAAAGTCCTATGTTATTACATGGCTTTGGGGCGCTATTAATATAGGTGCAAAGTAAAGGCAAAAATATAAATCTACGATATTACGTAATAAACCTTATGACCTATACATCGATTTCTAGAATTGTAAATGCGAAATAAAGTAAATATTTTGAAAGAAAAATGTCTTTGACGTTAGTAAAAAGATTTGAAGTTAGTAAACCTAATTACTATTGAAAGAAAATATTTTTGAGTTTTTGTGATTAATTTTAATGAAAGGAAATCCTAATTCTAATTAATTAGTATTTAATTAAAAATAATAATTTAAAATGTAAAGAAAATCAAATGTTTTGTGTTAAAATTAAATAAAGGTTTTGAAACCTAAATATCAAATTAAAACATTTTTAGGGTTTTATGATAGTGAAAATAATTTGTGAAAAGAAATTAAAATAAGAAAAAGAAATTGAAAATGTTAGAAAGATTGAAGGAGAAAAGTAGTAAAAATAGGATTTGGTCCCTAGAGGTGTTGAACTCGTGACCCCGAGGTTATAGGTCCAAAATTTAGCCATCGCGCCATGTGTTTATGATGTTCATAACACGCCTAATTGTTTATGTATGATAACTGTGAAATCGTAAAATATGAAAAAAACTTTCAAAAGGCAAGTTCAAACTAGCGGTCTGATAGAGGGTAAGGGACTAGCGCGAGCATGAGTTGCCACTCGGGTGGCTATACATCCATTAACAATGACACAATGATATATATATATGCAATTTAGAATTCAGAAAAATCATTTTTGAATCAAAACGCGTGCTGGGACCCAGGGAGTTCAAATGGTCCAATCGCATGTAGCCACGCATGCCCTCACTTTGGTCTTCACCGGTCAACCGCCCTTGGTGGCGTTTCCAGCCGTCTTCTCTCGCAATGGGAGGATCGAAACCTGTAAAATAATGATGATAAATGCACAAAGATGACCATACCCCCTAATTCGACCCCTACAAATCGATTGGTGGTATCGGTTTGCCCTAAAAGTCCCTACATCATGAGTTTCAAAGCTTTCAATAGTTTTTCCCTAACAATGGCAAATCCTTGTTCCTGCATCAAACCTCAAAAGCAATGATTGGAAATAATTCCAGACATTAATACAAACATATATGTATGCTTAGAATCAACAGATATGTTACGAAACGAACAATTTAAATTCAAAAAGACTTGCAAACCGGTGCGATTTGAAGGAGGTGTTCTGGTATGATTTCACCTTAAGTGAGTGCTTGGGTCGTCTCCTAGGAACCTCAGGATGATGATTGAGTGCTTGAAACGACTTCAGAATGGCTAGAGAATAGGGTTCGAGTTTTCCCTAAAAAGCTTGAATTTTTGGACAAATTTTTAGGGTTTGTAGGAGCATGTCATCCCTTTCTTTTCTATGTCTGATCTTGTAGTGTATATATAGGAGAGTGAAATTAGGTCAAGACTTGAATGAAAATATATTGCTTTGAATACAAAGTATTTGATTGGAAAATTTTATCAAAACTTCCCAAATTTGGCTCAATCTTGCCTTAATGCCTCTTGCACGAATTTGCCAGCTTGCTTGGGCTTTCTTGGACCTCAAGATAGTTGGAAAATAAGCCCAACACGCCATGACTTCATTCCTTGCATTTTATTTTATTTAAATTGAATTTAAATGATTTAATTTAAATATAAATTAAATAAAATAGATGAGGGCATGTAATTGAGTTTATAGGTCATGGATAATATCAAGAACAAGTTTGGATCCCAAAAACTTAGGCCCATTTGGAGAAAAAAATTGAATTTGCTAAGTATTTCTTCATGCACTTCTTCAAAATGTCAAACTTGCACAATTTGTATCTTGCTCAATTTTCAACATTTTGAAGTGTTCTTGGACTTTTTAGAAATCTCAAGATATCCTCTAAACACTATTTTTGGTTTCATCTTCATTGAAGTTTCCATGTTCATGTACACTTCTTTTGTAAAAGATAACTTTTTGTTGACTTTTAGAAGGACCTATAATGTCTTGATCCATATCTCTCAAATGAAGCATTTTTGGCCAAAGCTTGTGAGACATGAAGTTGTAGAGAATTGAATTTTCTCCAAAATGAGCTTTAGTGTAAAAACAATTGATAAAGTATGTGAAAGTTATGCCCGTCAAAGTTCTTGACTTTTGTCCAAAACCCTAATTTGGAAACTTTGACTTTGGCCAAATCTTGAGTTTTCTTGATGAATCATGATCAACCCTTTATCAATTGATGAATGTGACTTCAAAATATTAATTTTGACCAAAAAAAAGGAAGTTTGATTGTATGTTGACCATAGTTGACTTTTTGTCAAATATAATTGGTTTTTAACCATCTGAGCAATTGATTGAGCAAACTTGAGTTATGAGGCTTGAAACTTGACATAGTAATCCCTTGAGACATATGAGGATGTATGATGACCACTTGAGTTATTAGAACTCATCTTTGACTTGATAGAATCAAAATCCTAGTTTTGGTTGATTGCTTAGGAGAGGATTCATCTGATCAACCCTTGAGATCTTCTTGAGTATGGAGATGTGGATTGAATTGGGAAATAGGAGGGAAAATTTTAGGGTATAATAGTTGCCCCTGTTTAATCTTTTTGTACCTGAAGGGTTAGATTGGTATGCTTGCCTTTCGTGACCTGAAGGTAGACAATGATTGAACACTGTACACCGAAAATTTGCACTCTCTCGTGTATAAAATGAGATCGTCAGTTGACGATGCGCTGGAATGGGCTCATAGATGCCATTTGGAGAAGTTGGTGTTGGGGAGTGAGTCGTACGTTAGACTATATGCTCCTCTTTGAATGGGATTACCGGTATGCATTGATTTTTAACCATATATGCAGATTCTCAGTGGAGAGATATCGACGTAGTCGGAGATGGGCTTAAAATGCCATCCGAGTAAGAGAGTCATAATAAACCTTCGCCTCGGTTGTATCTGAAATGATTATTCTCTAGGCTGTAGATAACTTTCCCGTCTTGTTTCGGGTATTAATCTGTATCCTGATGTATATTGGTAAACCTGTCTGGTCGTTCAGATAGTTTTCCCTTCTTGTTTCGGGTATTAATCTTTGACCTTTATCCGGATAACTTTCACCTGCTTGGGAAATTTAACTTGAAAGGATATGGTTAGTTCTATACAGATTATGATGCATGCGAATATATGATAATGCTCGTGAATGATATATGCACATGTTATGATTTTTATGAATAATGTACGAATGTAGCTGTAACACGGTGGAAAGAACTGACTTGTTTGTTTTGCGTTTGATCGCAAATGTTGCAGATAGCAAGAGTCGCCACCGACTTTTCTTTTATCCAATTAAGGGAAGGTGAAAAGAATAGGAAAAGACCTTCGTTAGATTATGAGTAAGGGAGGTGATTATGAAAAGGGAAGGTGTTAGCACCCTTTCCATCCGTAGTTATCTACGGGATCTTAATTGCTTTAACTCACTTAAAAATTTGCTTTCTGTGTGTATGTTTGAAAATGTTTTGAAAAGGCATTTCGCTTTGACTTCGTAATGATTCACGCTAGAATGTATAATTGTAAATGTTTTGTTTTGGAAAAGGAACTTTGTAATGATTCACGCTGGAATGTATACAAAGTGTTTGTAAATGTTTTTGAAAAGTGTGAGGTGTGAAAAGTGTTTTGATAGAGCAAGCAATTAAGAGTCTATTACCTACTCAGATCGGTCGTTTTCGTGTTATTTTATTTTCCTTTAGAATAGCGCTATCCATACCATTAGCTGGTAGGTAACCCTATTCGTTGGATGTAAACTGACATTCGAAGGGACATCAGATGGTCATAAAAGGCAACTTGTAGGAGTATCCTAGCACATTCGTAGGGATGATCATCACTTTTTGCAGGCAATAATCGAGGGACGAGATCATGTATTCGTAGGCAACATCGAGGGTCATCAAGGGACTATGATCTTTAATCCGATGGGACTATGATTATATGTTTGTAGGCAACGTTGCTAAGATACCCCTACGTTTGAGGGACTTGACCATTTATTCGAAAGGTAACGAGAGAGAATACCCTAGGGGGTGCATGTGTGAAGAGAGTGTGTTGAATTCGTATTTTCTTGTGATAGAGTTAGCTATGTTGATTTTATCTTGCCATACACGTCTAATTTACTAACAGTTTATATGGGTGCGGAAAGTAAATTGCGGAAATATAAAGTGCAGAAAGTAAATCCTACGCTATTACATGGCTTTAGGGCAGTTACATAATTGAGGAATGCGGAAAGTAAACCTAATTAAGCTATTACATCCCATGAGCAGTTACATAATATTGGAAAAAAGAATGCGAGAAAATAAATAACTGAATAGAAAACTAGTCCTAATATTTTTGGATTTTTGAAATGTGTAAAATAATCCTAAGGCTAATTGATTTTAATTAATTTAAAGAAATATTAGTTAATACTAACCCTAAATTAATTAATTAAAATAAGAGAAAAAATTAGTGTAAGTTGTCTAATTAATCCTAATTATTTAACCTAATTACTAATTTTTTAATTAACTATGAAATAAGCAAAATAATAAAAATATGGAAAAATAATAAAAGTGCTGGAGCGCTTCTGGAAGAAGCCATCCCAGAAGTCGGAGCTTCTGGGAATTCCTTTGCTGGAGGCACCCAGAAGTCGGAACTTCTGGGGTTTCTGCGTTGGAGGTACCCAGAAGTTGGAACTTCTAGGGTTTTCTGCTCTAGAGGTACCAGAAATTGGAATTTATGGGGTTTTCTACTGGAACTGGATCTAGAAGCTGGACCTTCTGGGCGTGGCATCTTATGATGGGATCCGTGTCGGAGCTCGGACGTGTTTTTGCCTCCGGGGTTCCAGAAGTTGGAACTTTTGAGGCTAGGGCTTCGGAACCTGAAACATCAAAAAACATTAGGAATTCTGGGAAAAGGCAGGGTTCGAACCCGTGCCTTCTAGGATGAATGCGCGCTACCTCTGCCATCTGATCCAACCTGCTTTGGTGTTAGGCATATGAAACAGAATGAGTATAAGGGAAATTGATTTCTGGGAATCAATTTTAAAATTAGAAAATGCGCGCAACCTTCGTCTTCTTCCTTGGGACACAGGCTTTTAGCTACGGTTTTTACCTACAGATTGCTTCTGTAGCTATATCCCTGCAAAATCATAACTCAAGCAATACGCAATATAAATTCAGATGAAAGGCATGGATTGATTGCTTTCAACCTCTTAAACATGAATATGCCTCTGGTTTTGGCTAATTTTGTCTTAAACGAAAAGCCCTAAATCAAGGTCTCAAACCCTAACAATGGTAGATTGTAATTGATCGAAAACTTAATCAAACGACACAACAAGCTTGCAAATAACATCATGAACATGAATATGTGATCAAAACACGTTTAAAATGCATGTAACTATGGATTCGATTTTTAAAATTTAGAGAGCAAACCGTGATGGTGATTTTATGATTCTGGACGTCTGGATGCGTGAGAATGATTGGAATAGGTTCCTGCGACCTCGAGGATGCTCGTTCAATCCTCAAAACTCCTTAAATTGGCCTCCAAAGTTGAAACCGAAATTGCTTTTCTCACAAGTTTTCTTGAAATTTTTTAGGTTCTTGAGGCAAGTATTTCGCCCTCTTGTCATGTGGAATCATTGTGTATTTATACTAGAATGAATTAGGTCAAGAATTGTCAAAAAAATATCATGCCAATCAATGGAAAATTATTTGATTTGGAATCAAACCAAATATTGCCTTTTTGAGCCAATTTCAATCAAATCACTTGCCAATCTTAATTATTTCAAATAACCGTTAATTGGCTTGCTTGGATCTCAAGGATGAGAGAAACTCAATCTTGCACTTAATTTTTGATTTTCTATCTTTTATTTTAATTAAATTGGTTTTAATTGATTAAAAATCCAAAATAAATAAAAAATAAAAGATAAAACGTGGCCTTGGGCTTGGAGGTTCCAATTCGATAAGGAACATGTTTGAATCAAGAAAAGTTAGGCCCATTTGGAAATTTTTGATTTTCTCAAGTATTTCTTTAGGCACCTCCTCAAAAATGCTCAACTTGCACCATGTGTATCTTGCTCAATTTTTAACATTTTTGTGTGTTCTTGGACTTTTTAGAAAGCTCAAGATGTCTTCTAAATAACCCTTTTGGTTTCATCTTCATTGAAGTTTCCATGTTCATGAACACTTCTTTGCAAAAAGTTGACTTTTTGTTGACTTTTAAAAGGACCTGTAATATTTTGATCCATAACTTCCAAATGAAGCATTTTCTTCCCAAGCTTGTGAGACATGAAGTTGTAGAGAATTGAATTCTCTTCAAGATGAGTTGTGGTGGAAAAAGTTTTGATAAAGTATGTGAAAGTTATGCTTGGTCAAAGTTCTGGTGACTTTTGTCTGAAAAACCCTAATTTAGAAACTTTGACTTTTGATCAATTCTTGACTTTTCTTGATGAATCATGATCAACCCTTGATCAAATGATGCATATTACTTCAAAATATTGGTGTTGACAAAAAATTATGAAGTTTGACTGTATGTTGACCACAATTGACTTTTTGTCCAATACATCTGATTTTCAAACACTGGGCAATTTGATGAGCAAATTTGACTTGTATGGTGATTCTTTGAAGTATATGAGGAGGTATGATGACCACTTGAAGCATTGGAAATCCACCTTATCTTGAGAATGACAAAACCCTTTGGATTGATTGCTTAGAGAGGGTTTGTCCGTCAACAAATCCTTCTATGGATATGTGATTTGTCTTGAGAAGTGGCAAATTTTGGGGTATATGGCAACCTTCTTGTATTGATTGGCATGCTTGCTTTCGTGACCAAGGTAGAAGATGATTAAACACCGAGTGCACCGAAAATTTGCACCGGCCGTATAAGTAGGATTGTTAGTTGATGATGCGCTGGAATGGGATTATAGATGCCATTTGGAGAATGAGTCGTACGCCAGACTCTATATTTTCCTTTTGAACAGAAAAGACAACAGAAATTGGCTTAAGATGCCATCTCGAGAGTGAGTCGACGCTAGACTCAGAGTTTTTTGCATAGAAGAGACAACGGAGATGGGCTTAAAGATGCCATCTGGAGAAGATGATGCCGGGGAGTGAGTCGCACGTTAGACTTCATGCTCGTCCTTGAATGAAGTTATTGGTATGTATTGATTTTTAACCAAATATGCAACATTCTGAAGGTGGAGAAATGTCGACAAGTAGTCAGAGATGGGCTTAAAGATGCCATCAGGGGGTGGTTGATAATAAGAGAGAGTCAGAATAAACCTTCGTCTTGGCTATTCTTGAGGTGGATATTTGGCAGTATGTGGATAGTTTTCCCGTCTTGCTTCAGGTGTTAATCTAATATCTGTTACCTGGAGACAATTTGTGTGGCCTTTCAGATAGTTTTCCCATCTTGTTTCGGGCATTAATCTTTGACTTGTTGTCTGGAAATAATTTTCATGGTCGCTCAAATAGTTCTCCGCCTCGCTTCGGTATTAATCTTTAACCTTCCGCTTGGAAAATAGCTTCACCGTTGAGGAGGTAAACTTTGACAGATATGGTTAGTCATATGTAGATTATGATGCATGCGAGTGTATGGTGATATTACTATGACGCATGTATATGTTATGAATTTTATGTATGAATGTAGATGTATGTCAAAACATATCCATCTTGAAGAATATGGGAACGTCCTGCTGGGGATTTCTGATGTTTGCTTGGGATAGGTTATCGCGAACCCTGTCTTGGAGAGAAAAAAGAGGTACTTCTAATTCCTCCGATGCACTATCGGACCAAGTTTTGAGTCTCGATATTAATGTTTGTTGGAAGAATAGCAGCGATCAAGAGATACTTAGTCAGATCTCGCTCATAGATCTTACCGGGAATAATCGGTTATCGCCGTAGACCGATGTAATGTGGCAAAGTCGATAGGACGTTAAAGCCGACGAGGCTCAAGGATCACTTGAGGTGATGAATCTCTGATTGGGGAATAAGAGAGATGCAGGTTCCTCCGATGCACTATCTGACCAAGTTTTGAGTCTCGATATTGCCGCTGTCGGGGAATGATAATCATTGGGAGAGGCTCCGCTGGGGATGGATATATTTGTGTATAAACCATGTTAGGGGACGGTGTAATGTGGAATAACCTGTTACTGCTGGAGACTGATGTAATCGGTTGATGATTAGTTACTGCTCGGGGACCAATGTAACGTGATAACTTGAGAAGGTAGATAAGTTTGATAGGATCACTGCTCAGGGACTAATGTGATGAAGCTGATAGGATCACTGCTTGAGGACTAACGTGATAAAGCTGATAAGATCATCGCCGGGACTAACGCCATGAAGTCAAGCATTGAATACTTGCCGATCATCGCCGGACTAACGTGATGAAGTTGAAGTGTTGGAACACTTGTTGGGAGGAGATTAGTACTTCGTCGGAGAAGATTTATCTTTGTAGGGAGAGCGATGGCTCTGTGGGGATTGATGATCCTGTGGATACATTTCTTGTGAAAGTAACTCTGTAGGTGATGTATTGGTGACCTTTAGTCGTCATCTCAATTCCTAGAGTCTGTAGTAATTAATTTTGTTCGTTCGCTCTTCATATGTTTGTGAACTGATTTTTACTGTCAGATGCATATAATCATTCAAAGCAATCATTGGACTTTATGCAAAAAACAATAAAACTAACACTGTAAAAAGGGAGTTTGCATTAATTTTGGAAAGTGGCGTATGGCCAAGTAGTTTTTGTACAAGAGACGAATATCCTAGTAAGAGGAAATTGTCAGAATAGTAAAAAGCTATGCGGAAATAATCCTGTAGAGTTTCAACTATGTTATTGCTCATATATTTTCGACTATCTCATCTCTTTGCTGTCAGTAGAAAGTGAGTGAATTGATTTTCGCCATTTGAATCTTGAAGCTGATAGTAGTGTAGTCTGTAGATAGGTGATCTGGACGAGACATATTCGTACGCTTAAATCCCTAACTTTTTCCTAGACCGCCCTTTTAGGTTTTCAATCTACCGGGATACCCGTTTTTGCCCAAGCCTCCTTTGCAGGTTTTTGACTTGCCGGGTGTACATATTTTTTGTATATATCCTTAACTTTTGCCCGAACCTTTTTGCTTCGCCAGGATGCCCTTATTTTTGCCTAGGCCAGTCGACCTAGCGGGTCTCGTTATGCGTTGTATTTTTTTACTATGTCTTCTCCATCCATGGTGCTAAGTATCATAGCTCCGCTGGAAAATACTGTTTTGACTACAAATGGTCCCTCGTAGGTGGGAGCCCATTTTCCCCTGGGGTCACCTTGTGGAAGGATGATGCGCTTGACTACTAGATCACCGACTTGGTAGACTCGGTGCTTGACTTTCTTGTTGAATGCTCTGATCATTCGCTTCTGGTAGATTTGTCCATGGCAGATGGATGCGAGCCGTTTTTCGTCGATCAAGTTGATCTGGTCAAGGCGGGTCTTGACTCATTCGTCTTCACCTAGTTCCGTGTCCTGGAGGACCCTGGTTGAGGGTATCTGAACCTCGACTGGCAAAACTGCTTCCATACCGTATACAAGAGAGAAAGGGGTTGCCCCTGTAGATGTTCATACTATAGTGCGGTAATCGTGGAGAGAAAATGGCAACATCTCATGCCAATATTTGTAAGTCACTGTCATCTTTTGTATGATCTTCTTGAGATTTTTGTTGGCGGCTTCCACTACGCCGTTCATTTTAGGCCAATATGGAGAAAAGTTGTGTTGCTTGATCTTGAACTGCGTGTAGAGTTCGGTGATCATTTTGTTGTTGAGATTGGTACCGTTGTCTGTGATAATCCTTTCGGGGATGCCATATCGATAGATAAGATTATGCTTGATGAATCGAGCCACAACATTCTTTGTAACAGATGCGAACGAGGGTGCTTCTACCCATTTGGTAAGGTAATCAATTGCAACAAGTATGAAACGATGTCCATTGGAAGCGGTAGGTTTGATTTCTCCGATCATGTCAATGCCCCACATTGCGAAAGGCCAAGGAGCGGTCAGAAAATTCAATGGTACTAGAGGTACACGCACTTTGTCTGCGTATATCTGGCATTTATGACAAGATCGAGCATGGCGGTGACAATCAGCTTCCATGGTGGACCAATAATAACCTGCTCTTAGAATCTTCTTAGCCATTGTATGTCCACTGGAGTGGGTACCGAATGTGCCTTCATGTAATTCTTCCATGATCCGTCTACTGCTCGTCTACATATGGAGTAAGCACAAGTCGTGATTGCGCTTGTATAAGATGCCGCTAGAAAGAATTTGATGCGAATCTCCTTAAGAATTTCTTGTCATTGACTGATGCCCCTGCGGGATATTCCTGAGTCTCAAGATACCTCTTCACTTTATAGAACCAAGGTTTCTCTTTTGTATCAAGTTCACAATAGTATGCTGGTTCGTCAAACTTTTCGATGATGATTTGGGAGCTTCATTGTCCCATCTGACTTTGAACATAGATGACATAGTAGCTAATGCGTCTTCCAACTGATTCTCTTCTCGTGGAATGTGATCGAAAGTGATTTCTTCGAAGTAAGGGATCAGACTGAAAACATGCTCTTGATATGGAATGAGATTCAGATGTTTTGTATCCCATTCGCCTTTAATCTGACTGATCACTAAAGCTGAGTCTCCATACACTTGTAAGAATTTGATTCTTAAGTCAATAGCAGCTTTGATACCCATGATGCACGCCAGACCGCCATGTTGTTGGTGCAACTAAAGCATAACTGGTGGTGAAAGGCGCAGCCACCAGAGACGAATGATGGCGCCAATGTCATTGCCAAGTGAATTTGAGGCCCCATCAAAAACCATGGTCCATCGGGATCCTGGTTCAGGTCCTTCGTCTGGTCTTGGTTCTTCGCAATCAGTGACTAGCAAAACATCTCCGTTTGGAAACTCGAACTTCATAGACTGATAGTCATCTACGACTGATAAGCCAAATGATCGGCTACTACACTTCTTTTGATCGCTTTCTGAGTAGTATACTGGATGTCATATTCGGTCAAGATCATTTTCCATCTTGCTATTCTTCCGAGAGAGCGTGTTTCTAATATGTATTTTATTGGATCCATCTTGAGATCAACAAGGTAGTGTGATTCAACATATACGCCTTAGTCATGAAAGCATCCAAGTTAGTGGTTGCAAGTTTTCTCGACGTGAGTATCTTATTTCACAATGTAAACTTTTGCTAAGGTAGTATCTGCATACTGCTTTTGACCGCACTCGTTGCCCCAACACACACCCCATTGAGTTCTCTAATCGCAAGTACATGATAAGAGGTCTTCCTTGGCGCGACATCGATAGGAGAATTTTGTAGGTATTCCTTGATTTTGTCAAAAGTGTCTGAAATCATCGCTCAATTCCACTACTTGATCTTTTTCAAGAATTTAAAGATTAGCTCACAAGTAGCGCTTAGATGTGCAATGAATTTGGCAATGTAGTATAGTCGTCCCAAGAAACCTCTCGACTTCTTTCTCGGTGGGAGTCGGAATTTATTGATAACTTTAACCTGGTGGTCAACTTCAATGCCTTTACCATCGACAACAAATCCCAAGAGTTTACCGATCCGACTCAAAGGTGCACTTGTTGGGATTAAGTCTTAGTCTTTCTTCGCCTATTAAACAGTTTTCATAGATGATCAAGATGTTCTCCTTCAGTCTGTGATCGAGCTATCATGTCATCGACGTATACATCTATCTCGTGAAGAATCGTGTCATGAAACAATTCCACCATGGCACGTTGATATGTGGCGCCGTTTCTTCGAACGACATGACCTTGTAGCGTAATGTGCCCCACCGTAACGAAAGTAGTCTTTTACATGTCTTCAGGAGCAATTTTGATCTCGTTGTAACCGGAGAAACCATCCATGAAGGAGAAAACCTTATGTTGAGCGGTGTTGTCGACTAGAATATCAATGTGAGGATGTGGAAAATCGCCTTCGGACTCGCCTGCTCGTATCTCCGTAATCCACACACATCCGTATTTTGCCATCTTTCTTAGGTACGTACCACGCTTGCAACCCATGTGGATAAGAAGTAACGCCTAGGAAACCGACGTTGAACTGTTTATAACTTCGCTTTGATTTTCTCGTACATCTCGGACGATACGACGAACCTTCTCGCTTCATGTGGAGAAAACCTTCTTCGCGGTAGCGGTACCATAATGTCAATGTCTAGACCGCATGTCTTCGTAGGGACCAAGCAAAACCCATATAGTCCGTAGCATCCGACCAATCTTTCTTTGATAATGCTCTCAAGACTCGCCCTATCTTGATTTTTTTCTGCCTTTGTCAATCCCTGCATTCACCACCGACCGGCTCTTCGTGAGGTCAGATATGTTGTACCAATATTTACCCTCCCTTTCCGCATTTTTGGCTTATAGTCCGATTGCATAAACATTACATGTAGTCGCATGTATAGCATTCATCATAAGGTCACCAAGCTCCAAGGTATCCCGAATGGCAAGAGTTTACTCATCTTTTCTTAATAAATTTTGGCGTTTCCATGCGTTTTTCACCTCCTTGGGTATTTTTGTTGATTTTGGCAAGCAGCTCCCTATTATTATCTACAACTTTTTGAAGGTCGAGAGTAGATTTTGTGAGAAAGGTCCTCAAAGAAACAATTCTCCCAGTGAATCGTGCTGATATTTAGTGCTGAACCGTGCATTTTGGCTCACTAAAAGATCTTTATCTCCTAGATGGAAAATCAGAATTGAGCGGGACCAATTTCTAAAATTCCGAATTAAAGTCCTCTACAACCTTTTGCAGCTCTAGAGGTGATTCTTCACCAATATCATAATTTTGTTTTTGAAGTTGAATTCGAATGAACCGAAGTGCGATACGTGAGTTTAAGTCGATCTCATTCAATTTTCATCAAAACAAGATGGGATCAGTGCAAAAGTTCATAGATTGTGTTAGCTTCATTGCCTCACAAATACTTTGCAAGTTTCGATGTAAGATCATCGCTCAAGCATTTTCTCCAGAGCGCAAATAAAATTTTGTGTGTGGTCCAAAGTTGTGCTTCAAAATTTTATTTCCTTGACCGCTCACCGGTTCAAGTCGGGATTTTGATTCATGAAAGCAAAATCGATTTGGACACTTTTTGTTTATCATCCGACTCCACGGATTTGGCTGGAGTTAATTACGAAAATTATTTGATAATCATGATTTAGGCTTGATTATGGTTCTTAGGCCCAATTCCTAGAAACTATAAATACATTTTCCCCTTCACAAATCAGAGGGGCACCATCATTTGCTAAATTTCTCATCATCAATCACACTCTAATTCTCTCAATACACAAAAGCAAAAGTTCAGAGAAAGTTCAAATTACAATTTTCCTCCAGTAACCATCACAGCCGCCACCGACCTCCGCATTGCCATGTATATGGCGATTTCTTGTTTACTTCATCGCAACACTTCTCTTTATATATTCTTTCCTTCGCACGCATTTGCTATGGAAGGAACGATTTCATCTTGATTTCTTCTCCAATTGCAAGATTCAAGGGTTTCTCCTTCTTCTTCTTCAATTCTCCATTGAAGACTTCAAGTTTCTTCAAGAATTCAAGGTTAATTTTGAAGATTATCATCAATTCATCATTGATTTGGTATTTTCTTGAAAGAGCACAAGGAATTTCTTCGATTTGACTCAAGCTTCAAGTTCAAGTAAGTGTTAGGTTCAAATAGGCACTTATTTTAAGTCGTTTAATTTTCTTTTCTTGAAATTGAATATATTGCATGCAAATTCAATGTAGATTCAATCTAGAATGGTACTTGAATTCTTTGATTTGAATTGAATTTTGCCGCTTATTTGTGTCGGGAGTGAGGATTTTGTACATAACATGCATATATCCTTATGCATTTGTTTTCCCCTGCACATAAACCACAAATTCACGCACATTGCATCCTCCATCACATGCTCATGCATTAGAGAGCATTTAGCTTGATTTGTTTGCATCGATTCATGGTGACTTGAAGCGTATTTGCATTCGACATGTAGATATCCAAGTTGCTCATTATGCTCGCATGCATTGTATGCAGCATATGCATTCCAAGTGTTTGTGTGCATTTATGACTTAAATTTTTGAAGGAAAACCTCTAAATGTCATGACTAGCTTGTATCACCATACACATGAACATTTGTTTTATCGATTTGATTTGCATTTGCATGTTCATTTATTACATGTATATGAACATTGGTTTTATCGCTCGACGCATTCCTCGATGTTCATGCATTTGCTACATGTATATGAACATTGATTTATCGATTCGATTCACATTCCTGATGTTCACGCGGCTACATGTATAAACATTGGATTTATCGATTCGATTGCATTCTCGCATGTTCATGCATTTGCTACATGTATATGAACATTGGTTTTATCGATTCGATTTTCCTCGATGTTCATGCATTTGCTATATGTATATGAATATTGGTTTTATCGACTGATTTGTTTTCATGTTCATGCATTTGCTACATGTATATGAACATTGGTTTTATCAATTCGGTATTCCTCGTATGCATGCATTTGCATGTGAACATTGGTTTTATTCGATTCGCATTCCTCACATGTTCATGCATAAATGAGCATCCTATGTTCATTCATTACTTTGCTATGAACATTGGTTTTATCGCTCGACGGTATTCCTCGCATGTTCATTCATTAATTTACTATGAACATTGGTTTTATTGTTCGACGGTATTCCTATGTTCATTCATTACTTTGCTATGAACATTGGTTTTATCGCTCGGGTGGTTTTTATGTTGCTGAACATTGGATTTATCGTCGATTTTCATTTTGCATGTTCATTTGATTTTCATTCGCTATGGGACTAAGGCCTAATAGTATGGGATCGCATGCTGTAGTATCATAAACAGTGGTCCGGACCAAAATAACATTTGTTCAGGTCGCGCTTAGCGCCACCAGAGCGCTAAGCGCCAAACTCACCGACTTTTTGTTTTGCGGTTTAGTGGCCGCGGCATTTTAAGCGCGCGCGATGTACCGGCTTAGCGCAATCGTGCATTTTTTGTGTTTTTCCCAACTCTAACGGCAAACAAGAGTCCTAGCCATGCCTAGCTATTGTTATGCTCTATTTCATGTAGGGGTTTGTGTTGCATATACATGTGACACATTTTTTGTTGTTTATGTATACGTATGCAATCCCTTTGCTTGCTTCTTTAACTCCTTCTTGTGTGTTGAGCTTGTACATGTACACCCTTCCTATCTTGTTTTTCTTGTTTCTCTCGCTGTGTGGGATGCGCATTGACACACATTCCGCTTGTTTTGATGCTTTGAACAATTCGGTTTACTCTTGTTGCATGGTTGTGAAGTTTTCTGATTATTTCTATAGCTTGTGTTTTGGATTCTATATCCGTTCGTAGTTTCTACACCATTTATCACATTCTCATTTTTCCTAGATATCATGAGAAGTAGGCTTTTTGCCATGAGAAGTAGGAATAGAGATGCATAATGGGGCTCCGTAGTTGAGCATGTTCAGAACCCTCCGTTTATTTAAAGACCCGCTTAGGGCAATTCTTCTTGTGATTTGTGCTTATTTTGTTTGTTTGTTTTCCTGTGAGAGCTTGGTTAGGATGGGTTCTTTAGCCTAGGCATTAGGATCCCCGCCTTTGCATGTCAACATAGGTAGAGATTTCCTTGCATCCTAAACCATAGGTTCAACCTTTGCATGACAACATTAAGGTAGTGTTTAGCTAGTCTCCCTTTGTTCTCGTAGTTTCTTTTGCATGTTGCATATAATAAAACTAAACCTTCCTTTCTTTTCCTTTCAAACTCAAAATGCTTAATAATGGTTTAAACTCCTTTATCAAGGTAAAACAACCAACCAACACAAACTCTTTTCGCTTTTTGCTTGCTTTTTTTTTGTGTTTAAAACTTTTTCACAAGTAAAAACACAAAACCCACCAAAACAAGTGAGCCTAACACGGTGTTCGATTTTCCCATTGCACGCTGGAATACGAGGCATATTGTCATAGGGCTCGATCGAGCAAACTTTGTAAATACTTCCTTCTTTTCCCCGTGGTTTTTATTCTTTTCTTTGCATTGCATGATAATGATTAAGCATAGATTGACATAACACACCCTTTAGCTAGAAATAGAAAGTGGATACCATAGAGTACTACGGGCGGGTGCTAATCCTTCCCTCACGTAACTAACTCCCTTACCTAGATTTTCTTGATTTCTCACACAGACCGCGATTTCTCCCTTCAGTTTACTCGATGTTTTCCTTTCTCCCTCGTGAGATAAAAGAAGTTTGATGGCGATTTATTGATACCGCTTATCAATCGGAGGTTCACCGGTGATTTCACTGGCGAATACAACATGACCTCTGGTCCGATCAGAGTCGATCCTAGCTTTTCATGTCTATTAGGTATTTGTCCGCTTACTCGCTTTATCATCCCTTGTATGCTTTGCATTGCATTCTATGTGGCATATTTATCGCTTTCCTATATTCTCGATCCGATTGTTGTCAGCATCGGTTTATCTCTTGATCCGTGGGTGTTACTGAGGTAAAAGGCTAACTACCCCGACCAAAGGACACATAGGCTAGATGGATGTCCATGTCGAATCCCGCATCCCGTGGTGCGAGGAGGAGGCACCGAACCGATTCGAGATTCGATTGACGGTGCTTTCACCCTACACCCTGTTGTGTAGTCAGTGAAGTACTCGATAAAGGATCGTCGACTCTAACTATCATTACTGCCAGTGACTTTGTTATTGATGGTGACTTGGTATTTTCTATGGGATTCCAGTTTGACGCCGAACTTTTGAACCTATGACATTTGATTGCTACATGATGTCTCGATTAGGTGACAAACCTTAGACTTTGAGATATTTGACCGAGACTTCAGTACAGCAGTGGTCCGACATACAGGATACAGTTCCAAAACATTGCATTCATAAAAAACTTTTAATTTTCATATTTCTAACATGCATATTTGTTATTTTTCAGGATTTCTTACCTTTGAGTCTAGTTGTCAGGTTATTTTGGAAGATGGATATCAAAAGAAGAACAATCGTAGACGCCATCCCAGATACAAATTTCCCGCCATGCTCTCGAGTCTCCTCTGCTAGCTAACAAGTCTATTCCCGAGAATGTTGTCGATTTACCCGATATTATGGAAGAATTCGCATGGTTGAAATCTCCTTTGATCGAGTACTGTAAGGACGGCTCCAACCTTCCGCCCTATGACCGTGAGTCGAGATGTTTTGTATTCTCTGATTATCTATTGATGCCTACATTGGAGGAGTATTCTAGCATTCTGGATATTCCTATTTTGCATCAAGTTCCTTTCTATGCTTCCATGGAGAAACCAAACGATGATCAGATTGCCAAAGCTCTTCATTTGGAGAAGTCTGTGGTGTCCGCCAATGTTGCAAGTAAGGGTGCTGTGAAAGGTTTTCATTTGGGTTTTCTTTTGTGGGAAGGTAACGCCAGAGTTGCCAAAAGGGATTGGAAAAGCTTCAATGCCATTCTAGCCTGTTGCATCTATGGGATGTGCTTATTCTCGAACGAGCCCAAATTTGTTGACATGAATGCCATCTCCATTTTCATCCGGCGGAATCCAGTTCCAACTCTGTTAGGAGATGTTTATCATTCTATCCAATCCAGAAGTTTCTAGGGGAAAGGTGGAGTTGTAAACTGTTGTGCGCCATTGTTATACCACTGGTTTTAGGGTTTTCTTCCTTGGAATGGTGCTTTTGTTGACACTCAAGATACTATGAGTTGGGTTCCAAGACCGATGGGACTCACATCTCAGATATCGCTTGAGTCGACACGATGTCCAAGACCGAGTGAGAAGATTATCATTCATCGTGGAGACTTCCTAATGTCCTCTCATGGGCATAACGGAGGTATCGCCATAATCCGATTCTCACCGTGAGACAATTGGGTTATGCTTTGTTGAACCTCCCGATGAGAGTTTTGTGCGGAAACTCTATACTACGATGTGCCCGACATCGATGATGACTAAAGTCGCCAAGCATGGAAAAGCATCCGCCTTGAAGGAGGATGATTTTGGTAAGAAATACCCTATGGCATATGCTTCTTATGTCCAATGGATCAAAGACAAAAATAGTGATCGTCAGTGGCCTTCTATTACCGGAGCTGCAGCCTTTATCCACCAGAGTCGATTCCAGATTCTATTTCTAAAGGACATTATGAGCGAGTGCTTGCTCAGAATCGCCTTTTGCTTGAAGAAAAAGAGACTTTGGCCGTAAGCTGTCTTGTTGCAACACAAACAAAGAACCACTTGATTCATGAGCTCAGGTATTTCAAAGGAGAAGCGTCTGATTCAACCAAGAAGAGGACTAGAGTTGCAAATTCCTCCGTTTCCATGGAAGAACATCGGAAGATCATTATCGGTTTGGAAAAGAAGTACAAAGCTCAAATAGAAGACTTGAAGAAGCAAATGCATAATCAGAAGTTGGCATATGAATCCCGTCTTCAAGAGAAAGAGGCTCAATTACCCCTTGCTATTGGAGAGTTGGAGCGTCTCAAAGCTCAAGCGGATGTGCCAGATGCAGAAGGATTTCTTATGTTTGATTTGTAGATTTATGCTTTGAATGTCTTGTGCGGAAATCACCATCAGGCTTGTTGATGGGATTATTCCTTTATTCTTCTAATTTGCAAACAACTTCTTGTAAACTTCTTTGATTTAATGATGATTAGTTTTCAGTATCCATTATCTTGCTAAATCCTAAACTTGAGTCAAAGTGCTAAGAGTCCTGGAAATGTTCAAGTATGCCATTACATGCATAATATTTATATCATTCATATATGTACATTCCATGCATAACAGGTTATGACCGGAGTTCTCATCCTCAGCTTCTGCTTTTATTTATCAGAAAGATTGCAAATTTCCACCGTTACCCGACTCGGAGCAACGAGAAGTGACAGATGGAACAACTACAAGCAGAAATGTCTGCGATGAAAGCGTAGATGGAGGCGCATATGACTCAATTCATGGAAGTCATCACTAACATGAATCAGGGTCAACAAGAGCTGAGGGCTTTGGTTGAGAGGTCTCATCTAGAAGATGATCGTCATAATCCGTTTGACGATGCTTCTGTGGGTCATCCACAGGTTGAACATGGGGCACAAAATGCTGATTTGGGTGCCAACGACCATCTTCGTGGTCCGGGTCTACATCTTAACAGTCGGTTCCCACCTCCACCACCTACTCCACCTCCAGGGCCATATTTCTTTGATGATGGGATGCAAGGGCATCGCAATCGGGGTCGTCCTCGTTCCCAGGACCCGAATTTTGATCAAAACGACGGCTTATTCTCGTGAATGGCAAAGAGGTTGATTTCCGCAATGATCATAGATACCGCCTCAAGAGCGATCAAGGCGCTGAGGGTCGGTCGTCAGATTGGATTTGTCTGATTTGGGATTGGCGCCTAGAGTGAGACTTCCTCCGAAGTTCAAAGTGCCGTTGTTCGACAAGTACAATGGGGAAACTTATCCCAAAACTCATATCACTGCATATTTCCGCAAGATGGCGGTTTACACCGAAGATGAGAGGTTTCTTATGCACTTCTTTCAAGAGCGTCTGACTGGAGCATCACTAGAATGGTATATGCATCTAGAGAGAGGTCACATCAGGACATGGCGTGATCTTGTGAATGATTTCCTTCAACAATATCAGTTTAACATTGATATGGCTCCCAATCGCATATAGTTGTCAGTTTGTCTCAAAATCGGGCAAACATTCAAAGAGTATGCTCAGAAGTGGAGAGAGCTTGCTGCTAGAGTTCAACCACCCATGGTCGAGCGAGAAATGATTGATATGTTCACCAGTACTTTGTCCGAACATTACTATGTTGCATGCGGTACTTCTTCAAGCTTTGCTGAGATGGTCCGTTATGGTGAACGGATTGAAAGTGGGTCAAGTCCGAAAATCCAACAAAAGGAGGAGTTCTCCTGCTAAAAAGGAATACAACGGCTATCCTAAGAAGGAAAAGGGAGAAGCCCGTGCTGTGTATGGTGGTAGAAGCAAAGCTCAAGTAAATGCAGTGACTATATCCGCTTCTCAACTGCAAACTCAGCAGACACTTCGTCAGCAAAATCAGAGGCAACAAGAAAACAGTGCTCCTAGGAGGTTTGATGCCGTTACTATGAGTTATGCAGATTTGTTTGTTCGTCTGAATGATTTGAAGTTGGTAGTGCCAAAACCTGCCTTTGCACCTCCTCCTCTAGATAAGCGGCCCAAAAATTACGATGCTAATTCCAGTTGTGAGTTTCATTCTGGAACGTTGGGGCATAGTATTGAAGACTGCTATGCATTCAAATGCAAAGTGCAAGACCTCGTTGATTCAAAGACTATTGAATTAGAGGCTCGACCACAAGTTGCTGGGCCCAATGTTACACGTAACCCGATGCCGCTGGCCACGGGCTATCGGGTTATGATGGAGGACGGGAGGTCCTTAATCTGATCATGAACGTTGACCTGGTGAAAACACCGTTGCCTTTTGTCAAGGAGTACCTGATTAAGAGAGGTGTCTTTCGTGGTTGTGGAACTGTTTGCGAAAGTTGTGAACACTGTTCAAATGGTTGTGAGAATCTGAAGGTTGATATTCAGCGTCTGATTGATGATGGTCAATTACAATTTGATCGGATAAAAAAGAATGGGAAGGTTGAGGCACAGGCTGTATCTGTGATTACTATTCCTTATTCTCTGATTGTTATCTCTGCACCCGCAAAGCCCGTTCCGCTGGTTGTTACTAAACCCGGTCCATTGCCATATGAAAGTGATAAGGCTGTGCCGTGGCATTACGGGTCAGATGTTTATTATCACAATGTGAAGCAGGAAGATGTCTCTTCTTCTGCTAAGAAAGACGATGTTCTGGATGTCACAAATACTGATAACATTGCTGGAAATAGTGGTATGACCCGAAGCGTGTGAGTTTTTTCTAATCCAGCAATACAACTCAATGCAGAGTCTGTTGCCAAAGCTAAGGGCAAGCAGCCTATGAAACAACCAGATTTGCAAAATGTCGATCCTAACCTGGAGAAGGATATAGAGGAGATCATGAAGTTCATCCGTAAGAGTGACTTCCGAGTGATCGATCAACTGGCTCAGACACTTGCAAAAATTTCCATTCTCTCTTTGCTGCAAGATTCAAAAGTGCATAGAAATGCTTTGATGAAGATGTTGAGCACCGCTTTTGTACTGCAAGAGATATCAGTTGGGCAGTTTGAAAATGTGTGTGCAAGCACATCAGCTAACAATGGATTGGGTTTTACTGATTGTGATCTTCAACCGGAGGGTCGGAACCATAACAAAGCATTACACATCTCCATAGAGTGTCGGGGCACTACTTTGTCATGGGTATTAGTTGATATTGGCTCCTCTCTCAATGTAATTCCCAAATCAGCGCTGATGAAGATTGACTATGGCGGTCTCGAACTCCGGCCTAGTGATCTGATTGTGAAAGCATTTGATTGTTCAAAACGATCTGTTTTTGGAGAAGTGGACCTCCCCATCAAAGTCGGCCCTCAACTCTTTGTTACAACATTCTTTGTCATGGACATCTAGCCACCTATTATCGCCTGGTCGCCCATGGATCCACAGAGTGGAGCGGTCACATCCACTCTTCACCGTGTCAAATACCCCGCTGAAGGGAAACCATCACACCGGTCAAGAAGAATACATTGTGAGCCATCTTGCTTCTTTCCGATATGTCGAGGTGGATGGTGAGATTCATGAGACCACGTTTCAAGGCTTCGAGACGGTACACATGTTGAAGACCCCTCAGCCGAAGGAGGTTAAGAAAGACAAGCCGGATCTTCCATGGCATCCTTGAAAGATGCAAAATTTGTGGTAGAGGCCGGACGCCAAGGTCAAGTGGTGGAGGTAGCACCCAAATTCAACAAGTTCGGGTTGGGCTTTGCCCCTGTTCTGCGCCGCCAGATCTTGAAAGCACCCAACTTGGCTACTCCTGTGAGGTTTTCCAGTGCTGGCATTAATCCTGGACAAGCAAATGCTATGGATGACTCTGACAATGAGTTCAACCTTGACAAGTGGTTCCGCCCTAGTGTCCCTGGCGTGGAGCTCAACAATTGATTCCTAAGACCAAGGCCCTACCACAATGGCCAAAGAGTAATTTTCTCTTGTTTCTGTTATCATGCAATAATTCTTGTGCTCTGCCCAAGGCGCAGTGAATCATATGTAGGGCCACCTTGTTTGCATATGCAATGTTTTTACCATGAAATAAAGAATGCCTTTTCATTCAAATGTTTTGTTCCCTTTCCTTCTATTTTACATCACAATTTTAAAACGCAAAATGGCAATGCTTTATTTTTCCTTTATCATCTAAAAAAAACTAAAATAGGCATTAAAATCAATCATGCAGATATAATCCCACGTTCCTAATGGACCCCTTTGATAACGACTCTGCTATCACTCTTTATGACTTCAATAATCTAATCAACCAAGTCGAAGAAGAAGGTGAGGAAGATTGTGAACTCCCTAAAGAGATAACAAGAATGTTAGAGCAAGAGGAAAAGGTTATCCAACCGCATCAGGAAGAGATTGAGAAAGTGAATCTGGGCAATTTTGACGTGATTAGAGAGGTTAAGATTGGGGCTGCTTTAGAAGACAGCGTGAAACAGAGATTGATTGAACTACTCTGAGAGTATTCAGATATCTTCGCCTGGTCTTATGAAGACATGCCTGGGTTGGATACCGATATTGTTATGCACAAGCTGCCATTGAAAGAATACTGTCCTCCTATTAAGCAGAAACTTCGAAGAACTCATCCTGAGATGTCTAAGAAGATCAAAGAGGAAGTCTAGAAGCAGCTTGATGCAGGATTTTTGAAAGTCATCTCTTATCCCCCATGGGTGGCCAACATTGTTCCTGTGCCCAAGAAAGACGGCAAGGTCAGAATGTGTGTGGATTATAGGGATCTGAACAGAGCAAGTTTGAAAGATGACTTTCTGCTTCCCCATATTGACATATTGGTGGATAATACAGCTTATGCAAAAGTGTTTTCGTTCATGGATGGCTTTTCCAGGTATAATCAGATCAAGATGGCACCGGAAGACATGGCTAAGACAACTTTCATCACCCCATGGGGAACTTTCTGTTACAAGGTGATGCCTTTCGGATTGAAGAATGTCGGGGCAACTTACCAGCGTGCAATGGTAACTCTTTTTCATGATATGATTCACAAAGAGATTGAGGTATATGTCGAAGACATGATTTTTAAATCTCAGGATGAAGAGGAGCACCTAGTACACCTACATAAGTTATTTGACCGGCTGAGGAAATTCAGACTGAGGCTGAATCCAAACAAGTGTACGTTTGGCGTACGATCTGGCAAGCTGTTAGGCTTTGTTGTAAGTGAAAGAGGCATTGAGGTTGATCCTGCTAAAGTAAAAGCAATTCAAGAAATGCCTGAACCAAGAACTGAGAAGGAGGTCCGTGGCTTTCTAGGGAGGTTAAACTACATCTCTAGATTCATCTCACACATTACTGCCACATGTGAACCTATCTTCAAGTTGCTAAGAAAGGATCAGTTGGTCAGTTGGAATGACGATTGTCAAGTCGCATTCGATAAGATAAAATAGTATCTGCAGGAACCTCCGATTCTTATGCCTCCCGTGGAGGGTAGGCCGTTGATTATGTATTTGACAGTGCTCGAAAGCTCGATGGGGTGCGTGCTGGGCCAATATGACGAGTCTGGTTGAAAAGAGCATGCAATATACTACCTAAGCAAAAAGTTTACCGACGGTGAAACAAAATACTCGCTGCTCGAGAAAACTTGTTGTGCTTTAGCGTGGACGATTATCAGCCGATGAGGTTTGAATTTCCTGATGAGGATATTATGTACATCAAGGATTGTAACATCCCAGGTCCTGACGAGGGACCCGAATCAGGATCCAAATGGTCTTTGGTCTTTGATGGAGCCTCCAATGCGTTAGCAACTGCGTTGGTGCAGTAATTACTACTCCGGACGGTCATCATGTCCCGTTCACAGCTCGAATTTTCTTTAATTGACCAATAACATGGCTGAATATGAGGCCTGCATTTTTGGTATCGAGGCGGCGATTGACTTGAGAATTAAGTATATGAAAGTGTATGGAGACTCCGCACTTGTGATTAGCCAAATTAACAGCGATTGGGAGACTCGTCACCCAAATCTGATCCCCTATAGAGAGCATATGATGAAGCTGATTCCTTACTTCAAGGAGATCACTTTCGATCACATCTCACGAGAAGAGAACAATCTGGCAGATGCTTTGGCCACCCTAGCATCTATGTTTAAAGTCAAGTGGGCTAATGAAGCGTCTTCGATAATCATTCAGAGATTGGATGAGCCAGCCTTTTGTTTTGAGATCGAAGCAGAGAAAGATGGCAATCCTTGGTTTTACGATGTCAAGCGATATCTTCAAACTCAAGAGTATCCAGAGGGAGCTTCCGTGACGGATAAGAAGTTCTTGAGAAGATTCTCGGGAAAGTTCTTCCTCAACAACCGTGGCTGCACAGACATCACGACGGGTTGTTGCTCAGATGTGTTGGTAAAGACGAAGCTGCGAAGATCATTAAGGAAATGCACGAGGGCTCGTTCGGAACTCATTCTAGTGGGCACACTATGGCTAAAAAGATCTTGCGAGTTGGGTATTACTTGTCAACCATGGAGGTCGATTGTTTTAATCACGCCCGAGTTTGTTACAAATGCCAAGTATATGCTGACAAGGTGCATGTGCCACCATCACCTTTGAATGTTTTAACCTCTCCTTGGCCATTTGCTACATAGGGCATTGACATGATTGCGAAGGTTGAGATGACAGCGTCCAACGGACATTGCTTCATTCTGGTTGCGATAGATTATTTCACCAAGTGGGTTGAAGCAGCATCCTATGCAAGCGTCACCAAACAGGTGGTTGCTCGTTTTATCAAGCACAACATCATCTACCGTTACGGGATTCCTGGCAAAAGCAGGTCGAACGATCTAACAAACGTAACCCTCGACACAAGGATCTACACGGGATACTCAAAATCATTGATCCCAACGTGGCTATATCATTTTCACCACCAAACTAGGGAAATAATCCCTTCTAACAAAACTATCGTCAATGCAAAGACAACTTGCAATCGACGATAATATCTTCGAAAGAACCTCCCCTAGGTGTGGTCTTCGCACCAACTTACAAGACATTTCCGTCTAGCAAATCAATACTACGCAACCACTCTAATTTATGTGTTCTATAGCCTTGGTAGTGGGCTTTTCCTATAGTCCCATCCATCATTCCCACACAAGATAATATATTACAAGGTAATAATTAAAGCAATAGGAAACAAATGACTAAATTATAAACATAAAATAGAGTGATAAGAAGAAAGCGAAAATAAACACACATACGAAGAACTAAACTAGGGTTGAAACGCTTAGATGGTTGTCCCCAGTGAAGTCGCCAACTAAAGCAACTCGATTTTCAAAAATCATTTAATTTTAAAAAAAGAGTGAAATCGCCACCTAATTTTATTTGTTCCAAAAGGAACGGGAAAATATAGATAAAACCCCACAGATACGGATAAGGAGGTCTACGACCAAAAAACATGGAATCGGGAGTCGGTTATGTAAGAGGAAGGTATTAGCACCTCTTACATCCATCGTACTCGATGAGACCCGTTTAATTCTAAGTGTGTGTGTATTCGCTAATCTCTGTTATAATCGAAATGTAAACGGATCTGCTTATTATTATTTTGAGTTTGGCACGGTTTCGAACCGTAGCCTACGTATTCCTTGTGCAATGGGAAAGTCAAAACTCGTAGTTCCTCTCAAAAAGGTTTTAAGTTTGTTGTATTGATTTTATAAGAAAATCAGTTTAGATATTTCAAATGCTTGAACTTGACTTGATTAGTTTGTTTGAAAAGCTTAAGTCCTCGCTCGCATTTGAAATGGCTATTATGCACTTTTGTAAGAAAAGAGTTTTAATGGTCGATATGAGCGATAAAAGAGTTTGAATGCGTTATTTTATTTTTATGTGGGACAAGTATCGACCATAAGCGCTCAACGGCTAACGCCCAATTGCTCGAATGAGTGGACAGAAACATCCTAATCATCTTTTTCTACCCAAAAAGTTTATTAAGAAAAGGTGCGGTGAAACATGGTTCACATTAATTAGATTCATTTAAGAAACCAAACATACAGTCGAGGGTCGATACAGGACTGAATACCATATGTTTGGGAGGAGGGAGAAGTAGAATATTTATTTATGAAAATATTTTGAAAAGACACTCGACGTTGGATCGAGATTTTGAACTTTAATTACGAAAGTGCTTTGAGATACACGCGGAGATGAAGAGTGGAATCGGGTTATGATTAATTAAGTATATGGACTTAATTAACCTCGTGAGGATAGGTGCTCCTATCCCCAACCATGAGACCTTGGTGCATGGAAGATTGGTATATGGACCAATGTTATTTTCGGGTTATGATTAATTAAAGCAACAAGGGCTTTAATTAACCTCGTGAGGATGGCCATGCCCATCCCCAACCATGAGACCCTTTAAGAAATCGGCTTATGAGCCAATCAAAGGAAAATCGGATTAATTTTAATGTTGGTTGTGTGCGAAGTGTACAATGGTGAATAAATACCAAATGAGCGAATAAATAGACAATTATCACACAATACAATCGAAAATTTAAATAATTATTAGAAATGATTTTTTCTGTTTGATGAAAAATCAACTAATAGTTTAATCGATAAATCATCAAATAAAAACTATCATAACTAATTATTATTTAGTACATCGCACAAAAATTAAATCAATTATAAAATAAATTAATTCAAAAGATAAGAGTTTAGAAATGGGCCTGATATTGCAGTGAATCTGGGGGTGCCGAAAAGAAATCCATTTGAGAAAGTCCAGGCCCAAATAAAAGGAGAAATTCAGTCCAAGAAGCTCCTGTGTGATCCAATATGGAGAGAGCAAAGGGGTGGACCGTGGATATGCCGACCTGCAGCGTTGAATGATGCTGATAGCATTTTGATGATGATATAACGTATGAGACAATGAGGGCACATAATAAAATTACGAGGAGGCGCGCGGAAAATCTGCTGAAGTTATCCCTTCCGGTGGTGACAAATGTCACCCACCGGTGACCACAAAGTCCAAACCAATATCCACAGATCATCAAAATAAACATTATAACAAAAGAAAAGAAAATGAAACGATAGAGAAGTTATTGCTTCTCGATGTTTCCTATTCCATTCACGTCCCCACTTTTCTCCGACTCTTTCATCCGTTGTATCATCCTTGTTGCTTGGTCCTCGCCGCTCGTTCCTCACGAACTCGGGTCTCGAGTTTCGAATCTTACCCGTGTTGTTCACCGAAAATCCTCTTGTCTTTTTGATCGGAACCATGCATTGCACGCTCGTTCTTTCGATTGTACGCCATGTCTCTCCATCTCTCCTCGCTTGCATGTTGGTCCGATCTAGGTTTCGTAACTTTGTGGCCTCGAATCGATCTCCGTTGCATCGTTGATGCCTTTTGCAATCTTCTTCGCCTCCTTCCGACATCGATTTGGTATTGATTTTGCAGAACTTGACAAGTGCCGACTAAAAGGGGTGAACGAAACCCTAGGTCCGATTTGGCCCTTTGGGATTTTTGCATCGCTGGTGAGACCGCTCTACATAACTTCTATCCTCTTTTCTATGAAGTTTCGATTCTCGTATTTCAAGGACTTTGCATTAGGAAAATGATGAACACTTAGGTGTTAAGGTTTTTGTTGTCTGTTTGGCTTGTTCTTGCCTTTTGGTATTTGGTTTCTGTGAAAATGATGATGGGGGTTCTGAGTTTCTGGGTTTTTCGTTTGAACAGATATGCTGCCTTATTCTTGGAACAAATGAGTTTGCTTGGTTTTTCTTTAGAACAGATATGTTGCATTGGTTTTTTTTAGATTTGCTTTGGAACTTGGTTTCCTGTTGGTCAAATGGTTTTTGAAACAATGTTCTGTTCTGCTAGGTGTTCTTTGGTTCTGGTTTTAACTTAGAAAAAATGCTGCCTTGTTTTCCTTTAGATTGGTTTTGGAACTTTGCTTTTTGTGTTGGAACTATCATTTTCTTTTTCTGATGCTCCATGCTGCAATTTTGCCTCTGTTGCCATTTTTATCATAAACCTGCTATGCTTTTCCAAATGGCTTTATTGCCTTGATATTTTTGGCTTTCTTTTACCTGCTGCTGGTTCTGCTACTATCTGTTGCTTGCTGCTAAACATAATGTATTTTGGGTGAAAAAAGTTCACCCTAATTGCTGATAACCATGGTGCCTTTGGGTAAAAAAATTCCCTTTTGCTTGCTGCCTGTTGCTTACTGCTAAATTGCTTTTGATTTGGTTTGCTGCTGCCACACTCCTCTTCTGACTTTTGAATTGTTGGGCTGAACATAATTTTCTGGAACTGTATTAATGGTTTTCTGTTGTTGGGCTTGAACCTATTCTTTTGAAACTGCACTGTTGGTAGTAGCTATGATGTTTGCTAAGCTACACCTCCCTTTTGTGAACCAACAACAAAGGTTGTTGTGATTTGAAAAAGATGAGGTCTTGACCTTTGATTAGGATCGGACTTGTATGAGATTTTGCCAAACTTGAACATAATTGAGAAACAAAACGTCCCTAAAAATATGATCCCAAATACAAAATCCTAATGATGAACTTAGAAAGAAACTCTTTGAAATGCTTGTTTTTGAGTTCATATTTATGTTTTGCTTTGGTTTCTAACCCTTCTCTTTTGTTTCATGAATGATGGAAATTGTTGAATGGCATGGAGAAAGACAAGGAATGATCGTGGCTTATGATGAAGAAAGAAAAGCAAGGTAGAAGAAAGGATTACGGATGGACTTGAAGACCAAAGAACATGATGATTTTGAAGATGCTACGAAAGTTTACCTTTTAGGATTT
Organism: Vicia sativa; assembly: GCA_021764765.1. NCBI lineage: Eukaryota > Viridiplantae > Streptophyta > Magnoliopsida > Fabales > Fabaceae > Vicia > Vicia sativa. The sequence continues at coordinate 129,820,221 of CM038796.1, forward strand.
AGAATTTTGTAGAAATTGTAATCTAAAAATATTCTTGTAACAAACTTGTAACTTCCATGATAGAATTTGAATGAATTATCTTTTGAAACTCAATTTGTGCCAATGTTGATGCAATTAAAAAGTTAAGCATTAGAACTTGAACTTTCTTGTAGCACAAAAGGTGATGACATAACTTAGTTTAAATTCAAGACTTGAATATCTCTTGAATGAATTGGTAATAAATAGGCTTGGAAATATTTGGATGAAATTTACCATGTGGAATGGTTGAGATAAATTGGTATGAATTTTGGTTGAACCATGAATCCTTGAAATTGAAACAAAATTCGGATATTCGCAATTAAAAATAATGACATGAATCTTGAGTTAAAAATAAAGTCCTGAACTTCCTTTTCCATTCTGAGTTAGAAATGCCAACCATTCTAAGCAAAACGACAAAGCAAACAACTTCCCTTCCGTAGTCACTTTTGAAACTCAATCAATGAATCCAAATCTTGTCAAGTAATGCCTTTGAGGAAGTAATATTTGTCCTGAACATCTTAACCAAACTTCCATTGGTAGATAAAACATCAACAAAAATACACACGCCTGAGAAACTTTAATCATAAACCAATTGATGATCTTTCTCAAAACTTTAATCCAATTCAAGTAAACACACGAGGATGCTTCCAAGAATTACCAGGTAATTCACATCTCTGAATCCTGCATTTTCAAAGGAATCCAAAAAGTGATGATGACAAGCACAGGATGAACGCCTGAGTTTACAATCTTATAGCTCGACACGGAGAATATCACAGTGATCAAGAATCCCAACCTTGAGTGAATATGAGATCCCCTTGGACCAATTGTCAATACAACCAAATTCCATATTTTTGAAAAGCTTGACAACCGAAATAATTTAATTTAGTAAATGAAATGCAATGATGCGACATGAGCCACACAAAGTTATCAAAATATCCGGAGGGTAAATTTTGGGGTGCGACAGTTGCCCCTATTCAATCATCTTAAACCTGGTAAGTGAGAAAGATTGACAGCTTTCGAACGTTTCAAGGTGGAAGAGGATTGAATACCAGAGAACCCCGAAAATTTGCCCTACGCGGGAAACCAATGCCACAAAAGAAAGCGGATAAGATATCTTGACTACAGAGCCAAGGAAAAGACGCCTGAGGAGAAAAAACTTGTTAAGCAACATCAGAACGCTTTAGCAACAACAGTACCCAATGAGAAATATCAGAAGATCTCAACAACACTGAGGATAACGAGTAACCGAAATGAGTAATAATAGTAAGTTTTAATGAAAATGCTATGAGAAGAAAACCAAACTTCTCATGCGAAAAGAAAAACAATAGGCTAAGCCATCGCAGGATGTCTTAACGAAAATGCTATGAGAAGGAAACCGAACTTCTCAAGCGACACAGAAAAACAATAGATTAAGCCATCTCAGGATGTCTTAACGAAAATGCTATGAGAAGAAAACTGAACTTCTCAAGCGACAAAGAAATACAATGGATTAATCCATCTCAAAATGTCTTAACGAAAATGCTATGCGAAGAAAACCGAACTTCTCAAGCGAAAAGAAAGAAAATAAGCTAAGCCATCGCAGGATGTCTTAACGAAAATGCTATGAGAAGAAAACCGAACTTCTCAAGCGACAAAGAAAAACAATGGATTAAGCCATCTCAGGATGTCTTAACGAAAATGCTATGAGAAGAAAACCGAACTTCTCGAGTGAAAAGAAATAAGATAAATTAAGGATTCGATGAAATTCAGAAACTGTCTGAAGATCCCAAAGAGTTAAAGAATACCCGCAAACTTTAATGAAGATATGATCGAGAATTTGTTAGAAAATCCCGAAGAGTTAAGGAATACCCGCAGACCTCAACAAAGATGAAATTGAGAAACTAACTGAAGATCCCAAAGAGTTAAAGAATACCTGCAAAATTTAACGAAGATATGATCGAGAATTTGTCAGAAAATCCCGAAGAGTTAAGGAATACCCACAAACCTTAACGAAGATGAAATTGAGAAACTGTCTGAAGATCCCAAAGAGTTAAAGAATACCCGCAAACTTTAACGAAGATATGATCGAGAATTTGTTAGAAAATCCCGAAGAGTTAAGGAATACCCGCAGACCTTAACGAAGATATATGGCTAGAACAATATCAGAATTATTGTGCACGAAGGTGCGAGGAGCCATGGCATGCTGAATGTCTTTGACCATGTAACTTCCGAGTTACCAATAGAACAAATTCGGTAGCGCACCCGAGAATACACTTCTCTGGGGATAAACAAATCAATATCCAACACACTGGTGTGATATAGATGTTTATGAAGTCGACAAATCTTGTTTCTGACGTTTCTGCTGATGAGAGAGCATACTGAACATGTAAAGACATGTTGAACAACTTCTAAGTTGACAAGATCTTCAATTGTATGCAGATAGCTTTATCGGTGATAGAAGAATTAGATTCAGCACCTGCGACTGAAAAACTTCTAGGGTAATGAGCTTCAATTTGCTGGCATTGTATAGACAATGCGTTGTAGCAAGTGGATATGTGTATCAACTTCTGAGTTGGAGAAAATATCCTGAGATTGAATAAACACCCTGCCCGGTGGATATTTATTTGTTGAGTATTTGAAAATTTACTAGGGAAATAAACACCAGAAATTCACTGTAGTTTTCTGAGAATAGCTCAGAGAACAAAAATTGCAGAAGTCACTGCCAATTGAATTGATGAGAAGATTCTTGTCTGAAAGAATCCTTGAGAATACAAGGAATAAAGTTTTGGTAATCCTTTCTGAAGGAGACTCACTTGGGAGTAAATTAAGCTTCGCTGAGGAAACTCCATAAGAAAACCGTGTGGAAGACTTCATTGGGGATTCCCGATTGATAATTTTGCTGACATTAGAGTCCATTGAAAGACAACTGTTTCTGGGGAAGAATCTCGATTGGAGAAACCACCAATTGTTAAGATCCATGCAAGTATACCACTTGTGCTGTAGAAAATAGGATAATTCTGTCGTTTGAGGACTAATCCTTCAATTTGATCCTCACGAGGATATTTACGCTTCGGAAAACTCGCAAAGGAATTAGCCGGAGCTAATGTATGAGTATGATATGAATGATGATTTTTTTTAATGTTTTAATGCAAAGAGTATATGATTTCCTAATACTGTTGGAAGAGGAAAATTCAAATGCATCAAGCAGATAATGCACCCGTTTCTGAATGTCGATCTACCACTTGAATGGCTCCACGATAATCTTTGTAGAAGGAAAGATAGCAATTTCTGAAACGCATTAACAGAATGCCCCAAATTGGACGCAAAGAGAAATTGGTGGACTTCTGTGGGGAAAAAATAATTTATGTTTAGCGCACAGGCCTGACATGAATGCCCCAATAGTTGACAAGCTAACACCTTGATGACAGAAGGACGTAACAAGCATATACAGATATGTTGAACCATTTTAACGTTGAGAAATCATCACTTTGTCTCGTAGCTGTTGAGCTAGTAGTGAGTTACAATAAGCAAGAGATAACTATATTGGGGAGATAGGAATCAAGTTCAACACCATCTGAGGGGAATAGACGTATCCACCGTGGATAAGTCTTCCAGTGCATAGCAATAACATGTACTGACATGTTTAAACAATTGATGTTGCAACAAATCTTCTGAAATTCTTTAACCATCTCACCTGGTAGACGCATACTTCTGTTGAATAAGAGAGGAATGCACTGGAGAAATAAACACACCAAAGATTCACAGGGGATTAACTGAGAACAACTCAGAAAATCGGATCTACCATGAACTGTCGCCACTACGACTTACTGAGAGATTGTTATATGCAAGAATCTGAACAGATCTTGGTTGAGAATAAGAATACTGGGGATACCACAACGGTAATCCCTGTTGAGGAAGGCTCACTTGGGGAGCAGATGAAGCTTCGATGGATAAATCTTCTAAAGATAACTCTGTGGGGAACAACACTGGGGGAGATCCAAGTGGAAAAATTCCATTGACGCAAGAGTTCATTGGGGATGATCAATCACTTCTCTGGGGAAGAAATCATCTGGAGAGTTGACGCCACTGCTGATTTATCTTTCGACTAAGTGTTCAACTTGCACTGGGGATAAGAACTAAGTTGTCATTTGAGGAATAGTCTTCAAAGCTTGCAATGGGGAACTTTAAAAGAAACTCTATAAAGAAAAATCACTGGGGAAAACCCGAGTAAGAAATTTCATTGACACAAGAGTTCACTTGGGGAAGATCACCCACTTTGGAAGAGATTCGATTTGAGAGTCAACACCGATGTAGACCAATTATGGCTAAGCCTTCAAACTTGCGACCTGAAGAACTAAATCTGTCATTCAAAATAACCTTCAAAGTATGATTCTGCTGAGAAGAATCACTAGCTGATCTTGGAATATCCCGACTCTTGGCATGGGTTTATGAATGAATGTGCTATGTAGGATATGATATGAATACATGAATGAATGAATGCATGAATATACTGGTTAATGCATTGGCTATCAAATTGAATCCTCGACATCGCTAGTTCGGAGGATAAAAGAAAATGGCACAATAAGATGATTGACCAAGCTCCAAATGTTGAATTGTCGCTAGAAGGGCTACAATGCTAATTCTTGTAGAAAGAAGAATAGCAAACTTTTGAGTTGATCAGATAATGATGATTAGAGGCGTGCCCCATGCGTGGGAATGCAGCTGCATTATATTTTGCACTTAAGAGATATATCAACTTCAGAATCTCAACATGCCCCGGTCTCTTAGACCTTCACGAAGAAACTTCTCTGAAAAGGAGTGCCCTTGTCCCGATTCAAGTAATACTTTTACCGATCGCCAAGATTTCAAAGGAGTCGGATATTTTGATATGGGAATATCATGCCTCGATATGAGCTTTAGAGATGCTTCAACCTCTTGAAATAACTCCTTAGATTTACTGAACCTCAGAGTAGCGGACGTTGCATAAATGGACGACATGCCCCTGCATGAACATTGAGAGATTCCAACGCTCAAGTAATTGCTTCGTGTCAAATGAATCTTTTCATCAAGTCTTCTTTGAATGAATCTTGTAGAGAATTCTACGCCTCAAGTTATTTCCTCGATTGACCGTGATCTCGAATAAAGAGCCATGCAAACATAGGGAAGACCTGCCCTACGATGAGATTTAGAGAGACTTTTACGTCTCAAAGAAATTGCCCCAGGCTGATTGGAACTGAATGATTAGTTCGAAATGCCCCAATGTAAACAGTCTTAGAGAGATTTCCACGCCTCAAGTAATTGCTTAAGGTGGCCCAAACGTGGAACGACGGTTGTCCTGTGCTAACCGCTTTTGAGAAGAACTAAATCATCTGCTGATTGTTCTTAAGGATTTGCCCCTAGATTGGCAAAAATTTGAGAAACGGAATTTCGATTTGATTGCCCCCAAGTTAACAGAATCTTGAGAAAACAACTTATGATATGCTCAAAGGAGTCCTTAAACGCCCCGCCTTTAATACAAATAATCGCTAAGTCAATGTAATAATCAAGTTTCTCTTGACAAAGTTAAACTCTTCACTGATGTTCATTATGAGAACTTCTTCAATGTCAAATAATTGTTTTACATGTAAAAGAATGTTTATTGTGACAATTATAATGCAACATTTATGCGTCTTGAAGTTTTGTAGGAAAAACATTATGACTTTTTGCGAGTGAAACACTTTTAGAATGCAACACTGAAAACTTTCTTTTTGAAAGATAAGACGAGCATATGATACCAACACAGATACTTAGCACGCATCATAGGAGTTAGGTAAACGCGATCTCGTCGTCGTATGATTTTGAATTAACCCATGCTTCAATTAGGACTTTTGAGGGTTGTAACGTGGCTTGGTTCACGATTTTTTACAAAAAGATTTTTTAGGCTCAAAATTATTTGGTGCCCGCCCATTCTCCATTATGTCCTTCAGTCCTAAGTTCAACTATCTTGATACGAGCACTCATCTCTCGAGAGGCGTTATGATGGTTGAGGAACCAATATGAGGTTTCTTGGGACACGACAGTGTTCGCGTTAGTTAAAAAGTGACGCGCTAGGGAATCGAATCTGAATTCGGATCCTCTGGCTCGAAACGATTTACTCTTTTGATTTGTTTATAAAGATGCCGCGAGCATCAAGCTTTATTATTTTCAACACAAGAAAACATGATTATGAAAAAGGGGAAAGCTGTTAATACCCTCAATTGATTTTTGATATGCATTACGACTAGCGCAAACTAGACGTAACGCATTGGGGAGATTCCGGGTAAGGGGGTTTGTTATATAAAGGGAATAGATGGAGCACCCTAAATATATATAGTTATCTATAGCTTTATATATAAATATGTTTGATATGTTTGTGTGTTTTAATTGCTATTTCTATGATTGGGAAAGTTTCTCCTTTGGGATTTTAAGAATGATAGATTATGTGGGATCCTAATGTTTGTTATTATTGTGCTCGCAAAGATCTTTGGATCTTCTGCATACATATCCCCTAGTGGGAATCAGAGCATTTGTAGCTCGGGTCTAAAGGGATCTATGGTTTGTTTGGCCTGAGAGAGAGAGAAATTTGCTCGCCAAGGATGATACCTTGTGCCTACGTATTCTCAAAAGGATGTTGAGAAAGTCAGAGCAATCGTAGTTCCCACTTATGCTAGTGGAAAGCAACGGGATGTTAGTAAGAAACAGACAAATGTCATCTTAATGAAAAATGTATCTAATCTATTTCATCACATACATTTTTTTTGAAAGTTGATTGATTGAATCTTTCGTTGTAAGTTATAGGTGTTTTGCTTGAATGTACAAGCGTTATCACTTACATGTTTAAGAAAGATGTTTGAAAAAAAGATGATTGAATCTTTTAATTGTAAGCATTGGGTGTTTTGCTTGAGTGTACAAGCGTTACCACTTACAGATTAAAAGATGTTTTTGTTTGAAAAGAGTTTGAAAAGTTTTTTGATTGTATGTGATGTGATAGATGAGATACTTCTTCCATAGAGATGATAAACGTCTAAATCTCAAGGAGAAATTGATTGGATTAAAGGGATGCTTTTAAGAAGCCCATGGGTCCTTGTATAGTAAGCCCAAGAGGAGGCATTCCGAGGGTCATCGAGGGTCATCGAGGGTCCTTGTATGAAGCTCAAGAGGAAGCTATAGGGTATGGCTAGCTTTGGCTTTAAAAGGGATTTCACCGGAAAACCATCCTCTTAGGAAACAAGAGCAATTTCACCAGGAAATTATACTCTCAGGGTTTTATCTTAGCGCGGGTGATTCTTTGTATTGGAAGCCCAATAGGAGGTTGTTAAGAGATTTCCTGGTCTCTTTCTTGTTTGATGCCCAAGAGAAGGCTAAACTCAATGAGGAGTTCTTTTGAACGAAGCCCAAGAGGAGGCTGACTCAACAGGGGAGTGTTGTCTTATATGAAGCGTAAGCGGAGGCTAAACTCGGATAAATGAGTTTTCTTATATGAAGCCTAAGAGGAGGCTGAACTCAGATGAAATGAGTTACCTTGTACAAAGCCCAAGAGGAGGCTATCTTTGGGGAACCTATTGGTTAGACTAGTTGTTATGTTATAACTAGACAGTTATATAAACAAGTGTGTGTGATATGTTTTCACAAGAGTTTATGAAGGAAATATAAACAATGCATGATGTTTATTTACAAGAGTTTATGAAGGAAATATAAACAAGTGTATGTGAAACGAACGTTTAAACCGAGCGTAACTTGATTATTTACAAGTTTGAATGTGTACAAGAAAGTAAATATGTACACGAACAGGTATTTATGTATAGGCGGATGTGGATGTACATAGGAGGGTTGGGACTTACACCGTAAGGGTGGCCCATTGGTTTAAAAGCAGTTTCACCGGGAATAAGGCTCCTTTTAAAACCAATGGTATTCAGTGTATACACAAGCGAGGTAAAAACAAACGATCAAGTTTGTCTGATTGAGTATTTACAAAAGTATCTCAGATATGTACAGTAAAATTGGTATGTTCATAAAAAGAATTCGATATGTACAAGGAAAATATGTATGTACATAAAGAATGTTGGGACTTACACCGTAAGGGAGGCCCATGATCGGTTAAGAAATTCGAAGAAGAACGAATTCAGTTTTATCGTTTAAATCGGATCGATCATGGAAAAAATGTAAGTTTTGATGAAAAGTTTTGAAGAATGTTATTTGAAAGTGTTTTTGAAATGTGAAGTTTACTTATAAGAAGTTTTGAAAAGAATCGGGCTTCGAAAGTTTGAAAAAATCACCTTTAAAGGTGTTTTGAAAAGTATTCAAAAGTACCGTTTTCGGCTCGATCAAAATATAATCGGATGAAAGTTTTTGTGAAACTTTTTGACACTATCATAAAATAGGCACATTAATTGACAAGTGTACAAAAAATCACCTCAAAATGAGGAGTTTTGATTGGGTTTTGATAAAGTCAAAGTTTGGCAAAAAGTATGAAAATTTACAAAAGTTTGGTAAAAAAAATGGTCCCAAGGCTACTCGAACCCGGGACCTGAAGGCAAGGCATGGCATGAGAGTCTTAAGAGTGAGCTGGCAACCGCTGGGGGCGGCAATACATCTGTGTATTGAAATCAATCAATGTTATAATATTATAAACGGATATTTGAATTTTCAAAAAAACGCGAGCAGCTTGTTCTTCATCTCCAATCCTTCAATCAATCCTCAAATCCTCGTTTCTTGATGAAATCAAAAGATGTAAACATGAAACTTGATCGTTTTGAGCCCAGGAGCATGATGGTGTCCTTTAATTTCATTTATTTCAAGCCTAACATGATTGAATTTCTGAAGAACACGAAGAACCCTAAAACTGAAAAATCTAATTGAAATCGTGTATGGTGAATGATTTTATCAATTGATTGAGGGTTATTGATCGTTGATAGTGCAGAAACAAAATGGCCAAGAGTTTTTTTGACTGGAATCAAAGAATCATAGAGTTTGAAGTTCGTGTTCTTACCTGTTCAAGCTGAGATCGAATTCTGCTTTAGAGTGTTTCCAGTTGAGTTTTGATGATTCTTAGAGCACCAACGACCCTCAAGGATCAAGTATGAATGGTCTGCTTGCTCTGAAATTGCTTGGATAGTTTTGACCAAGTCGACCTGCATACAGCTTAAAGTGAAACTGGAAATCGTGGTTAGAGATGTTACAGATTGATGTTAATGGTTTGGATCATTCATATGAGATATATTGATGATGTTTGGATGATCAAAACACAAGTTGCTCGAGCCAATGTTCAAATTCGATGGTTATGGCAGTTTTGGCAAGCTTGTGAACATGAAATGTAAAAACTGATTTTCAGCTTGGCTTGTGTTGATTTTATGTTTCAAACAAGTTCCATATTGATATTAAAACATGTTAGACACCAAATTATTCAAGGTTTTTCACAAGTTTTCAAAAATGCACAATTTCTCAATTTGAACTATGTTTCTTGAATTTTAAGAAAGAAGAGAGAAAGCATGTTCTTGCATGGCTTTGGTGTGGTTTGAAATTGCAAACAAGACCTCTATTTATAGGCCATAAGTTCTGAAAGATAAGTGAGAAAGTTTGGCTTTGGTATTTACAACTTGCCTTAGAGGGCAAGGAAGTCATTTTTGCATTAAATGCAAAAGGAAGCTTCCTTTTAACCATGGTTAATTTTCAACTTTGATCTTATCCATCATAATTACATCCAACTGATTTTTATCATCTCTAGCTTATCTTTGCAAGGTGGCATGTGTTCTAGAAGAAGAAAATGCAAAATGACCTATAATTTTGAAAGTTTGTACTTGCAAATTATGGATTTTGGAGCTCTAAGTTTCAAAATCAAAAGTATGGCTAGACTCCATGGATTTGAGAGTTCTTGGAAATTTTGGAAAGCTTGTTTCAAGGGCTACAACTTTCATGTTTTGAGTTTTTTCCAAATCAAAGTGGAACTATGTGAAAAAATGCCATGAAGTTTGGAAAAAGTAAGAAATTTTAACACTTGAAAATTTTTCTAAGTGTTAGAAATTTTGACTTTTTGTTGACTTTTCCAAATTTCTTGCTTTTTTATGATCATGATGGATCATTTGAAGTATTTTGATGATGGAAAAATTTTTGTCTTGAAAAAGTTGACCAAAAGTTAAAGTTTGACTTTTCAAGCAGTATGAAATTTCATCGATGTTTTAAAATCGACCGATGAAGTCTCGTGAACTCCGTGATGTTTTGAATCCGTAAATTAGGTCAACATGTTGTATCTAAGATATGAAGATCAATCTCCAATAAAAATTCATTGATCGAAAATCGAGATTACTCATCCTCGATAAAACCCTAATTGGTCGATCCTCGATTGATCAATGAGAAAAGTTGGATATCTAAAGATCAGAGGTTGATGATTTGATCAAGATAGATCAAATGAGGTGATTAAAACTCAAACCCTAATTGGTTGCCTTTTGAATCAGATGAAAATTGTTGAAACCCTAATTTTGACCTGTAGAAGCTACACCCGATTAGTTTTGTTCTGAACTGTTAATGGTGCAATGATGCAAATGTGAGGTGGTATATTAGGTCAAAAATTGGGGTATGACAGATGCCCCTATTTAAGTTTCTTTAACCTGAGATATGAAGATGAATATCTTCATTTTGATAGGTGTGAAGAGACTTAAATATCAGAATACGCAAATTTTGGACCTAAGATACCAAAAGATGCGAGTGATGCAAAATGATCGCAATAGGATTCACCCAGAAAATATCAAAGAAATGACATGGTGGGGAAAATTTTGTGAGGATGACTCGATCTGTTTAAGAAAAGAGACTCCTGTTTTGTTGGGAAAAAAGAGATTCACAAAACATGTGAATATCTGTTTTGCTTTGGGAAACAAAGAGATTACCTTCTGTCAGCCTTGTGACAATGTTTAAGGTAAGCGAAGATGATATTACCAATTATCAGCCTTATGATGGTTCATGGTAATGAATTCTGAAGATATTACCAATTATCAGCGAAGTGATAACTATAACAAGGTAAATCTAGAGATACATTACTGAGTATTCAGCCTTGTGAATAACAGTTAATAATGGAAACAGATCTCAAACGAGTTCCTATTTTCACGGATACACTCTTGCCGAGGATCTCTCTCTTGAGAAGATGCGGGCATTTTGATTGAACGACACACAGGTTTTCTTTTAGACAGAAAGACAACTGTGGAAATTTCTTGAACTTTCATGATTTGATCTTGCTGAGAAGAACAATCATTTTATGATAAGTTTCAAGATGAAAAGGAAATAAGCAGCTCAGATGATGAGACTATTGCTTATTGTTTTGTTGGTTAGAGACGAGGTTCTATCCAGGAATGAACTGGAAAGAAACAGTCAATCAAGACATTGTCCCCAATGAGGGATGATCTCCGCCGGGGAATAAGAGAAAAAATATATTTTTCTGTTTGGGGAATAATCTACTGGAGATATGACATACCCACATGAGTAAATGTAATCTAAACCAGTGATATGGAAGCAAACATTAAGGAATGCAGGAATGCATTAATGATGCTATTATGTATGAATGTTAGGAATGTCATATGCATGCTGACAATACTTGACAAGACAATAAAGAGGTATTTGGGGAAAAGGACCACGTCACAGTTCAAACAAATACTCAGTGAAATCTGCAGCAATGGCGTAGACGTTCACTAATGAAGAATTTGAGTTACATGCTTTAAACTTTCTGAAAAAGACATTTCATGGGCAACTTTGTTGGGAATTCTTTTTTGGATAAGAATACCGTCCTTTGATGATCTCTGCTGAGGAAAGGAAGACTTCTTTAGCAGCTGTTCTATCTTTCGGAGGTCGAAACACTTATGGAGAAAACTGTTGAAGTTCTTTTTGTGTTCATAGTTTAAAGGAAAAATTCACTTTTATTTTAAAATTTTAAAGTAAAATTCATTTAAAACCGTTTTAGTTTCAAAAAGTGATTTTCACAATAAAAAGCGTTATTTTGCAAAATAGAATAAAGCAAGAATTGCAAACAAAAGGGCACAAGGCTCAAATTTTATTGATAGAATGGTAATCAGCCAAAGGCGTGATTCCATGAGCTATTTACAAGAGTTGGAAATGATAATTTATTGGGAAAAGGCTACATTGAAAGCAAATAACTGCTATTATCCCTAACAACTTTGAATTCCAATGGTGCTTGTTGCTTCAGAAGATTTGATTGAAGATCCGCTGATGGGAATTTCTTCAGATTGACGAAGTACGGACTGATTGCAGTTACTTTGTCATTTTTGTATCCCTATTTTTGCCTAGATTGCCTTCTCAGGTTTTCAATCTATTGGGATAATTTCTGTTTATTGTCTCTAATTTTTGCCTGGACCGCCTTTTTTGGGTTTTCAGTCCACCGAGACGCTCATTTTTACCTAAGCCGCCCTTTTCGGGTTTTCGACTTACCGAGCTGTTCTTTTATTTTTAGACAAAGTATTTCTTGACCGATCAAGATTCACAGTGATGCGGGAGTTCATCACCGCCCATGGTTGTGAGAGTCATAGCACCGCCGTAAAAGCTTCTTTCACGATGTATGGGCCTTCGTAATTAGGAGTCCATTTGCCCAGAATCGTTGAAAAGATGTAATCTTTTAAGCACAAGGTCGCCTTTCTAATTCACGAGGTCGAACCTTTTGTCGAAAGCTTTCTTCATCTTCTTTGATATAGTTGCCCATGACATAGAGCGGTCAGCGCTTTTCTTTGATTAAGTTCACCGGTCGATTCGCTTTGACACCATTCGCTCAGATAACTTAGTTTCTATGAGAACTCTCATTGACGGAATCTCAACTTCTACGGGAGCACTGCCCATGCCGATACTAGAGAAAAGGAGTTGCCCTGAAGTGCATATCAAGCACGATACCCATGCGCAGCAAATGGCAACATTTCGTGCCGCCTTTTTAGGTGATGACCATTTTCCGACGATCTTTTGATGTTCTTGTTGGCGCTTCAACGGCGCCATTCATCTTTGGCCGGTAAGGAGATGAGTTATGATGCTCGATCTTGAATTCCTCACACGCTTCTTTCATCATCTTGTTGTTCAAGTTCGATCCATTGTCTCGTAATGATCTTGCTTGAACTCCATATCGGCAAATGAGGTTGTTCTTGATGAACCTCACAACCACTTGTCTTGTAACGTGTAAGATGCCGCTCGACCCATTTGGTGAAGTAATCAATAGCCACTAGAATGAAGCGATGTCCGTTGGACGCTTTGGTTCGATCATCCCAATCATGTCAATGCCCCACATGGAGAAAGGCCACAGAGGAGAGAACATTGAGTAGTTGGTGGCACATGGATCTTATCTCGAGATCCAAATTTGTGACATCTCTTGACATGTTTATAGCAATCAGATTCCATTGTTATCCAATAGTATCCTGCTCTCAAAAATTTTCTGGACATCGCGTGCCCATTTGAATGGGTTCCAAAGGATCCTTCATGCACTTCATGGATGATCGTGTTCGCTTGCCGGTCGACGATCCGAAAGGTGACCATGTGGAAGTTTCTTTTGTATAGCACATCTTCATTCAGGAAGAAATTTCTAGAAAGCCTCCTTAGAGTTTTCCTGTCTTTATACGATGCCCCGAGAGGGTACTCTCGTGTTTGAAGGAAACGTTTGATGTCATGAAACCACGGTTTATCATCGAAGACTGCTTCAGTTGCAAATACATATGCAGGTCTTTCAAGGCGTCTGATACAGATCTTAGGCATATTATTCCAATCATTGACTTTGAACATGGAAGATAGAGTGGCCAAGGCGTCTGCTATTCGATTCTGATCTCGAGGGATATGATGCAGTTCAACTTTATTGAAGAAAGTCAACAATCGTCTTGCATAATCTCTGTAGGGAATCAAACCAAGATGATGAGTTTCATACTTGTCTTTGATTTGGTTGATTACAAGGGCTGAATCTCCATATATGTCAAGGATCTTGATCCTCAAGTCGATGGCTTCTTCGATACCCATGATACAAGCTTCATATTCTGCGATGTTGTTGGTGCAATCAAATAGAAATCTGGAGGAAAACGGGATATGAGAACCCTCGGGAGTGATGATGACTGCCCCAATTCCATTGCCAAAAATGTTAACTGCTCCGTCAAAAATTATGCCCCATCTAGATTCTGGATCTGGACCTTCTACGGGCAGCGGTTCGTCACAATCTTTCATCTGTAAGTACATAACATGCTCTTCTGGGAAATCAAACTTGAGAGATTGGTATTCGTTGAGCGGCTGATAAGCCAAGTGATCGGCAAGAATGCTTCCTTTGACCGCTTTTTGAGCACGGTAATGGATATCATATTCAGATAACAGATCCGCCATCGAGCAACTCTTCCTTAAGGTGCTTATCAAAGACGATTGATTGGATCCATTTTGGAGATTAACCAAGTCGTGTGATTGATCATGTATCGGCGAGACGCTTGAAGCCCACACCAAAGCACAACATGTTTTCTCGAGCATGGAGTAACGAGTTTCACACTGTGAATTTTTACTCAAATAGTAGATGACATGCTCCTTCACCGGTTTCATCTTGTTGTCCAAGCATACCCATGGAATCTTCTAGCACGGTAAGGTACATGATTAATGGTCTTCCTTCGATCGAGGAATCAATATTGAGGTTTTGACAGTATTCCTTGATATCGCAAACGCTTTTTGGCAATCTTCGCCTACACAACCTCTTGATTTTTATGGAGAAGCTTGAATATCGCCCACGTAGCAGCCATTTGAGAGAAACTGAGATGTAATTCAACCGTCCAAGAAATCCTCTTACTTGCTTTTTCAGTATGTGGCATAGGCATTTTTGAATAGCCTTGACTTTGTCGTGGTCAACTTCAATACCTCTTTGACCGACGATGAAACCTAGGAGTTTTCCGATCTTACCCCAAAGGTGCATTTGTTAGATTCAGCGGTCGAAATTTTCTTAGTCAAACAACTTCAAGAGATATTCTATATGCTCTTCTTCGTCGACTTTGCTATCATGTCGTCCATGTAGACTTCGATCTCTTTGTGCATCATGTCGTGAAAGAGAGTAGTCATTGCCTTTTGTAAGTTGCCGCATTCTTTAATCCAAACGGCATTACTTTGTAGCAAAAAGTGCCCCATGGCGTGATGAAAGATGTCTTCTCCATGTCTTCGGAGCCATTCGATCTTATTGTAATCGAGAAACCGCCCATGAAGGAAAATACGTTGAATTTTGGGCTATCCACTAGCATGTCGAGCATGCGGTGGGAAATCATCTTTGACTAGCTTTGTTCAAGTCCCTAGTCAACACACATTCGACCTTCCGCCTTTTTGAGACAAGCACTTTGTTGGCTAGCCATTGAGGATATTCGAGGTGACGAGGAAACCCGCCGAAATTTTTTGAACCTCCTTTTGATTTTGTCGGCCATATCCGGGTGAACTCTTCTCGCCTTTGTTTAATCGAGGGCACCCGGTTTTAATGGCAAGTGATGTTCCACGATGTCGGTATCTAAACCCGCATGTCTTGGTAGGACCAAGCGAACACGCCAACATATTCTTTAAGAAGATCTATCGCTTCCCTTGACGTTTGCCGAGTAAAGTCCGATGTTTACTTTCTTTGTCTTCCTCGTAACCTAAGTTGATTGCTTCCAAAGCTCTTTGTGAGGTGAATGATTCTTTCCTCGTGGTAGTCGAGAATTCTCATTTGGGATCTCTTCTTCAACTTCTTCCTGCGACTTCACCGGGATTTCAAAGTTGGGAGAGAGCGTAGAGTTATTATGCTCAATGGATTTGTCCATCCGTTAACTGCATATTTGATTTATGTTTGATTTATTAACTTTTCTTTTTTTCAATTTTTTCAAAAAGTTAATGCATTATATTTATTTTTTTGAAGATTTTTGTTGTGTTTTTTTAGGATTATCATTTCCTCCTCCACGGCCTTACCTTTTTCTTGACTCGAATCGGAGTCCCTCCTGGATGAGTCGCGTTGCTCGTCCGCCAGATCTTCCTTCACATATGTTGACAACTTGCCTTTTGCACCAACTTTTCAATCTCTCTTCGCAATCAGATGCAAGATTCGGGTATGTCCTTCGCATTTATGAAACTCACACCATGCTCTGTCGCCCCGTAATCAGACACAGCCCACTTATCGCCCAAGGATTGGTAAGCGCTTTCAAATGGTTAATATCGCGGAGGATGTCTTCTTCCGGTATTAAGGTGTGAACGCTTCTGGGCAAGCCGATCAAGGGCGTGATCATGGCCGCTTATCCCGGCTCGCTCACGAGTGGTGGAACATCTCGTGGTCGGCACGCTCGCTTCGCCACCGCCCTTAGAATCTCGAGCACGTTTCTCCATGTTGCTCTTCTCCCTTTACATAGCACTCACCGTAATGATCTCGCCCATGCTCTTGGCGGCTTTGGGCTAGAGACTCATTGAACTGACCGGCTTTAAGGCCATGCTGGAATGCAGCCACAAATATCTCCTGATTAGGGTGTGAGACTTTTATGGTTTCCTCGTTGAACCTAGCCATGAAGTCCCGTAGTGACTCAGAAGGGCGCTGCTTCACGTTGAAGAGGGAGGTGTTGGCCACCTTGCGATGTCGATTAGCCAAGAACTGCTGAATGATCTTTTGGTTGAAATCTTGATAGCTTACTACGCATAACCGGGAAGCCCATATACCGTAAGGCCGATTCTCTAAAGGTACCGACCATCAATTTGCACTTAAGGGAGTCGGTTGCCCCAATAAGCGTCATTGTGTTGTTAACCGCAATGATGTGTTCCTGAGGATCTGTCTTGCCATCATACGATGCCAGTACGGGAGGTTTGAAATTATCTGGAACGACATCCTCCTGCATTTCGGACAAAGGCCGCGCTCCGTAGGTTCTCGCTTCATGTTCTTCTGCCCAAACTCTTCACCAAGGGCTTGGACGTTGTCCTGAAGAGTTTCATTATGCCGGCGCAGTCATCGATCATGGCCAAGAATCGAGCCGATCCGGTGGATCTGGTGAAGTTTGAGACATTGTCTTCAGATGTGATTATGTGTGTGCGGCCCGGGATTGATTTCACCAGCCCCACAAGAGGCGCCAATGTTCTTTCGTGAAAACCTCGTTAAAGATATTTTAGGATTTGGAAGCTCAAGTGTCGTAACTCAAGTTCCAAGCTTATGATCGTCTTGCTTACCCTGCGGGAGCCCTATTTATATCCATCCTTCCATGGAGTTATTCTTCCCTTCCATAACTGCCTTGGCGCATTTAACCATGGCTTTGAAAGCAGGAAGTTAACTGTTACAGCTTGCAATGATTTGTTCTGTAACGTCTCATAAAGACTCTTGGAACTCTACATCTCCATAGTTGATAACGCCTCTCTCTTCCCAAGCCTCTAACTCGGATTAATTGACGAGCTATATCTCGGGTCCAGGCCGTCCTCATGCCCCTTCCCGAGATCCATGTCGGATACGAGCCTCGTCCTTGAGCCCGAGACCCATCCCGGACCCCTGCAATCCTCCCTCCAGACATCTATCTCGGCTAAGGAATTTATGCATGAACATTATCTACGGGCTCTTAATTGCTTAGCTCACTTTAATTGCTTTTTGTGTGTGTGTGTTTGAAAATATTTTTGAAAAGGCATTTCGCTTTGACTTTGTAATGATTCACGCTGGAATGTATATGAAGTGTTTGGAAATGTTTTGGAAAAGACTTTGTAATGATTCACGCTGGAATGTATACAAAGTGTTTTGAAAAGATTTTGAAAAGTGTGAGGTGTGAAAATGATTTTAATTGAGCCAAGAAAATAGACTTATTACCCACTAAAAATGGTCCTTTCTGTGTTATTTTGCTTTCCTTTAGAATAAGGCTATCCATACCATTGGTTGATAGGTAACCTTATTCGTTGGATGTAAAAGGGACATTTGAAGGGACATCAAATGGTCATAGAAAGCAACTTGTAGGAATATCTTAGCATATTTGTAGGGACGATCATCACGTTTCGTAGGCAATAACCGAGGGACTAGATCATGTATTCGTAGGAAACATCGAGGGTCATTGAGGAACTATGATCTTTAATTCGAAGGGACTATGATGATATGTTTGAAAGCGTCTGTGCTAAGATATCCCCATGCTCAAGGGACATGACCATTGTACTCGTAAGGCAACAAGAGAGGATACCCTAAGGGGGTGCATGTGTGAAATATGTGTTGTATTCAGATATTTTATCTTGTATTAGTGGTCTAGATTGGTTTCTATCTTGCCATACACGCCTAGTTACTAGCAGTATATTAGGTGCGGGAAATAAATTGCGGAAATGTAAAGTGCCGAAAAGTAAATCCTACGTTATTACATGGCTTTGGGGTAGATATATAATAGGAAAGTGCTGAAAGTAAAAGCAGAAATGTAAATCTACGCTATTACATGATAAAACTTTGCGACCTATACATCCTCTCTAGAATTTAAATGTAAAAAGAAATAAAATAGAAGAAAAATGTCTAATGGTTAGAGTGAATACCTAAATCCGAATTGCAAAAGGAAAATATTTTTGGTATTTTTGAAGATTGATTTTAATGTAAAATTCCTAATTCCAATTGATTTTAATTAATAAAAGAATTTTAATTTAAATTAAATGATTAACCTATATTAAACTAATTAATTAAGAAAAATATAGAAAAAATTATTTGTGAAGTTAATCCTAATTAAGCTAATTGTTTAACCTAATTACTAATTAATTAATTGAAATAATTAAAAAAATAAAATAAGAAAATAAACAGCAGAAGAAAAAAAAAAGACGAGGGTTTCCATCAGGGCTTCTGATAGAACTTGGCACAGAAGCTAGTCCTTCTGTGAATGGCGCGCCTTGGACATCCAGAAGCTCCAGCTTCTTGAGGGGATCCTTCTGACGATGTCCAGAAGCTGGAGCTTCTGGAGATTCTGCATCTGGGGGACCAGAAGCTGGAGCTTCTGGGGATTCTGCATCTGGGGGTCCAGAAGCTGGAGCTTCTAGAGATTCTGTGTCTAAGGTCCAAAAGTTGGAGCTTCTGGAGATTCTGCTGCTGGAGACGTCCAGAAGCTGGAGCTTCTGGAGATTCTGCTGCTGCGGACGTTCAGAAGTTGGAGCTTCTGGAGATTCTACTTCTGAAAATCCAGAAGTTAGGACTTCTTTCAGAGGCGCCGGGAGAGAGACTCCGGTCATCTTCTCTGGTCATCTTCAATCATTAACCTGCAAAATAAATAGTATAAATGCAACAAGGGTACCATATCCCCCTAATTCAAGGGCTACGAATTGATTGATGGTGTTAGTTCGTTCTGAATCGGCCTAGAACTATGGACACGAAGCTTCTCCAGTTTGTGCCCTAACAATGGCAACTAGTGATTAAGCCATGAAAAACTTCAAACGACTGCCCTGATTTGTTCTATAACATGCTATAAACACATTAGAAACGTTAGTTGCAAGCAAATCACGCTCAAAAATAAAACATGAATTCAAGAAAAAGTGCAATCGGAGCAGTATGTACGACATGTTTCAGCGTGTTATGGTCATGTATAATGATGCCTACTTACTCAGACTTACCCCAGGAGCACGATGGAATGCTTGAAAGTGACTGAAAATGGCTGGAAAATAGAACACGAATTTGCCAACTTCTTGGAATTTTTGAGAATTTTAGGGTTGCTGTCTGAGGGTGGCAATCTGTGTAAGAGGCTAGCAAATCGTCCCTTTGCCTTGTGAAGGTGTTAAGTATATATAGATGAGTGGAAATAGGTCAAGACTTTAAGAGAAAATATATTTTTTAAATGGAGAATATTTGATTAGAAATTTGTATGAAATCTTTCCAAATTTGGCTCAATCTTTCCTTAAATCTTCTTGCACGAAAATGACAGCTCTTCTGGGCTT
Organism: Vicia sativa; assembly: GCA_021764765.1. NCBI lineage: Eukaryota > Viridiplantae > Streptophyta > Magnoliopsida > Fabales > Fabaceae > Vicia > Vicia sativa. The sequence goes on from CM038796.1 coordinate 129,840,090, forward strand.
CCTTAGTCCTCAAGAAATTGATAAATCAAGCCCACGATGTATTAATAATCCTCCTTGCATTTTATTTAATTAAATTTGAATTTAAGCCATTTAATTCAAAAATAAATAAATAAAAAATATAAGAGGTGTGGCATGAGTAGAAGTCATGGACAATCTCATAATCAAGTTTGGATCATAAAATCGTAGGCCCATTTGAAAAATATTTGCTTTTGCTAGGTATTTTTCTTTATGCACCTCCTCAAAAATGCTCAACTTGCACAACTTGTATCTTGCTCAATTTTTAAAATTTTTGGGTGTTCTTCGAATTTTTAGAAAGCTCAAGATGTCTTATAAACATCCCTTTTGGTTTCATCTCCATTGAAGTTTCCATGCTCATGAACACTTCTTTGCAAAAAGATGACTTTTTGTTGACTTTTTAAAAGGACCTATAATGTTTTGATCCATAACTTCCAAATGAAGCATTTCCAGCCCAAGCTTGTGAGACATGAAGTTGTAGAGAATTGAATTCTCTTCAAAATGAGCTTTGGTGGAAAAATTTCTAATAAAGTATGTGAAAGTTATGCCTGGTCAAAGTTCTGTTGACTTTTGTCTGAAAAACCCTAATTTAGAAACTTTGACTTTTGATCAAATCTCGACTTTTTCTTGACGAATCATGATCAACCCTTGATAAAATGATGAACATCACTTCAAAATATTGATGTTGGCCAAAAATTATGAAGTTTGACTGTATGTTGACCACAATTGACTTTTTGTCCAATATAGTTGATTTTCAACCATCTGAGCCATTGGATGAGCAATTTTGACTTGTAAGGCTTGAAACTTGACATGATGATCCCTTGAAGCATATGGTGAGGTATGATGACCATTTAGAGCACTGGAAATCCATCTTGACTTGAGATGAGTAAAACCCTAGTTTGGATTGATTGCTTAGGAGAGGGTTTGTCTGGTCAACCCTTATGAAATCTTTGAGTATGGAGATGGGAATTAGCTTGAGAAGCAGGAGGGAAAATATTTGGGGTATAACACTCACCCTTGTATCTTTTGATACTTGTGGTAGACATAATTCTCTCACTCAGAAACTCGTAGGTAATGATTTGAATATTATTCTCCTTGAAGTTGTGAAACAAGAGTTAGTATTATTCATGGTGGAAGTATTTAAGCAATCCAGGTATTGTTTTTGGTTAAGATTCTTAACTATGAATTTTTAAATGGGAAGTATGTTCTTCTTGGAAGTTCCTGGGATTGAGATTGTCTTTAGATGTAATTGGGGAGTGTGTTCTTCCTAACAGTTTGTGGCATTGGAATTGTTTATCACTACGGTGATTGGAAGTGATATGGAGATTTATCATATTTAGGGAGGACCTTGGTAGAAGTTGTAATGAGTAGGGATTAGGTGAGAAGTCGTAAACGAAGGAGTTTAGCTTTGAACTAGTACTACTAATAGTGTATTTTCTTCCTGCCTTGGTAGCCCCCAGAGTAGGTGAATTTGCACCGAAACGGGTTAACAATTTATTGTGATATTTACGCTTCTACACTTTGTCTTCTTGTATATTATTCCAATTTCATATTACTACCCAGTTTATCTAAAAATTTCGTAAAAATCTATCCTGACATGATGTTTTGATATTAGAAATATCCATACAAACATGTTGAGTAACAATGGAAAAATTTCAAGTAGGAAAGACTTCAATGGAGCTTTTGCTTCTTCAAACTCAGTTGCAATGAGTTGAAATGAGTGAAAATTTGAAGTTTGAAGAAATATGGTTTTTGGGTTTGTAATTACCATGAAATTAAATAATGAGATTGATTCAGATATGCACATGAGAAGTCACCTTTTATTGATGAAAAACATGGCTTCGGGTATGCACATGCAAAGCCGGCTTTTATTGACAAATAAGGCGAGTTCGGATATGCACATCCGAATTTTGAGGGTATTTTGAGTTTTTCACCATGAGCCTCTTAAAAAACATAGAGGTGGGTAAAGAAACTCCCAGTGTGAAATGTTAGAGGGCAAAGGCCTAGATATTCTTAAGCCTAGGTTTAGAGTCAACAATGTGACTCAAAGGGAGATGATGGATTGGAATACTAGGCAGCCAAGGCAAGATTTAAGGGATGGGAAGTAATGCCCACATGAATTATCATGGGAAGTGGTGAATGGATTCATCAACCTCGAAGAATGCATGCGCAAAATGGAATGCATCGTACAAACATGGAGAGTTATAAAAGGGACAACCCTAAAATCCTAACTCATTTCCTCTATTCTTTCTCTCTACCTCATACATTCTCTCAATTGCACTCTCTCTCTCACTCTCTCTCCCCAATATCTACATCCTCCATCGTCCTCAACCTTCTTCAACATCCAACCCACCGGAGACATACGGAGGCTAAGGTGACACCACCGTCTTCTCCGGCACTCCCTCTCCATAAACCAAAAAACCACCAAGATTACCCCTTCCCCAATGTTGGACTCTTATCATAAATCGAACACCAAATCTTCATAAAATTGACCAAACAATGAATCAAGATTAAAACCAAATGTAACCCTAACCTCTAAACCGATGTAAATCAACCCTAATCCTAAAGTTCATAATAAAAGACTTCACTAAAATCTATCCTTAACATGTTTCTAAAACCAAATCCAACAAAAAGCTCCAAGAAAAAACCAAACTGAACTCACCTCAACCGAAACCCTAAGGCTATGTTTGGATAACTTTAAACTAATGAAACAAAGCAGAACAGAGTGGAATGGAGAGGAGTTGAGCGGAACATAAACTCTATTCCACTGTTTGGATATTTTATAATGGAGCGAAACTAATATCTCATTCCACTATTTGGAAATTGTACGAAGCGAAATGTATTATAATTTTTTTATTACATTTTTACCCTTTGATAAAATATTGATAGTCCAAGTAAAACAATATATAATCATAGTAATTATAACCTGAAACATGGTTATGATAACAAACTATAATAAATTTAAATATTCATAAAAGAAACATGGTTATTATAACCTGAAATTGCAAAGGCCGTGTACGTAAGTTTTGATCAACGCCATACTTAATAATCATAGTAATTCATAAACAAAATCAAGTTTTGCTAAAGTTAAAAGATAAATATAGGTCCATGGTAGATAATGTCTTGCTAAAAAAATAGACAAATATTGGTCAATAATAGATAACGACTCTCTTCTTGAAGTATTTCACAAACATACAAAAAAATATAAAATGAATTACGCAAATATTCCAATGGTTAAAGATTAAAAAAAATACATAAAAGTGATAAATAAATATGTTACCATTATCAAAAAGGATAGCATGGAAAAATGAGATGTAACATTTCCTTGCGCTTATCGATTGGAATCTCATTAAAAGCTATAATGCGCCGACATTCTTAACAAGTACTCCCTCTGTCCCAAATCCCATTAAAAGCTATAATGCGTCAACATTCTTAACAAGGTACTCCATGTATACAAGAGGCAAAGAACTTGGTTCAACTCCAATCTTGATCAATTTAGCCAAAATATATTCACCATTAGCATTTTTACTTTGTTTGACCACCTCCATTGAATTCATTCCAAACACATCAACCATTTCTGTGAATGTTTTGGAAATTTCAATCATGCTTGTATCATCTTCACTGACCTTCTTTACTCTCTTCTTAGTCCTAGACAATGACACATCTTGAGAATTAGTAATAGAAGGTCTTGTGGAGGAATTGTTGGAATGATGTTCATCATCACCATCATCAAATCCCTCCAAAATAACTTCATTAGTTTCAACTAGGTGGTCTATTTCTTCGAAGGATGTGCTGTTCGCGTTAAAGAGTGACGCGCTAGAGGATTCGAATATGAATTCAGATTCTCTGGCTCGAAACGATTTACTCTTTTGATTTGTTTATAAAGATGCCGCGAGCATCAAGCTTTATTATTTTCAACACAAGAAAACATGATTATGAAAAAGGGGAAAGCTGTTAATACCCTCAATTGATTTTTGATATGCATTACGACTAGCGCAAACTAGACGTAACGCATTGGGGAGATTCCGGGTAAGGGGGTTTGTTATATAAAGGGAATAGATGGAGCACCCTAAATATATATAGTTATCTATAGCTTTATATATAAATATGTTTGATATGTTTGTGTGTTTTAATTGCTATTTCTATGATTGGGAAAGTTTCTCCTTTGGGATTTTAAGAATGATAGATTATGTGGGATCCTAATGTTTGTTATTATTGTGCTCGCAAAGATCTTTGGATCTTCTGCATACATATCCCCTAGTGGGAATCAGAGCATTTGTAGCTCGGGTCTAAAGGGATCTATGGTTTGTTTGGCCTGAGAGAGAGAGAAATGTGCTCGCCAAGGATGATACCTTGTGCCTACGTATTCTCAAAAGGATGTTGAGAAAGTCAGAGCAATCGTAGTTCCCACTTATGCTAGTGGAAAGCAACGGGATGTTAGTAAGAAACAGACAAATGTCATCTTAATGAAAAATGTATCTAATCTATTTCATCACATACATTTTTGAAAAGTTTGTCTGATTAAAATCTTTCATCGTAATTTACAGGTGTTTAGCTCGAGTATACAAGCGTTACCACTTACATGTTTAAGAAAGATATTTGAAAAAAGATGATTGAATCTTTTAACTGTAAGCATTGGGTGTTCTGCTTGAGTATACAAGCGTTACCACTTACTGTTAAGAGATGTTTTTGTTTGAAAAGAGTTTGAAAATAGTTTTGACTGTATGTGATGTGATAGATGAGATACTTCTTCCATAGAGATGATAGATGTCTGAATCTCGAGGAGAAATTGTTTGGATTAGGGGATGCTTTTAAGAAGCCCATGGGTCCTTGTATTGTTAGCCCAAGAGGAGGCATCCCGAGGGTCATCGAGGGTCATCGAGGGTCCTTGTATGAAGCTCAAGAGGAAGCTATAGGGTATGGCTAGCTTTGGCTTTAAAAGGGATTTCACCGGAAAACCATCCTCTTAGGAAACAAGAGCAATTTCACCAGGAAATTATACTCTCAGGGTTTTATCTTAGCGCGGGTGATTCTTTGTATTGGAAGCCCAATAGGAGGTTGTTAAGAGATTTCCTGGTCTCTTTCTTGTTTGATGCCCAAGAGAAGGCTAAACTCAATGAGGAGTTCTTTTGAACGAAGCCCAAGAGGAGGCTGACTCAACAGGGGAGTGTTGTCTTATATGAAGCCTAAGCGGAGGCTAAACTCAGATGAATGAGTTTCTTTGTACAAAGCCCAAGAGAAGGCTAACTCTGTGGGGAGAGTTATCTTGTATAAATCCCAAGAGGAGGCTACAACTGTGGGGAACCTATTGGTTAGACTAATTGTTATGTTATAATTAGACAGTTGTATAAACAAGTGTGTGTGTGATATGTATTCACAGGAGTTTATGAAGGAAATATAAACAATGCATGTAAAGTTTATTTACAAGAGTTTATGAAGTAAATATAAACAAGTGTCTGTGAAACGAACGTTTAAAACGAGCGTAACTTGATTATCTACAAGTTTGAATTGTGTACAAGGAAGTAAATACGTACACGAACGAGTATTTATGTACAGGAAGGGATGGATGTACGTAGAAGGGTTGGGACTTACACCATGAGGGTGGCCCATTGGTTTAAAAGCAGTTTCACCGAGAATAATGCTCCTTTCAATACCAATGGTATTCAGTGTATGTGTACAAACGAAACGAAAACGAACGATCGAAGTTTATCTGTAAAAGAGTATCTGTGTTATGTACAGATAAAAGATTTGTATGAATATAAAAGGAATTTGATATGTACAAGGAAAATATGTATGTACATAAAAGAATGTTGGTTTGTGTATACACAAGTGAAGTGAAAACAAACGATCGAAGTTTGTTCGTACTTGGTGTATAAAAAGTATTTGTATTATGTACAGATAAAAATTTGTATGTATTTGAAGAGAGTTTGATATGTACAAGGAAAATAATTATGTACATAAAAGAATGTTGGGACTTACACCGTGAAGGAGGCCCATGATCGATTAAAAAAATTCGAGAGAAAACGAATTCGGTTTTATCGTTTAATCGGATCGATCATGGTAAAAATGATGCAAGTTTGATGAAAATTTTTGAAAAATGTTTTTAAAAGTGTTTTTGAAATGTGAGGTTTACTTATAAGAAGTTTTGAAAAGAATCGGAATTCGAAAGTTTGAAAAAATTCACCTTTTAAAGTGGTTTTGAAAAGTGTCAAAAGTGTCGTTTTCGGCTCGATTTAAACATAATCAGATGAAAGTTTTTTCTGAAAATTTTTGCACTATCATAAAATAGATACATTTATTGACAAGTGTAGAAAAAATCACCTCAAAATGAGGAGTTTTGATTGGTTAAAAAAAATGTCAAAGTTTGTAAAAAATATGAAGAAAACATGAAAAGTTTAAAAAAAATGGTCCATGGGAGGTTTGAACCCAGGACCTGTGGGTGGCATACGTGGCACAAACACTTACGAGCGAGCTGGCAACCGCTGGGGCAAGAATGAATTCGTGTATTGAATCCAAACCACGTGTTTATATTATATTGGAAATTTTAAATTCAAAAAAACGCGCGCAGACCTTTATCTTCTCCCTCGATCCTTCATCAGCCATGGAATCCTCATTTCTTGATGAAATTGGATGAAGTAAACATGAAACTTGACCGAATTTTAACAAGGAACACGATGGTAGGCATTAATTTCATTTATTTTCAGTTAAGCATGATTAAATTTCTGGAAAACATGAAGAACCCTAGAACTGAAAGTTGACCAAAAGTCAAAGTTTGACTTTTCAGTGCAGATGAAATTTCATCAGATGTTTTAGAAATTGACTGATGAAGTCTGTGAACTTTTGTGATGTTTTGAATTCAAAAATTAGGTCAATATGTTGTATCTAAGATATAATGATCAATCTCTAGCCAAAAAAGTCATTCATTGCTCAAAAAATTAGAGAATACTCCTCCTCGATCAAAACCCTAATTGGTCGATCCTCGATTGATCAATGAGAAAAATTGGATATCTGAGGATCAAAGGTTGATGTTTTGATCAAGATAGGTCAAAATAAGGTGAGTAACACTCAAACCCTAATTGGTTGCCTCTTGAATCAGATGAAAATCTGATGAAACCCTAATTTTGACCTGTGAATGCTACACCCGATTAATTCTATTTTGAACTGTTAGTGATGCAATGATGCAAATGTAAGGTGGTATATTATGTCAAAAATTGGGGTATGATAGATGCCCCTATTTAAGTTTCTTTAACCTGTGAGTTGAAGATGAATATCTTTGTTTTGATAGGTGTAAAGAGACTTAAATATTAGAATACGCAAATTTTGGACCTAAGATATCAAAAAATGCGGATGATACAAAATGATCATAACAGGATTCACCCAGAGAAATGACATGATGGGGAAAAATTTGTGAGGATGACTCGATCTGTTTAAGAAAAGAGGATCCTGTTTGTTGGGAAACAAGCAATATGTCTCGCTGGGGAAAAAGAGATTCACAAAACATGTGAATATCTATTTCGCTTTGGGAATAGAGAGATTACCTTCTGTCAGCCTCGTGACAATGTTTAAGGTAAGTGAAAATGATATTACCAATTATCAGCCTTGTGATAGTTTATGGTAATGAGTTCTGAAGATGTTACCAATTATCAGCGAAGTGATAACTATAACAAGGTAAATCTTTGAAAAATTTTGTTGAGTATTCAGCCTTGTGAATAACAGACAAATGATGGAAACAAATCTCAAATGGGTTTTGAAGATATTGCCAATTATCAGCAAAGTGATAACTATAATAAGGTAAATCTTTAAGATATATTACTGAGTATTCAGCCTTGTGAATAACAAACAGTGAAAGAAACAGAACTCAAATGAGTTTCTACTTTCTCGGATAAAATCTTGCCGAGGATCTCTCTTTTGAGAAGACGCGGGCATTTTGATCGGAAGACACGGGTTTTCTTTTAAACAGAAAGACAACTGCTGGGGAATTTCTCGTACGGTCGTGATTTGACCTTGTTGAGAAGAACAAACTTTCATGACAAGTTTAGGAATGAAAAGAAAAAATAAGCGGCTCAAATGATGAGGCTATTGCTTATTTGCTTTGTTGATTATAGACAGGGTTCTATCCAGGAGCGAACTGGAAAGAAAGGGTCAATCAAGACTTTGTTCCCAATGAGGAATGATCTCAGCTGGGGAATAAAAGAAAAATGTTTTTTTCTGTTTGGGGAATAATCTATTGGGGATATAATCGTACCTACATGAGTAAGTGTGATTTAAACCAGTGATATGGAAGCAAACATTTCGAGGAATGCAAAAATGCATGAATGATGCTATTATGTATGAATGTCATGAATGTTATATGTATGCTAACATTACTTGACAAGACAATAAAGAGGTATTTGAGAAAAGGACCACGTCACAGTTCGAACAAATATTCAGCGAAATCTACTGTAATGGCGTAGACGTTCACCGATGAAAGATCTGAGTTGCATGCTTTAGACTTTCGGAGAAAGGCATTTTATTGGCAACTTTGCTGGGAATTCTTTTTTGGATAAGAATACCGTCCTTTGATAACCTCTGCTGAGGAAAAGAAGACTTCCGTAGCAGTTGTTCTATCCTTCGGAGATTGAAACACTTATGGAGAAAACTGTTGAAGTTCTTTCTGTGTTCATAATTCAAAGGAAAATTTTTGCTTTTTGTTTCAAAATTTTGAAGTAAAAATTCATTTAAAAACTTTTTAGTTTCAAAAAGTGATTTTCACAATAAAAAACGTTATCTGGCAAAACAGAATAAAGTAGGAATTGCAAACAAAAGGCACAAAGTTCAAATTTTATTGATAGAATGGTAATCAGCCAAAGGCGTGATTCCATGAGATATTTACAAGAGTTGGAAATGATAATTTATTGGGAAAAGGCTACATTGAAAGCAATAACCACTATTATCCCTAACAACTTTGAATTCCAACTGAGCTTGTTGCTTCAGAAGATTTGATTGAAGATCCGTTGATGAAAGATTCTTCAGATTGACGAAGTACGGACTGATTGCAGTTACTTTGTCATTTTCATTTTTTTTTGTATCCTTGTTTTTGCCTAGATTGCCTTTTTAGGTTTTCAATCTATCAGGATAATTTCTGTTTATTGTCTCTAATTTTTTCCTGGACCGCCTTTTCAGGTTTTCAGTCCACCGAGACGCTCTTTTTTGCCTAAGCCGCCCTTTTCGAGTTTTCAACTTACCGAGCTGTTCTTTTGTTGTGTTTTTTTATAGACAAAGTATTTCTTGACTGCATCAACATTCACAGGATGCGGGAGTTCATCACCGTCCATGGTCGTGAGAGTCATAGCACCGCCAGAAAAGCTTCTCTTGACGATGTATGGGCCTTCGTAATTAGGAGTCAATTTACCCCTAGAATCTAGTTGAAAAGACAGAATCTTTTTAAGCACGAGGTCGCCTTCTCGGAATTCACGAGGTTGGACCTTTTTGTCGAAAGCTTTCTTCATTCTTCTTTGATATAGTTGTCCATGACACAGGGCAGTTAGGCGCTTTTCTTCGATTAAGTTCAGCTGATCGTATCTGCTTTGACACCATTCGGCCTCAGATAACTTAGTTTCCATGAGAAATCTCATTGACGGAATCTCAACTTCTACGGGGAGCACTGCTTCCATGCCGTATACTAGAGAAAAAGGAGTTGCCCCTGTTGAAGTGCATACTGAAGTATGATACCCATGCAGAGCAAATGGCAACATTTCGTGCCAGTCTTTGTAAGTGATGACCATTTTCTGAACGATTTTCTTGATGTTCTTGTTGGCAGCTTCAACAGCGCCGTTCATTTTTGGCCGGTAAGGAGATGAGTTATGATGCTCGATCTTGAATTCCTCACACAGTTCTTTCATCATTTTGTTGTTCAAGTTCGATCCATTTTCTGTAATGATCTTGCTTGGAACTCCATATCGGCAAATGAGGTTGTTCTTGATGAACCTCACAACCACTTGTCTTGTAACGTTGGCGTAAGATGTTGCTTCGACCCATTTGGTGAAGTAATCAATAGCCACTAAAATGAAGCGATGTCCGTTGGACGTTTTTGGTTCAATCATCCCAATCATGTCAATGCCCCACATGGGGAATGGCCACGGAGAGGAGAGAATGTTGAGTTGAGTTGGAGGCACATGGATCTTATCTGCGTAGATCTGGCACTTGTGACATCTTTTGACGTGTTTACAGCAATCAGATTCCATCGTTATCCAATAGTATCCTGCTCTCAATATTTTTCTGGACATTGCATGCCCATTTGAATGGGTTCCAAAGGATCCTTCATGTACTTTATGGATGATCGTGTCTGCTTCTTGTCTGTCGACGCATCTGAGCAGGACCATATCAAAGTTTCTTTTGTATAGCACATCCTCGTTCAGGAAGAAATTCCTAGAAAGCCTCCTCAGAGTTTTCTTATCCTTGTACGATGCCCCGAGTGGGTACTCTCGTGTTTGAAGGAAACGTTTGATGTCGTGGAACCACGGTTTATCGTCGAAGACTGCTTCAGTTGTGAATACATATGCAGGTCTTTCAAGGCGTCTGATACGGATTCTGGGCATATCATTCCAATCGTTGACTTTGAATATGGAAGATAAAGTGGCCAAGGCGTCTGCCATTCGATTCTGATCTCGAGGGATATGATGCAGTTCTACTTTGTTGAAGAAAGTCAACAATCGTCTTGCATAATCCTTGTAGGGAATCAAACCAAGATGATGAGTCTCATACTTGTCTTTGATTTGATTGATCACAAGTGTTGAATCTCCATATATGTCAAGGATCTTAATCCTTAAGTCGATGGCTTCTTCGATACCCATGATGCAAGCTTCATATTCTGCGATGTTGTTGGTGCAATCAAATAGCAATATGGCGGAAAACGGGATATGAGACCCCTCGGGAGTGATGATGACTGCCCCAATTCCATTACCAAAGACGTTAACTGCTCCATCAAAAACTAAACCCCATCTAGATTCTGGATCTGGGCCTTCTTCGGGTAGCGGTTGTCATACCCCAAAATTTGCCCTCCATCTATTCAAGAGATTTCATACACCCCTACTCAAGGATTCCTCAAGAGTTGATCATACAAACTCTCTCCTAGACAATCACCCCAAACTAGGGTTTAGTATCTCTCAAGTCAAGATGAACTTCCAACATCTCCAATGGCCTTCATGCCTCCTCATATGCTTCAAAGATTCTTCATGTCAAGTTTCAAGCCTCACAAGTCAAGTTTCCTCAGGCAATTGCTCAGATGGTTGAAAATCGGGTGTATTGGACAAAAAGTCAACTGTGGTCAACATACAGTCAAACTTCATAATTTTTGGTCAACATCCTCATTTTGAAGTTACATTCATCATTTGATCAAGGGTTGATCATGATTCATCAAGAAAACTCAAGATTTGCTCAAAAGTCAAACTTTCTAAATTAGGGTTTCTAGGTGAAAAGTCAATCGAACTTTGGTGATCATAACTTTCTCATACTTTCTCGAAATTTTCCCACCAAAGCTCATTTTGAAGGAAATTCAATTCTCTACAACTTCATGTCTCACAAGAATGTCCAAAAATGCTTCATTTGAGAGGTATAGCTCAAAACATTACAGTCATTTTCAAAGTCAACAAAAGTCAACTTTTGTTTTGAAGATATATTGAGCATGGTAACTCCAATTGAGATGAGACCAAAGACATTGTTTAGGGACTCTTAGAGCTTTCCAAAAGTCCAAGAACACTCAAAATGTGGAAAATTGAGCAAGATACACTATTCGAAGTTGGGCAATTTTGGACAATTGCACAAAAGGACATTTTGGTCAAAATGCAAAATTTTCCAAATGGGCCTATAATCTTTTGATCCAAACTTGTTCATGACAATATTCTTGACCCATAAATGCTTGGCATTGGTGATTTCCTATTTTCATGATTTATATTTGAATTTTATAACATTTAATTCAAAAATAAATTATGTAAAATATGAAAATTAAGTTTCTTTTTCAAATAAGTTGGATTTATATCTTTCTTAATGACCAAGAAAGCCCACCACTCTTGCCAAATCGTGATAGCTTGCATATGGAAAGAAGAAATCAAGATTTTAAAGAAAATTGATTTTATTTATTGGAAAATATTTGCACATTCAATTTCCAATCTTTTTTCCTTGTTTTTTCTCTTCCAATCTCTTCTATAAATTGCCAGCATTATGTACAAACCAAGGACGGAAACCTAACCCTAAAAACCACCCAAACTCTTGCAAATTTTTTCTCAAAACTTGAAAATTCGAATTTCAAGATCCAGCCAGTTTCAAAGAGTTCTAAGGCTTCCATTGTGCTCCTGAGGTCTCCATGGATCGAATCATATCCTTGCCCAAGCCCGGAACTGCCCAGAACGCAAGAACTCAAAGCACCGATTTGGTATTTTGTCACAATTTCGATTTTCATAATCCATGCATCTTTAACTGTTTTTGCTTGATTGTTTGTGTTCAGGATACTCATTAGGGCATGTTAGACGTATAACATGTGAGGTTTAACGCCAGAACGAGAATATGCCATGGCTAGGGCAGTTTTTGTTCTTTCTTTCGAAACTCACGATGCAGCCATTTTCAGAGGAAACTGATAGTGCCATTGAACTCAGAAGGGTCGAATTAGGTAGACTAGGTCTTTCTCTTGCTTTGATTTTCCTTATTTCGCAGGTTTAAAAGTTTATCGTCGCCGGAGAAGACGACCGGAGCTAGGGCTCCGGCGTCGGCGACTCGTTGACTCCGACACAAGCAGGCGTGGCGTATTGGAGCTTTCTGATTCGTTCGTTCGTTCAACCCTGGACCCCACGCGTGCTGACTTGGTTTGGGACATTCCCAGGACACGTATTCACTCAAATTCCATTAATTCCAGCTTTTCAAACACCAAATGCAAGTTGTCTCAGTGGTTAGAGCGCTTACTGTTTCCAGATGCCTTCCAATGTCATGAGTTCGATCCTTCCCAGCGCTGGTTTTTGTTTTCTTTTTCCAAACTTGCAAACTTTTCCATATTTTCTTATTTTTTTTAATATCTTCCATGTTATTTTAATTTATTTCCATATTTTATTTACGTATTAAAAATTCATCAAAATATTTTATTCTTTTTGCATTATTTTCATAAAAATCTTTATTTAATTTAATAAATTAAAAAATATAATTTTTGCATGCATATTTATTTTTATTTTTATTTTAGCATTTAAATCATTGTAAATTAGTTTTTAATTACTAAAATGCATCTAAAAAATCCCAAAAAAATATTTTAATATATTTATCTTATTTCCAGCATATAATAATTTTCTCATATTAAAATTTGCATTTTTTCTGACATTTTCTCTTATTTCGTTTTCATCATATTTTCCGATTTCTCATTTGTTTCACAGGTTCACCCGATTCAGACGATTCTTCCGTTTTTATTTTATTTTTTCAATAATGTAATTGCATATGGGTTGTAATAGTTTTAATTAGGACTTTATTTTCCGCATTTTAAATTATGTACCTTCCCCAAAGCCATGTAATAGCGTAGGACATTTATCTTTCCGCTTTTACATTCCGCATTTTACTTTCCGCACCCTTATCAATTGCTAGTAATTAGGCATGTATGGCAAGATAATAATGAACATAGCCCACTAACTTCAAGATAACATATTCTGAAATCAACACACTCCTTCACACATGCACCCCTTAGGGTAATTCTCTCTCGTTGCCTTTGCGAATTCAAAATGGTCATGTCCCTCGAACGTAGAGGTATTCTAGCACCGTTGCCTTCCAAACAAATCATCATAGTCCTTCGATACAAAGATCATAAGACCCACGATGTCGCCTCCGAATACATGATCTTGACCTCGATTGTCGCCTCGAAAAATGATGATAGTCCCTTCGAATGTGCTAGGATACTTCCTACAAGTTGCCTTCGATGACCATCCGATGTCCCTTCGAATATCCCGCTTACATCCAACGAATGGAGCTACCTACTAACTAATGGTATGGCTAGCGCTATTCTAAAGGAACGTAGAAGTACGAAAACGACCAATTCTGAGTGGGTAATAAGTCTTTCAGTTGATTGCTCTAAAAAACCAAATGCTTTTCACACCTCACACTTTTTTCAAAATTCAAAACTCTTTTCAAAACGAAACATTTCCGAACACTTTGTATACACTCCTACATGAGTCATTACAAAGTCAAAGCGAAATGCCTTTTTCAAAACATTTTGTCAAACACACAGAAAGCAATTTTAAAAAGTGATCTAGAGCAACTAAGAGCCCGTAGAATAAACTGCGGATGGAAAGGGGTGCTAATACCTTCCCTTTCATAACCATTCTCCGAACTCGAATCTAACGAAGGTCTTTTTCGTACTTTTACCTTCCCTTAATTGGATAAAAATAAAAGTCGGTGGCGACTCTTGCTATCCGCACATTTGGATACAAAATCCTACAAAGTCAATTCACCGTGTTCGTAATCGGCGACTCTGGGACATACCTAAAGAGAGAATTGCCTTAGGGATTTCTAGATCATTTTATTGCTTTTGTTTGACTTGTATGCTTTATCTTTAAGGGTTGCTTGGGTATTATATTATTGGGGATCCTACACCGGATCCGGCCTTTTAGGTAAGTGGCATTAGATCATCGCGACCGTAGACGATAACTACGCGGTCAACATGATGGCTACGTTAGCGTGACACTTTGGTTGTCCCGATACTCTTCATTCCCAAGTTGAAGATAGTATTTGGCTTCTGCGTGGTGTCATCAAGCGCTAACTAAACTTTTAGAACCTTAATTGACCCATCTTAGCCATTAGAAGGTAGTGAGATGGCCGGCTTTGGTGTAGACCGAGGTTGGTTGATACTCGATACTACGCTCATTGAGATTAGACTTTTGGGACATTTTCGATCGACCACTTGGCGTCGATTGAAATAAGCGCCTACGAGAAAGATCTATGATATGAGATTCCTAGAACCGGTTACTATTATAGGACAGATGAACCAACTCAAACTTTTGGTAGGGTAATCACCTATACCTCATGCAAGCCTTAAACCTAGGCTCATTGTGTGAATTGTTTGTGTGTGCTAAACATGACATCATGACATCATTCGCATTGCATATCATTTCTAACTATTTCAAGGACCTAGGGATTTATCTTTGCTCTGCTTTTGTAGGGATTATGGCTTCTAGAAAGACTATCCGAATCAACTTCATGGGTATCCTTCTCAACTCAAAGAATTGGTTTCGAAATTCCGACCATGCTCGGTTCATCAAAAGACATGGTTATCTACTTGACTTGGTTATCTCGGTTTTGAAGAAGATATGATGCATGTCCTATTCCAGCTTCTTTGATCCAAACACCATTGCTTTACATTTCCATTATCGGTTGGTTCCTACCTTGAAGAGTTCTCTAAGCTACTTGGGATACCTATTCTTGATCAAATGCCATTCACCGGTCTAGAAAAGGTTCCTAAGTACGAAGACATTGCATCAGCCTTACATCTTAAGCGTTCAGATATTGAAGCCAATTGGGAAACTAGAAGTGGAGTTAAGGGTTTACTTGCCAAGTTCCTAATTAAGAAAGCCCGAGAGTTCCTCAAAGTTATGAGTTTCCATGCATTTGAAAACATTGTGGCCTTGCTAATTTATGGTTTGGTTCTATTTCCTAACTCGGATCAATTCATAGATGTCAACGCCATCAAGTTGTTTCTTACCCGCAATCCTGTGCCTACCTTACTTGGAGACATCCTACATTCTCTCCACACTCGTACTACTAAGCGACAAGGAACTCTCATGTGTTGTGTCCCGTTACTTTCAAGGTGGTTTATTTCGCACCTTCCTCCATCAGTTTTGAAGAATGAACAAAGGTTGAGATGGTCTCAAAGGTTGATGTCACTCCCTCATTCAGATATCCGTTGGAGCCTTTTCTCTCAAAAGGACTTCACCTTCATTGAGCGTTGTGGAGAATTCCCTAATGTACCGCTACTTGGTATAAGGGGAGGTGTTACTTACAACCCTTCTCTAGCCCTACGTCAGTTTGGCTTTGCTCGAAGAGATGGTCCACATGATATGCTTCTCCAAGATATTGTGTTCGATTACAATCACGATCTCCGCATTACCGAAAGGTTTATACATGCTTGGGGCATGGTGAAAACCGATACCAAGACTTTGGGGCACCGAACTCCATTCCTTGGGAACCTTACCTCAAATGGGTGCGAGCTCGAGCTCAAAACCTCATGATGCCATTCACGCTGCTTTACCAAGAATTATGGAACCTGCTATAGGTGACGACCTATCTTTCTCCATCCCGACATGCCTACTGATTTTGAAGACTTGAAGAGATCCTGGATTCAGCTTAAAGAAGAGAGGGATACCTTTGAAGCTCAGTGTTACGCAAGCGAGAAGAAAGATCTAGAGTTGACCAAGCTACTTCACGAGGAGCGAAACATCAACGCTTACATCGGCACCAAGAGGAAGCGCCGATGGGAGACTTAGAGCTTTAGGATGTTTATGTTTTCTTTTATTGTTTTGAACTATCTCTTGTATTCAAAAAGAAAAGAAAAAAGAATAATGAGAAGAGTACTAATAAATGTTTGTTCATTGCTTGTTTAACAAATTTAAATCTCTAAGGTCCTTGAAAACATTGCATTGCATTCGCATAAACATTGCATATCATAGCATAACATTGCATCATAGGTACATTGGAGATTGGTTTTCTCATTTGCTCGCTATTTATTTTAGCAGAAATGGCTCTTGAACAGTTTGTCAAAGATCTCCAAGCTCGTAATGCTCGGCCAGCAGATGTTCACCACTTGGTCCAAGGCCAAGAAGATCCAAGAAGCTCATCAACAGAAAGAAGAAGGTTGTTGGTCTCCTAAACATGGGCAGACGCTACAAAGGTGGTCCTAAGGTGGTCAGCCGAATTGAGCTCTCAGAAGGAAGTTTCAAGAAGGAAGACGAGCAAAGTAACAAGGGTGAGGACGAAGGCAGTCAGCCTGAGCTTGAGAAAGACTATGATAACGGCCAGTACTCTAATGAAGATAACAAGTACAAGCAACTTGAAGATCGTTTAAATGCTGTGGAAAACTTGAAGATGTTCGGGCTGAACTTTGATGATCTGAGTCTTGTTCCTGGTGTTGTGATTCCTCCCAAGTTCAAAGTTCCTACTTTTTCCAAGTATGATGGCATGTCTTGCCCAAAGCTGCATCTGAAGTCCTATGTCCGAAGATCAATCCCACCGATGATGTAAAGTTGTGGATGCACTATTTTCAAGAGAGTTTGTCCGAACCCGTTGGAATGGTACTATCACTAGAGAATGATCGTATCCGCATTTGGAGTGATTTGGTGATGATTTCTACGCATAGATAGTACAATGTGAATTGACACCCACTCGCATGCAACTACAAAGCATGTCTATGGGTCGTGATGAGAAGTTCAAGGAGTATGCTCGAAATGGAGAGATCTAGCAGAGTTCAACCACCCTTGTCCAATAGGAGTTGGTTGATATGTTTATGGAACACCGACAGCTGTTCTTCAATCATCCGATTGAAATTCTTCATCCGGATTCACCGAGTTGATACTACAGGCGAGCGTATTGAGGCGGTATCAAGAGTGGGAAGATTCGTAGACATCTTCAAATGTAAGAGATCTTTTGGTGGTAAGAAAGAAGCCAATGCGTGTATGGTCGAAAAGCCGAGCCAAGACCGACCGCTCTAACTGTGGGGGCAGTGATCTCCAATCCTACATCAAGACAACCTCGCGAGACAACGCTGAGCAACGCGCCACGAAGGCAGTTTACGAAGATCAACATGCCATTGTCGCAAGCCTTGCAACACATGTTGAACGCAGAGCTGATAACCTTGAGGGATCCTCCTCAGAATGTCAATACCTCCTCTCCGAAGTACAATCCTAATGCTAAGTGTGCTTATCATTCCAACAGCCTGTGGCACGACATCGACAATTGTTGGGCTCTGAAGAACAAAATTCAAGATATGATTGAAGCTAAGCAGATTGAGTTTGATCCTCCTGTTGAGACTCCGAATGTGATCAACGCGCCTATGCCTAATCATGACAAGAGTTCCAATGTTGTTGGTGACGATACTTATGTTTTCAACATAGATGACTTGACCATTCCTCCGATGATCAAGAAGAATCATGCAAGCCGTGTCAATCCGATGCCCAGAGAATTGTCGTTGGTGCTCATCCGCACGATGGTTGTGCTTGGTTGAGAAGACGTGTTCGTGCATGATGGATAACCGTGAGATACTATTTCGAAACCACCGCGAAGTTGTGTGAAGGAATGTCTAAGTTGAAGATTGACAATGCGAACAAACTGTACCATCTGTGGGATACCTGGGGCAGCCAAGTGGAAAGTATGATTACATGGTGAAGTACACCGTCCCGATAGCTACAAGATTCCTATTGAAGATGTTAAGGCGACCGGATGGGGTGACGATTTCCCGTAAGACTATGCCGATGTTAACACAATAAGGATTTCCTCTCACGATCCTGTGCCTAGAGTGGCACCTCTCATTATCACTTCTCAAGACCGGCCATATTCCTCGACAAAGCTATCCCTTGGAATTATGGAGCTGATGTTTACTATCATGGTGTCAAGCAAGACCCTCTGACCATTGAAGATCTGACCGTTGAAGCTACCATTCCTGACATCGACAACATCACCGGATCGAGAAGGTGACCGAACTGAAGGGTATTCTCTCCGATATCTCCTCCAAAAGACATCGCGACTCCATTTCGCGTTCCGTCTACTCCACCAATGTCCCCAGCTAGAGGGAAAGAATCAGTGGCTCATCCTGCTCAACCAGAAGTACCAAAGGAAGTTACTGAGGACACCTCCAAACAAGAAATGGAGGAAATTCAAGATCATCAAGAAGAGTGATTACAATGTTGTGGAGCAGTGGGACAGACTCAGTCAAGATATCCATGCTTGCTCGCTCTTGTGCTCCGAGGCTCATGCTAATGCCTTGGTGAAGTTTCAAGAATGCTCATGTGCCGCAAGACACTACCACCGATCATTCAAGTTTGTATTGCCTGGCTGCCAACAACGACCTAGGCTTCTCTCGATCCGATTTGACTCGGAAAGAAACATAACAAAGCCTTGCACATCTCTGTTGAATGCAAGGGTACTACCGTCTCATGTTTTGGTGACACCGGTTCGCTCTGAATATCCTACCAAGACGCTTTTGATCGGCTTGATGTCGAAGGTTGGTTCCGAGACCCAGTGACATTATTGTGAGAGCTTTTGATGGTTCTAAGCGAGCTGCTTGAGAGCTCACTCTGTAAAGTCGGTTCCCGACTTTTGATTCCACTTTGTCATGGACATCCGTCCAACTTATTCTGCCTACTTGGACGCCCTTGGATACATGGGGCGGGCATACCTCTACCTTACATCGAAACCAAGTACCCGGTGAAAGGGAAGGTTGTCACAGTATGTGGTGAAGAAGAGTATATGGTCAGTCATCTCCAGTCATTCCGATACCTCGAGATGGAGGGTGAATTCTTTGAAACGCCCTGTCAAGCTTTTGAAACAATACCCAGAGTCGTGCTGTTGACTCTCCGTACCCTGAAGATGCTAAAGTTCCGCTAGGATGGCCTCATTGAAAGATGCTCAAGCTCTTGTTGAACAAGGAGGTAGTACTTTGGGGTCGCTCCCGATCTTCCTTTCAAATCGACAAGACGGTTTAGGCTTCACCATCAAGGGTCGAAGATGATACGCCCGAACGTGTCGGCCAACTTCCTTTCCGCATCGGCCAGAGTGGAATCCATGCTATAGAAGACAACGACAACGGCTTCGACATCGCAAGTGGATCTTCCCAACTCGGATCATGGGCTCAAGAATTGGAAGGCGAAGACGTATACCAATCTCCTTTAGTCGAGTAATTACTCTTGTTTTGTTTTGCTTTTCGTATTTCTTTATGTTTTGAACAATAAACTTTGAAAGCCTAGTGCCTTGCCCGGGCATCATGGCTCGTTATGAGGGTTATTATCCGTCGTTTGCGTATTTTCGTTGGACTTTGCATTCAATTGTGTTTTCTTTCTTTACTTTATCACCCTTCAAAAGCTATGTGTTTCTTACACACCCACGTGATACACGCAGAATCACTCCAAATCTCGTAATAACTATGCTAGTGCTAAATATGACTTGATAATCCGATCTACCAAGCCAAGACGAAGTGAGGAAGATTGTGAAGTGCCGGAGAACTTGCCGATCTACAAAGAAGAAGAGCGAGTTATACAACCACGAAGAGCAAGTTGAGGTTGTGAATTTGAGTGACGAAGATGTAAAAGAGATCAAGGTAGGAGCGGTCTTGAGAAGTGTTAAAGAAAGATTGGTTCGATGCTACGAGACAATGTTGAGGTTTTGCTTGGTCATACGAGGACATGCCGGTTTAGACATTGATATTGTGGTGCACCGATTGCCGAAAAAGAAGGTTTTCTCCGTGAAAGTAGGTCTGTATGCCCCGAGATGTCGAGAAGATCAAAGTCGAAGTCATAAAGCGTTCAACGCTGGTTTCTTAGTGTCACCTCTTATCCCTGGTTGCAAATGTGGTACCACCTAAGAAGGATGGCAAGATACGAATGTGTGTGGATTACGATCCGAACAAAGCAAGTCCGAAAGATGATTTCCCACTTCCTCATATTGATGTTCGTTGACAACACCGCCAAAGATAAGGTTTTCTCCTTCATGGATGGTTTCTCCGTTACAATCGATTAAAATGGCTCTCAAGACATGGAAAAGACTACTTTTGTTACACGGGGTACTTTCGCTACAAGGTTATGCCGTTCGGATGAAGAACGCAGCGCCACTTATCGCGCTATGGTTACATTATTTCATGACATGATTCATCACGAGATAGAGGTCTACGCCGACGACATGATAGCTCGATCACGATCAAGAAGAACATCTTGATCATTTGCGTAAACTGCTTGATGATTGAAGAAGTACAAATTGAGACTTAATCCTAACAAGTGCACCTTTGGAGTCGATCCGAAAACTCCTAGGGTTTGTAGTCGTGGAAGAGGTATTGAGGTTGACCTGCGAAGGTTAGAGCTATTCAAGAGATGCCACCCCGCACCGAGAAGGAAGTCGAGGTTTCGGGCCGATTGAACTACATTGCAGTTCATTGCACACTTAATCGCTACTTGTGAGCCAATCTTCAAGTTACTAAAGAAAGATCAAGTAGTGGAATGGAACGACGATTGCCGATCGCTTTTGACAAAATCAAGGAGTACCTACGTAATCCTCCTATCCCGATGCCGCCCGAAGGAAGACCTCTTATCATGTACTTGATGTTAGAGAATTCAATGGGGTGTGTGTGGGGCAACATGACGAGTCAGTCGAAAAGAGCATGCAATATACTACATTAGCAAAAGTTTACCGATCGTGAAACAAGATACTCACACTCGAGAAAACTTGCAACGCTTTGGCTTGGGCTGCGACTAAGACAGATATGTTGACTCACACTACTTTGTTGGTTTCTAAGATGGATCCGATAAAATACATCTTTGAGAAACCAGCTCTCTCCAAGAATAGCAAGATGGCAAATGATCTTGACCGAATATGACATCCAAGACACTTCTCGAAAGCGATCAAAGGAAGTGTGGTAGCCGATCATTTGGCTCATCGCCGTAGATGACTATCGCTATGCGTCAATTTCCGATGAAGATGTTTTACTAGTTACTGATTGCGAAGAACCGGCCCGACGAAGGACCGAACAAGGATCCCGATGGACTATGGTCTTTGATGGAGCCTCAAACGCACTTGGCAATGGCATTGGCGCCATCATTACATCCCCACAAAGCGGACATACTCCTTTCACCGCCAGATTATGTTTCAGTTGCACGAACAACATGGCCGAGTACGTGCATCATGGGTCTTAAAGTCGCTATTGACTTAAGAATCAAGTTTTGCAAGTATATGGAGACTCACTTTAGTGATCACAGATTAAGGCGATTGAGATGAAGCATCCGAATCTCATTCCGTATCGAGAGCATGTTCTGGGTTTGATCCCCTACTCAAGAGATTACTTTCAATCATATTCCACGAGAAGAGAATCGGTTGGGACGATTGGCTACTATGTCATCTATGTTCAAGGTCGATGGGACAACGAGGCTCCCTGATCATCATTGAGAAGTTTGACGAACCAAAGATTGGTGAGCTTGACGAAGAGAAACCTTGGTACTATGACGTGAAGAGGTATCTTGAGACTCGGGAATATCCCGGGGCATCTCACAATGATAAGAAATTCATGAGAAGATTCGCATCCAAGTTCTTTCTCAAGAACGACATCTTATACAAGCGCAACCACGACTTGTGCTTATCTACTGTAGACCGAAAACAAAGAATGCGTATCATGGAAGAGTTACACGAAGGCTAATTTGGTACCCACTCCAAGGACACACCATGGCTAAGAAGATTTTGAGAACAGTTACTATTGGTCCACCATGGAAGCGATTGTCACCGCTATGCTCGATCTTGTCACAAGTGCGATTTATGCCGACAAAGTGCACGTACTCTCCTCTGAATGTTTTAACTTCTTGGCCTTTCGCAATGTGGGCATTGACATGATTGAGAAATCAAGCCCACACTTCCAACGGACATCGTTTCATCCTTGTGGCAATTGATTACTTTACCAAGTGGGTAGAAGCACCGTATGCATCATACCAAGAATGTTGTGGCTCGATTCATCAAACATAATCTTATCTCGGTATGGCACTCCGAAAGGATTATCACGGATAACGGTTCCAATCTCAACAACGGATGATCACCGAACTCGCACGCAGCTCAAGATCAAGCATCACAATTCCTCTCCTTATCGGCCTAAGATGAATGGCGCAGTGGAAGCCGCCAACAAGAACATTAAGAAGATTATACAGAAGATGACTGTGACTTACAAAGATTGGCACGAGATGTTACCATTTGCTCTTCATGGTTATCGCACTACAGAAACATCAACAGGGCAACCCTTCTCTCTTGTATACGGTATGGAAGCCGCCTTACCTATCGAGGTTCGATACCTCAACCGAGTCCTCTAAGACGCAGAGTTAGGCGAAGACGATTGGGTCCGATCGCCTTGACCAAATTAACTTGATCGATGAGAACGACTCGCGTCCATCCGCCATGGACAGATTTATCGAAACGAATGATCGAGCATTTAACAAGAAGGTCAAGCACCGAGTCTACCAAGTTGGTGATCTAGTAGTCAAGCGCATCATTCTTCCACAAGGTGATCCTGGGGCAAATGGACTCCCACCATGAGGGACCGTTTGTGGTCAAGACAGATTTTCATGGAGCTATGATACTTAGCACCATGGATGGTGAAGACTTCCCACACCGTGAATGCGACATAGTCAAAAATACTACGATAAAGAGACCCGCTAGGTCGATGACCTAGGCAAAAATAAGGGCATCTGGCGAACCAAAAGGTTCGGGCAAAATTAAGGATATATACAAAACATGTACACCGCAAGTCGAAAACACGAAAAGGCGGCTTGGGCAAAAAGGGTATCCTAGATGAAAACCCGAAAGGGCGGTCTAGGCAAAAGTTAGGGATTTAAGCGTCGACTATGTCTCTTCCAGATCACCGCTCTGACTACTATCGCATTCAAGGTTCGAATGGCGAAGATCAGTCTACTCACTTTCTACTGACAGCAAGGAGATGAGATAGTCGAAATATATGAGTACTAGCATAGTTGGAACTTAACGAGATTGTTTCCGCATAGCTTTTTTTACTTTTCTTGTGTATAAACAACTTGGCCATACGCCACCTTTCGAATAAACGCAAGCTTCTTTCTCTTTACAATTTCTGCTGTTGTTACCTGCAATAAGTCCAACGTTTGCTTTGAATGACTATACGCATTTGACAATAAGAATCTAATCACAAACATACGAAAAGTGAACATGCAAAAGTACTTACTACAGGTTCCAGGAATTGAGATGACGACGAAAGTCACCAAATAGTCCCCACAGAGCATGATCCCCACAAAGGTGTCACTCACAACACACCTTCCCCAGCGGAGTATACATCAGTCTCCAAGCAGTAACACTTCACCCCCAGTCAAGGTGTTTATCCCCAGCGGGTATCTCTCAATCCTCCCCTTTTCCCCAAATGTATCCGACTGAAACTTGGTCAGATAATGCACCGGAGGAAACTACATCTTCATTCCCCAGCCAGAGATTACAACGGGATCCTGACTCTTCCAACCCGGTCTCTCAACAACCATCATATTCTCCAGCGAGATCTACACTCGGAATCCCCAGTAGAGCGCCTCCTAAATTTCCTCAGCAGGATCTACATACAAGGTCCCCAACGGATCGCCTCCCAGATTCTCCTCAGCAGGGTCTATATATGAGATCTCCAACAAACGAGCTTCTCGATCTCTACCTTCCTCAACAATATCTAGGCCCAAGACCTGGTCAGATAGTGCATCGGAGGAATCCAGGATATCTTTCTTCTCCTTCCAAAGCGGGGTTCTCACCTACACAAATCCCCAAGCGGAAGTCATAAATCTTCAAACAGAATATCCGCATCTTCTTCAAGATGGATATGTTTTGAAATATCACAATATTTATCATTCATACATTACTCATAAAGTCATAATTCATGCATATATCATTCATATACACTGTCATGCATCATACTTTGCATAAGACTAACAAATATTCTATCAAAGTTTCTCTTGTTTTCTCCAAAATGTAACACTACCCGACGAACGTCCAGATTAAGCCCGAATCGACGGGAAAACTATCTGAAAGACCGCCCTTGGTTGTCCTCCGACGACTGGTCCAGGATTAAGCCCCGAACCGACAGGATAACAGGCAATGGATCAACGCCCGATGCACAACAGGGAAGCTATCCACATTTTTGCCAACTACTATCCCTCAGAGTAATCGACACGAAGATTTATTCTGACCTCTTCCTATTATCAACAGCAACTACAGAGTCTGGCGTACGACTCAGTTGCCTTGGATGGCATCTTAAGCCCATCCCCGACCACTTGTCAACAGTGCTTCGCTTTCAGAATGCTGCATATATGGTTAAAAATCAATGCAGCCCAATAACTTCATTCAAAGTGAACACGAAGTCTAACGTACGACTCCCCTCGGATGGCATCTTAAGCCCATCTCCATACTCTTTCTAGAAACATCTACAGAGCCTAGCGTACGGCTCACTTTCCAGCACTCCTCCTATCAATAATCCCGAGCCTGGCGTACGGCTCATTCCCCAGCATTGACCTTTCCAGATGGCATCTTAAGCCCATCCCCGTCAGTTCTCCTATCAATAATCTCGAGTCTAGCGTACGACTCATTCACCAGCTTCTCCAAACGGCATCTGTAAGCCCGTTCCCGCATCATCAGCCAACCGCGAGTGCAAATTTTCAGGTGTACTCGAGTGTTCAATCACCTTCTACCTCCAGGTCACGAAAGACAAGCATGTCAATCTAACCTTCCAGTACAAGACGATTGAACAGGGGCAGCTGTCATACCCCAAAATTTGCCCTCCATCTATTCAAGAGATTTCACACACCCCTACTCAAGGATTCCTCAAGAGTTGATCAGACAAACTCTCTCCTAGACAATCAACCCAAACTAGGGTTTGGTATCTCTCAAGTCAAGATGAACTTCCAACATCTCCAATGGCCTTCATGCCTCCTCATATGCTTCAAAGATTCTTCATGTCAATTTTCAAGCCTCACAAGTCAAGTTTCCTCACGCAATTGCTCAGATGGTTGAAAATCGGGTGTATTGGACAAAAAGTCAACTGTGGTCAACATACAGTCAAACTTCATAATTTTTGGTCAACATCCTCATTTTGAAGTTACATTCATCATTTGATCAAGGGTTGATCATGATTCATCAAGAAAACTCAAGATTTGCTCAAAAGTCAAACTTTCTAAATTAGGGTTTCTAGGTGAAAAGTCAACTGAACTTTGACTGATCATAACTTTCTCATACTTTCTCAAAAATTTTCCCACCAAAGCTCATTTTGAAGGAAATTCAATTCTCTACAACTTCATGTCTCACAAGAATGTCCAAAAAATGCTTCATTTGAGAGGTATAGCTCAAAACATTACAGGTCATTTTCAAAGTCAACAAAAAGTCAACTTTTTGTTTTGAAGATATATTGAGCATGGTAACTCCAATTGATATGAGACCAAAGACATTGTTTATAGGACTCTTAGAGCTTTCCAAAAAGTCCAAGAACACTCAAAAATGTGGAAAATTGAGCAAGATACACTATTCAGAAGTTGGGCAATTTTGAATTGCACAAAAGGACATTTTGGTCAAAATGCAAAATTTTCCAAATGGGCCTATAATCTTTTGATCCAAACTTGTTCATGACAATATTCTTGACCCATAAATGCTTGGCATTGGTGATTTCCTATTTTCATGATTTATATTTGAATTTTATAACATTTAATTCAAAAATAAATTATGTAAAATATGAAAATTAAGTTTCTTTTTCAAATAAGTTGGATTTATATCTTTCTTAATGACCAAGAAAGCCCACCACTCTTGCCAAATCGTGATAGCTTGCATATGGAAAGAAGAAATCAAGATTTTAAAGAAAATTGATTTTATTTATTGGAAAATATTTGCACATTCAATTTCCAATCTTTTTCCTTGTTTTTCTCTCCAATCTCTTCTATAAATTGCCGATTATGTACAAACCAAGGACGGAAACCTAACCCTAAAAACCACCCAAACTCTTGCAAATTTTTTCTCAAAACTTGAAAATTCGAATTTCAAGATCCAGCCAGTTTCAAAGAGTTCTAAGGCTTCCATTGTGCTCCTGAGGTCTCCATGGATCGAATCATATCCTTGCCCAAGCCCGGAACTGCCCAGAACGCAAGAACTCAAAGCACCGATTTGGTATTTTGTCACAATTTCGATTTTCATAATCCATGCATCTTTAACTGTTTTTGCTTGATTGTTTATGTTCAGGATACTCATTAGGGCATGTTAGACGTATAACATGTGAGGTTTAACGCCAGAACGAGAATATGCCATGGCTAGGGCAGTTTTTGTTCTTTCTTTCGAAACTCACGATGCAGCCATTTTCAGAGGAAACTGATAGTGCCATTGAACTCAGAAGGGTCGAATTAGGTAGACTAGGTCTTTCTCTTGCTTTGATTTTCCTTATTTCGCAGGTTTAAAAGTTTATCGTCGCCGGAGAAGACGACCGGAGCTAGGGCTGGCCGTGACTTTGACTCCGCACACAGCGTGGCGTATTGGAGCTTTCGATTCGTTCGCTCGTTCAACCCTGGACCCCACGCGTGCTGACTTGGTTTGGGACATTCCCAGGACACGTATTCACTCAAATTCCATTAATTCCAGCTTTTCAAACACCAAATGCAAGCTGTCTCAGTGGTTAGAGCGCTTACTGTTTCCAGATGCCTTCCAATGTCATGAGTTCGATCCTTCCCAGCGCTGGTTTTTGTTTTCTTTTTCCAAACTTGCAAACTTTTCCATATTTTCTTATTTTTTTTAATATCTTCCATGTTATTTTAATTTATTTCCATATTTTATTTACGTATTAAAAATTCATCAAAATATTTTATTCTTTTTGCATTATTTTCATAAATATCTTTATTTAATTTAATAAATTAAAAAATATAATTTTTGCATGCATATTTATTTTTATTTTTATTTTAGCATTTAAATCATTGTAAATTAGTTTTTAATTACTAAAATGCATCTAAAAAATCCCAAAAAAATATTTTAATATATTTATCTTATTTCCAGCATATAATAATTTTCTCATATTAAAATTTGCATTTTTTCTGACATTTTCTCTTATTTCGTTTTCATCATATTTTTCGATTTCTCATTTGTTTCACAGGTTCACCCGATTCAGACGATTCTTCCGTTTTTATTTTATTTTTTCAATAATGTAATTGCATATGGGTTGTAATAGTTTTAATTAGGACTTTATTTTCCGCATTTTAAATTATGTACCTGCCCTAAAGCCATGTAATAGCGTAGGACATTTATCTTTCCGCTTTTACATTCCACATTTTACTTTCCGCACCCTTATCAATTGCTAGTAATTAGGCATGTATGGCAAGATAATAATGAACATAGCCCACTAACTTCAAGATAACATATTCTGAAATCAACACACTCCTTCACACATGCACCCCTTAGGGTAATTCTCTCTTGTTGCCTTTGCGAATTCAAAATGGTCATGTCCCTCGAACGTAGAGGTATTCTAGCACCGTTGCCTTCCAAACAAATCATCATAGTCCCTTCGATACAAAGATCATAAGACCCACGATGTCGCCTCCGAATACATGATCTTGACCCTCGATTGTCACCTACGAAAAAATGATGATAGTCCCTTCGAATGTGCTAGGATACTTCCTACAAGTTGCCTTCGATGACCATCCGATGTCCCTTCGAATGTCCCGCTTACATCCAACGAATGGAGCTACCTACTAACTAATGGCATGGCTAGCGCTATTCTAAAGGAACGTAGAAGTACGAAAACGACCAATTCTGAGTGGGTAATAAGTCTTTCAGTTGCTTGCTCTAAAAAACCAAATGCTTTTCACACCTTACACTTTTTTCAAAATTCAAAACTCTTTTCAAAACGAAACATTTCCGAACACTTTGTATACACTCCTACATGAGTCATTACAAAGTCAAAGCGAAATGCCTTTTTCAAAACATTTTGTCAAACACACAGAAAGCAATTTTAAAAAGTGATCTATAGCAACTAAGAGCCCGTAGAATAAACTGCGGGTGGAAAGGGGTGCTAATACCTTCCCTTATCATAACCATTCT
Source organism: Vicia sativa (assembly GCA_021764765.1). Classification (NCBI taxonomy): domain Eukaryota; kingdom Viridiplantae; phylum Streptophyta; class Magnoliopsida; order Fabales; family Fabaceae; genus Vicia; species Vicia sativa. The sequence continues at coordinate 129,868,902 of CM038796.1, forward strand.
CCCGAACTCAGAATCTAAACGAAGGTCTTTTTCTGTACTTTTACCTTCCCTTAATTGGATAAAAATAAAAGTCGGTGGCGACTCTTGCTATCCGCACATTTGGATACAAAAAATCCTACAAAGTCAGTTCACCGTGTTACAGCGGTTCGTCGCAGTCTTTCATCTTTAAGTACATAACGTCCTCGTCTGGGAAGTCAAATTTGAGAGATTGGTATTCGTTGAGCGGCTGATAAGCCAAGTGATCGGCGAGAATGCTTCCTTTGATCGCTTTTTGAGCGCGGTACTGGATGTCATATTCAGATAGCAACATCTGCCATCGTGCAATTCTCCCTGTTAAGGCAGGTTTTTCAAATACGTACTTGATCGGATCCATTTTGGAGATTAACCAAGTCGTGTGATTGATCATGTATTGGCGGAGACGTTTTGAAGCCCATACCAAAGCGCAACATGTTTTCTCGAGCATGGAGTAACGAGTTTCACAATCTGTGAACTTCTTACTCAAGTAGTAGATGGCATGTTCCTTCTTACCGGTTTCATCTTGCTGTCCAAGCACGCAGCCCATAGAATCTTCCAGCACTGTAAGGTATATGATTAACGGTCTTCCTTCCACTGGAGGGATCAGTATTGGTGGTTCTGACAGGTATTCCTTGATACTATCAAATGCTTTTTGGCAATCTTCTGTCCACACAATCTCTTGATTTTTGCGGAGAAGCTTGAATATCGGTCCACAGGTAGTAGTCATTTGAGAGATAAATCTGGAGATGTAATTCAATCATCCGAGAAATCCTCTTACTTGCTTCTCTGTATGTGGCGTTGGCATTTCTTGAATAGCCTTGACTTTGTCGGGGTCAACTTCAATACCTCTTTGACTGACAATGAAACCCAGGAGTTTTCCAGATCTTACCCCAAAGGTGCATTTGTTAGGATTCAGGCGAAGCTGAAATTTTCTTAATCGCTGAAACAATTTCAAGAGATATTCTATATGCTCTTCTTCTGTGTCATACTTTGCTATCATGTCGTCTACGTAAACTTCGATCTCTTTGTGCATCATGTCATGAAAGAGAGTAGTCATTGCCCTTTGATAAGTTGTGCCTGCATTCTTTAGTCCAAACGGCATTACTTTGTAGCAGAAGGTGCCCCAGGGCGTGATGAAAGATGTCTTCTCCATGTCTTCGGGAGCCATTCTGATCTGATTTTAGCCAGAGAAACCATCCATGAAGGAAAAGACGTTGAACTTTGCAGTGCTATCCACTAGCATGTCAATATGCGGTAGCGGGAAATCGTCTTTCGGACTTGCTTTGTTCAGATCCCGGTAGTCAACACACATTCTGACCTTTCCTTCTTTCTTGGAGACAGGCACTATGTTGGCTAGCCATTGAGGATATTCAGAAGTGACGAGCAAACCTGCGTCGAGCTGTTTTTGAACTTCCTTTTTTATTTTGTCGGCCATTTTAGGGTGAACTCTCCTCAGTCTCTGTTTAACTGGTGGACACTCTGGTTTTAACGGCAGGTGATGCTCCACGATGCTGGTATCTAATCCTGGCATGTCTTGGTAGGACCAAGCGAACACATCAACATATTCTTTGAGAAGATCTATCAGTTTTCCTTTGACGCTGCTGTCGAGTGAAGCTCCGATATTTACTTCTTTTTTGTCTTCTCCAGAACCCAAGTTGATTGTTTCCAGAGGCTCTTTGTGAGGATGAATGATTCGTTCCTCGTGCTTAAGTAGTCGAGAAATATCATCTGGGATCTCTTCTTCAACTTCTTCCTCGGCGACTTCACATGGGATTTCAAAGTTGGGAGAGAGCATAGAGTTACTGATTTCAATGGATTTGTCCATCTGTTAATCTGTATATTTGATTTATGTTTGGTTAATTAACTTTTTATCATTTTTCTTGGAAAAAGTTAATGTGAGAGTGTATGCAGATTAATTTTTTTTTATTGATTTTTTTATTGTGTTTTTTAGAATTATCATTTCCAAAAATGAAAATAAACACATAGTGTGGAATAGAAACAACGCGTTTTATTTATGATTCACGATATGAAACAGGGCCCTAAAATACAAACTCATTCGTCTCGGGCAAGACAAAGAGAAATTATTTAAAAGCTAAACCCTATAAAACATCTCTTCGCTTTGGGCGAAGCGAGAGTTCAAAACAAAAACAAAGATGAACTACTTAGAACTAGGAGCGTTAGTCCGAACTTCAACAGGTTTCCAGTAGTGACGAACTCCTTGGAAGTCGAGGTACTCTGGTAATTTCCCACTTGGTCTGACCCTTGAGTAAACTTTGGTCGTTGGTCGAGCAGGCTTTGAAGACTCTGGACGATGTCCCTTGCCTTTTGTGCTGCTAAAGCGATCTTCTTCTGCTTGATTAACAGATCGGGAAGTATGGGATACATCATATGTACTTCCTGTTGGTCTCTGTGTTGAATTCTGTGGATGTAACCTCCAGTCTTCTGAGTGAAGAGATTCGTTGTCGGCGACACTTTCCAAATCGTATCCCGAATCGTACTCCTGATCTTCAGTGATCATGTTGATGTAGTGATAATTCAGATCTGGTTTAGTGAATTCCACCGGTGTGTTAAAGCAGAGATCTTCATTCGGGACCTCGATTGGTTGATTAGACTGAGAAGACGAGTATACCTCCTCTGATTGACTAGGATACTCAAAAGAATCTCCCCATCCAGTGGGCTGGATATCTTCGATCCTGATTTTCGAGCTTTCTGGTGCGGTGTATTTCACCATGTAGTCAAATTTGCCACTTGGTTCTCCCAAGGTATCCCAAACTTCAGCAGGGACAGGTGGATTTTCATGTCGCTGCAGGGACATGTCTTTGAATTGATCAGTCGGCGCGTACAATTCTTTTTTGAGACACATATTCAGGGCTGTTTAAATAAGTGCTCCACTCTTCAGATCCAGAGAGATCATCTTCCTCATCTTCAATGGTGACAACGTTAACCTCTTGCGAGACAGGGTTTAAGAAACCCCCACTGTTGAATACTTCTTTAATTGGACGAAGTGCTTCATCCTTTTGCTTGTCTTTGGAGAATACAGGTGTGAACCCGAGTCTGGCTTTTGTCTCGTTGTTGACAGGTTTGATTACTTGTCCCCAACCTTCAGCATTGCCATCTTTCACTATCTGCGCTGCTTCTTTATATGAAGAGATAGATGATCTACTTTTGCTAGTAGATTCATCTTCTAACGGATGTTCGGGGAGATGTATCCCTTCAACGTTGTTGGCTGTGATGAAAGAGAAACTGGACAAATGGCTTATGAGCAAAGCTTGTTCACCAATGATGGTCACCAACTTCCCATTTACTGTGAATTTTAGTTTCTGGTGGAGAGTGGAAGTCACTGCTCCTGCTTCATGGATCCATGGTCTTCCTAATAGACAACTGTAAGTAGTTGGCACATCCATGACTTGGAAAGTGATTTGAAAAGTGTGCGGACCAATTGTCATTGGGAGATCAACTTCCCCAATAACTGACTTCCTTGATCCATCGAAAGCTCTTACCACTATGTCATTGAACTTCATTGGCGTCCCTTTGTAAGCCAAACGAGCGAGTGTCGTTTTCGGCATTTTGTTTAAAGATGAACCAGTATCTACCAATACATTGGACAGGGAATCTGATTGACAAATCATTGAGATATGTAAAGCCAAATTGTGATCTTTCCCTTCTTCGGGCAGTTCCTCATCACTGAAACTTAGATTATTACGAGCTGTTATGTTGGCGACAATGCCTCCAAACTTGTCTGTAGTCACATCGTGATCCACATAAGCTTGATCTAGTACTTTCATTAAAGCTTCTCGGTGAGCTTCAGAGTTCAATAGTAGAGACAGTATTGAAATCTTGGAGGGAGTCTGCATCAGCTGATCCACGACTCGGTATTCGCTCTTCTTGATTAACTTCAGTATTTCATCAAAATCTGTGTCGATGTTGGTTCTATCAGGAGGACCAACATTTGCGCTTGGGTTAACAGCGGGAATCGTTGCAGGATTCTCGGGAGATATGTTAACTGGATTTTGTCTAATAACAGGAACGGCAGCTGGTCTTGGTGGCAATGGAGTGTGTACTCGTCCACTTCGCGTTACTCGTCCTATCTCGGTTATGTTGACATTAGCTGGAAGAGTTGGCATGGGTTTTCTTTCCCATTCTCTATCACAGTTGCATTGTATTGATAGGGAATTGCTTTGCTAGAACTGTATGGGACAGGACCGGGTAAGCAAATCACCAAAGGAGACTCTGGGATGTTTGAACCATCATATTCGATCTCCACATGCTTGGGTACATTGAAACAGGGGATGATAACGTTTACTTCGGGATTTTCCGAGTTGATATCTGAGACTAAAAGCTCATGCGGAAAATGCCCTACTGTATTTACGTCGTGGTCATCTCTATTTCTGTAGATCTGCAGGTCACCAATGTCTAGCAATCGTTGAATGTCTGCTCTTATGGTGGGACATCCTTGAATATCCTTGTAGCAAATGTTGCAAGCTGCATAATCATGCTTAGTGAAGGCGCCCATTGTATTGTACGTATCATGGAGATGCACCAAGTTTCCTCTGATCAGATTCACATCTGTGACGAGATATCGATATGTATTTCTCAGTATTAGATTCACTTCATGTCCACTGTGACTAGGAAGTGGATTTGCTTGCACGTTGGGATTCGTATTTCTAAAGGAAAGAAGATTAGATTTTACTAATCTCTGCACTTCTGCTTTCAACGCTATGCAATGCTCAAGATCGTGGCCTGGTGCCCCCTGGTGAAAAGGGCAAGAGACGTCCGCTTTATACCACCATGGCAATTTTTCTGGAACCGGAGGCGGTGACCTTGTTTGTACCAGACTCCTTTCTATCAATGCAGGGTATAGTTCAGTGTACGTCATTGGAATTGGGTCGAATTGCGTGACCCGAGGCGCACGGTTTTGATTGTTAAACTGCTGAGCCTGTTGACGAGGCTGTTGAGTTTGTTGGATTTGTTGGAATTGCGGAGCAATTCCTGTGTTTGGAGTTGTGTTAACAGCGGGTGCTATGGCAGCTACCTGTCGTTGTTGACTGACATTCTTTCGCGGTTTCCCTCGGGATACCATTCCTATGTCATGTTCCTTTTTCCTTGGAAAACTGGTTCCAGCCTTCTTTGTTCCACTAGAAGATCCTGCTTCCTTGGTTAAGCGTCTGGTTCAAACTCCTTCCTCTAGCCGCATTCCCATGCTTACCATCTCGGTGAAATCTCCGAGAGCGCTGGCGATCATTCGTTCGTAGTAAAATGGGCCAAGAGTGTTTAAGAAAACCTTAGTCATCTCTTTCTCTTCTAATGGTGAGTTGACTTGGGCAGCAATTTCCCTCCATCGTTGAGCGTATTCTTTGAATGTCTCTCTTTCCTTTTGAGACATGGAGCGGAGTTAGTCTCGATCGGGAGCCATATCCAAGTTGAACTTATATTGCTGTACGAAGGCTTTGCCTAAGTCATTGAATGTTTGGATACTTGCGTTGTCTAATCCCATGTACCATTTCAGTGCGGCACCGGTAAGACTGTCTTGGAAGTAATGGATTAACAACTGGTGATCTTCGTTGTATGTAGACATTTTCCTGGCATACATCGTGAGATGACTCTGTGGACAGGAGTTTCCTTTGTACTTTTCAAAGTCAGGGACTTTGAATTTTGCAGGTATCCTTACGCGAGGAACTAAGCACAGATCCTGGGCATTTTTCCCAAATAGTTCTTTTCCACGGATCGTTTTAATTTCAAGTTGCATTTTGAGGAGTTGTTCTTAGAGATTCTCCATCGAACCACGTGAATTCGTGTTATTGCCCGGAATATGGTGAACTTCTTCGTCTATGGTAGTGTGCACTACGGAAGTTGAGTTCGTCATGATTGGTTGAGAAACCGTCATTGTTACTTGAGGAAGAGTTATTCCACGTTGCAGAGTAAGTGTTGAGTTCTGCTGCAAAGTAGGTATTTCAAGCGTGGTTGTTTGTACTTGAGAAGTCGGTTGGCGAAATCCGATGCCAAAGTTGAAAGGCATGCCCCATGGATAGCCTTCGGGCATACTGAAGAGTGAGCTACTGGCTGCAACAGTTGAAACTGGAGTAGTAGTATCCTCTAAAATCGCTGCTTGATTTTGACTACTTGATGTCGCTTGTTGACTTTGCGCTGCTGCCAATGAGTTGACCAAAGACGTGAGTCTCTCCACTTCTTCTTGCAGTGTTGTTACTGTGCTACGAAGCTCAACATTTTCTTGCTCAAATCCTTCCATTACTTTCCTTCTTTTTGAACGTGTATCGTATGCTCGAGTTGGCTGTGGACGTGGTCGAGAAACTCTAAGACGCGACAGCTTGACGATCTTTTTCTATCTGTTGAAACTGTTGAAAGATCAGACTCTAGACAATAGATTTAAATGCAAAGTATGATGCATGATTATGATTGTAAAGAAAGATTTCCAAAGAATTTACGCTAAAAGAGAAATTTCTGGCAAATATTTAGATGGAAAACACACATTTATTGATTAATGAAAGAAGATTACAACAATATTGTTTTTTGGAGCATTGCTCACACAAATGATAAAATAAATGATAAAAATTACAAACTAAACTAATTAAACGTCTTCGTCGGATGAAGATCCAAAGGCTTGATGCAGCTTCAACTTCAGGATTTCCTTTCCATAGTGAGCTTTCAGTTCAACTTTCTCGGCTTTTAGCTTGCTAATGACTTTCTTCCAATCGTCGGGATCAGGATCGCTGGTTGTCATTTCCTCAAGCTTTCTTTTCCTTTCTTTGACGTATCTTTTGATTGCGTTATCCTTCTGACGAATCTTCTCATCTTTCTCCATGAGCCATTCATCTTGGAAGTAGAGCATCTTTTCATGATCTTTGACTTGCTTCTTGAGCTTCTCATTCTCAAGATTAGTCTTAAGGAATTTGTTTTCCAAAGCTTCTTTCTCAAGTCTCACCTTAGCCAAAGCTTCTTGGTATTCTCCCATAGTTTCGACGGTAAAAATTGTTGATTTGGAAGCGATCGAGAACATGGTTTCTTCATAAGCGTAAGGCATTCGAAATTCCTTCGCTCTTTTCTTTACCCAAGAAGTGTAGGTTTCCATGGCTACACAATTCTTTGCTTTCCCTTTTTCTTTCCTTCGGATGTGATGCCAAGCTCTGATCATTCTGGCTTTCAAACCTTGAGAATCCTCTCCTTCATGATAGAAGTAGCTTTCTACTGTAAATCCAAGAGGTTTACTAGAGTTTGCGTACCCGAGTTGACGTCTCGCCAGGAATGGGTTGTAGTTGATTCCTCCTTTCGTACCGATGAGAGGTACGTTGGCAAATTCTCCACAGCTCTCAATGATTTCCATCTCATTGTTTGCTAAGGTATACCAATGGATATCGTCGTTTGTTAGAGACATGAGTCTTCTTGACCAATGCCAATCGTCTTTGTTTTCGCGGAAGATAGGAGATTTAGGCAAGTGTGAGACAATCCATTTGAAAAACAGAGGTACACAACACACGATAGTTTCGTCTCCTTGATGATTCCTATGATGAATGGAAAAGTATGTGTCACCAAGTAGAGTGGGAACGAGATTTCCAATAAGAAAGATCCTTATGGCGTTAATATCAACGAAATTTGGGACGTTGGGAAATAACACCAATCCGTAGAGGAGTAAAGCTAAAATAGCTTCAAAGGCTACCATATTACCGGCTTCAGAGAATTTAAGAGCCTTCTCCATTAGGAACTTTGAAGTCAGTCCTAAGAGTTTTCCTCTGGTAGTTAGGTTTTTGTCTATCTCAGATTTCTTTAAGTGAGTCATCGTTGCAATGACTAGTGACTTGGGAATGGCTTCCAAACCATTGAAAGGCACTTTGTCTGATACTGAGATACCCAGGATGTGTGCGCACTCTTCCAAAGTAGGCATCAACTGATAATCAGGAAAACTGAAACAGCGATAGACTGGATTGTAGAACTGAACGAAAGTTTTGAGAAGTCCTTCATCAATGTTAGTGTTCAGAATAGTTAAAAGAGTTCCATAGCATTTTCTGAAATCCGAGGGATCTTCTACCAAGGATGCTAACTCTTTTAACTTTCCTACATCAGGAATTCTAAAACTGTATCTCTTGGTGAATCTTCCTCTGACGTCCATCACTCTAACCTAAAATATTTTACAAATAAAAAATCTCTAAATTCTTTGGAAATGGGAAGAGAAATGAAGTTTTTTTTGAATGAATGAATGCATGAATGCGGCAAACATGGTTAGTAGTTATACACACGGTCAAGCGTTCGAAGTCACGAGCATGAGGCCAACGATAAGAATCAAACGTGGGTAAGTTCTAGGGGCTTATTCATCTGTGAAACGGGTTCTACCAATAATACAGGCTCAACACTCCTCTTTGAAATATTATCGGATTTGTTGAATACTCGATGGTCCAATAATATTTTTCAAGAGAAACTCGCCTGATCGTAGTCTCGCATGACAATTACTCTAGGCTTACGCCCGAATAATCTCTGCACTACATCCTAAATGGCCAGGATGGGTTATGTGTTCTACAGCCACTCAGCTTCGCAAGTTCCCTTGAAAGCAAAATATCTTCGCAAATACTTGCTAAACACAAATACTCCCAAGACAACCTCCACTGAGAGAGGGATCTCAAATTAACTCCGTAAGTACTGAGACTTCTCACAAGTTAATAGGACTATACCCCCACCTAGATCTTAAAATGTTTCTTAAATCCGGGTTAGGATTTCTTTCCATCAGATGAAATCGCGAAAACACACAATAAAAAGAAAACAAACATATGCACATATGAAAGCTTAACCCCTTTTTTCTTTTTGAAAACAAAAAAAAGCTTGATGCTCTGGAACAGAGTCACATTTTTTTTTGAAAATCAAAATTTTGACGTACTCCCCAGCAGAGTCGCCATTTTTCCTGTTCGCGTTAAAAAGTGACGCGCTAGAGGATTCGAATATGAATTCAGATTCTCTGGCTCGAAACGATTTACTCTTTTGATTTGTTTATAAAGATGTCGCGAGCATCAAGCTTTATTATTTTCAACACAAGAAAAGATGATTTAATGATTATGAAAAAGGGGAAAGCTGTTAATACCCTCAATTGATTTTGATATGCGTAACGACTAGCGTAAACTAGACGTAACGCATTGGGGAGTATTCCGGGTAAGGGGGTTTGTTATATAAAGGGAATAGATGGAGAACCCTAAATATATATGGTTATCCATAGCTTTATATATGAATACGTTTGATATGTTTGTATGTTTTAATTGCTATTTCTATGATTGGGAAAGTTTCTCCTTTGGGATTTTAAGAATGATAGATTATGTGGGATCCTAATGCTTGTTATTATTGTGCTCGCAAAGATCTTTGGATCTTCTGCATACATATCCCCTAGTGGGAATCAGAGCATTTGTAGCTCGGGTCTAAAGGGATCTATGGTTTGTTTGGCCTGAGAGAGAGAGAAATGTGCTCGCCAAGGATGATACCTTGTGCCTACGTATTCTCAAAAGGATGTTGAGAAATTCAGAGCAATCATAGTTCCCACTTATGCTAGTGGAAAGCAACGGGATGTTAGTAAGAAACAGACAAATGTCATCTTAATGAAAAATGTATCTAATCTATTTCATCACATACATTTTTGAAAAGTTTGTCTGATTAAAATCTTTCATCGTAAGTTACAGGTGTTTAGCTCGAGTATACAAGCGTTACCACTTACATGTTTAAGAAAGATATTTGAAAAAAGATGATTGAATCTTTTAACTGTAAGCATTGGGTGTTCTGCTTGAGTATACAAGCGTTACCACTTACTGTTAAGAGATGTTTTTGTTTGAAAAGAGTTTGAAAATAGTTTTGAATGTATGTGATGTGATAGATGAGATACTTCTTCCATAGAGATGATAGATGTCTGAATCTCGAGGAGAAATTGTTTGGATTAGGGGATGCTTTTAAGAAGCCCATGGGTCCTTGTATTGTTAGCCCAAGAGGAGGCATTCCGAGGGTCATTGAGGGTCATCGAGGGTCCTTGTATGAAGCTCAAGAGGAAGCTATAGGGTATGGATGGTTTTGTTTTTAAAAGGGATTTCACCGGGAAACCATCCTTTTGGAATCAAGAGCAATTTCACCGGGAAATTATACTCTCAGGGTTCTATCTTAACGCGGGTGATTCTTTGTATTGGAAGCCCAATAGGAGGCTGTTAAGAGATTTTATGGTCTCTTTCATTGTATGATGCCCAAGAGAAGGCTAAACTCAATGAGGAGTTCTTTTGAACGAAGCCCAAGAGGAGGCTGACTCAACAGGGGAGTGTTGTCTTATATGAAGCCTAAGCGGAGGCTAAACTCAGATGAATGAGTTTCTTTGTACAAAGCCCAAGAGAAGGCTAACTCTGTGGGGAGAGTTATCTTGTATAAAGCCCAAGAGGAGGCTACAATTGTGGGGAACCTATTGGTTAGACTAATTGTTATGTTATAATTAGACAGCTGTATAAACAAATGTGTGTGTGTGATATGTATTCACAGGAGTTTATGAAGGAAATATAAACAATGCATGTAAATTTTATTTACAAGAGTTTATGAAGTAAATATAAACAAGTGTTTGTGAAACGAACGTTTAAAACGAGCGTAACTTGATTATCTACAAGTTTGAATTGTGTACAAGGAAGTAAATATGTACACGAACGAGTATTTATGTACAGGAAGGGATGGATGTACATAGAAGGGTTGGGACTTACACCATGAGGGTGGCCCATTGGTTTAAAAGCAGTTTCACCGAGAATAATGCTCCTTTCAATACCAATGGTATTCAGTGTATATGTACAAACGAAACGAAAATGAACGATCGAAGTTTATCTGTAAAAGAGTATCTGTGTTATGTACAGATAAAAGATTTGTATGAATATAAAAGGAATTTGATATGTACAAGGAAAATATGTATGTACATAAAAGAATGTTGGTTTGTGTATACACAAGTGAAGTGAAAACAAACGATCGAAGTTTGTCTGTACTTGGTGTATAAAAAGTATCTGTATTATGTACAAATAAAAATTTGTATGTATCTGAAGAAAGTTTGATATGTACAAGGAAAATAATTATGTACATAAAAGAATGTTGGGACTTACACCGTGAGGGAGGCCCATGATCGATTAAAAAAAATTCGAGAGAAAACGAATTCGGTTTTATCGTTTAATCAGATCGATCATGGTAAAAATGATGCAAGTTTGATGAAAAGTTTTGAAAAATGTTTTTAAAAGTGTTTTTGAAATGTGAGGTTTACTTATAAGAAGTTTTGAAAAGAATCGGAATTCGAAAGTTTGAAAAAATTCACCTTTTAAAGTGGTTTTGAAAAGTGTCAAAAGTGTCGTTTTCGGCTCGATTAAAACATAATCAGATGAAAGTTTTTTCTGAAAATTTTTGCACTATCATAAAATAGATACATTTATTGACAAGTGTACAAAAAATCACCTCAAAATGAGGAGTTTTGATTGGTTAAAAAAAATGTCAAAGTTTGTAAAAAATATGAAGAAAACATGAAAAGTTTAAAAAAAAATGGTCCATGGGAGGTTTGAACCCAGGACCTGTGGGTGGCATACGTGGCACAAACACTTACGAGCAAGCTGGCAACCGCTGGGGCAAGAATGCATTCGTGTATTGAATCCAAACCACGTGTTTATATTATATTGGAAATTTTAAATTCAAAAAAACGCGCGCAGACCTTCATCTTCTCCCTCGATCCTTCATCAGCCATGGAATCCTCATTTCTTGATGAAATTGGATGAAGTAAACATGAAACTTGACCGAATTTTAACAAGGAACACGATGGTAGGCATTAATTTCATTTATTTTCAGTTAAGCATGATTAAATTTCTGGAAAACATGAAGAACCCTAGAACTGAAAATTCTAATTGAAATGGTGTATGATGGATGATTTTTCCAATTGATTGAGGGTTAATGATCGTGTAAGGTGCAGAAACAAAACGGCCAAGAGTTTTTTCAAAATGAATCAAAGAATCATGAGATTGAGTTTCGTGTTCTTACCTGTTGAAGCTGGAACCGAATTCGATGAAGGAGTGTTTCCAGTTGTGTTCTAATGATTGTTTGAGCATCAACGGCCTCTATGGATCATGTATGAGTGGTCTGCTTGCTTCAAATCACCCTGGATCAATCCAACCAAGTCCACCTGCATAAGCTAAAAATGGAAGCTCGAATTCTATGTTAAAGTTGTTACAGTTAGTTGTTGATGATCTGCATCATGTCTATGATGTTTGTGGATGGTGTTTGGATGATCAGAACTCAAACTACTCAAGCCAAACCATGAATTCGAGTGATAAGGCAGTTTTGGCAAGCATGATGAACATGGTTTGTGATTCTGAGTTCTAGCCTTGCCTATGTTGTTTTTAAGTTTCAAACATGTTAGATATTGATTATGAGATAGTTTAGACACCAAAACTCTTCATGGTTTTCAATGATTTTCAAAATTGCAAGTTATCCTTACTTTGAACTATAATTCATGAAATTGGAGAAAGTGGAAGGAAAGCATGTACTTGCATGGCTTTTGGTGTGTTTTAACTTGAAAAGAATGCCTCTATTTATAGGCCATGAGCTCTGAAATGTTAGGCACAAGGACATGGCTTTTGGTAAATCAAAGTTGCCTTAGAGGGCAAGAAAGTCCTTTTGCCTTAAAAGGAAACTTCCTTTTTTCACCATGTGTTAAAAATCCAACTTTGATCCTATCCTTCAATTATTACTTCTAGCTGATATTTATCAGTTCTCTCTTCAATTTGGCAAGGTGTCATTGCTTCTAGAAGAAGAAATTGCAAAATGACCTATAATCTTGAAGTTTTGACCTTGAAATCCATGGTTATGGAGCCTTATGTTTCAATTTCAAAAGTATAGCTAGACTCCATGGATTTGAGAGTTCTTGGACATTTTGGAAAGCTTGTTTCAAGGGCTACAACTTTCATGTTTTGAGTTTTTTCCAAATCAAAGTGGAACTATGTGAAAAAATGCCATGAAGTTTGGAAAAAGTACAAAATTTTAACACTTGAAAATTTTTCTAAGTGTTAGAAATTTTGACTTTTTGTTGACTTTTCCAAATTCTTTGATTTTTTATGATCATGATGGATCATTTGAAGTATTTTGATGTTGGAAAAGGTTTTGTCTTGAAAAAGTTGACCAAAAGTCAAAGTTTGACTTTTCAGTGCAGATGAAATTTCATCAGATGTTTCAGAAATTGACTGATGAAGTCTGTGAACTTTTGTGATATTTTGAATTCAAAAATTAGGTCAAGATGTTGTATCTAAGATATAATGATCAATCTCTAGCCAAAAAAGTCATTCATTGCTCAAAAAATCAGAGAATACTCCTCCTCGATCAAAACCCTAATTGGTCGATCCTCGATTGATCAATGAGAAAAATTGGATATCTGAGGATCAAAGGTTGATGTTTTGATCAAGATAGGTCAAAATAAGGTGAGTAACACTCAAACCCTAATTGGTTGCCTCTTGAATCAGATGAAAATCTGATGAAACCCTAATTTTGACCTGTGAATGCTACACCCGATTAATTCTATTCTGAACTGTTAGTGATGCAATGATGCAAATGTAAGGTGGTATATTAGGTCAAAAATTGGGGTATGACATGTGCCATCACTTTTTTCAACATTTGAAGCCTTTTTTGCTCTCATTTTAGCAGATGTATCTTCATGCTCTCATGTTGCTCGATCTTTCCCAAAAAGTTTGGCCAATTTATCATAAAATAATATTGACTTGTTTTTCCATTCAGCAGCTTCAGGTTTTGCCTGTACCAAAATAAGCGAAACAATCCATCACTTAAATAAAAAATAACATGGTAGGGGTATAAAACAATTATAGTAAATAATACCTCAATTAGCTTATTCCAAACTTCATTTAGAAATCCACATATTTGTCGTTGAATCCCATACAAACCCACTCAAGCCATTATGGAAAAGGTCATAACAATAATTGAACTTTGTTTTGATGTGTTTCATGTGATCTTTTATCTTTTCTTTGAAAATTGATTTGTTCGGAAAGTTAATCTTCAATTATTTAAGGATTCTATCCATAGCGCTTGTTGTCATACTATTACCATTTTCATTTCCCAATGTTTGTTGATGCAAATATACATAAAGCAAAACTTCATCCATAGCAATTTTCCAATTGCATGTTTCTATACTTTTGAGTTTCCTCGGCCTCTTTAAGCTTGCTTCCATGTCTATTATTAAAAAACACAATAAACAAAATAAAAACTCATGCACAAATTTAAATGTAAATATTCATAAAACTAAAATTCATTCCCCAAATTAAAACTAAAAAATTCATTCCACAAACTACAACTAAAAATTCAATCCACAAATTACAAATAAAAAATTCAATCCATATAAAATTCTTTAAAACATCGTTCATAAGAGTAACAATTCATTGAGAATAATTTTAATAATCTAGCCACATAGAACCAGTAACATTATCTCTAATTGGCTCTCTGCTAATTGTATCATCGTTTTCTTCTCTATGATCTTGATGACCCTCTTGAAAATCTCTTTCGTTTACAAGCTCATCTTGCACCTAATCTATTAGATTTTGATTTGGTTCTTCACCCATCAAATAGTTGTGTAAAATTCAACAAGCAATAATGATTTTATTTTGAGTTTTAATACCAAATGTAGGCTCTGTTCCAGTTTGTAAAATTATAAATGTTTTCTTCAACACTCCAAATGCACATTCAACGACATTCGTAATGACAAATGTCGATGGTTGAATGACTCACGGGGGTTTCGAAGTGGATTTCTAGAGTATTATTGTAAGTGGTATCGTTCTCCCTATACAATATGATGAGACATGCTTTTAAAGGAAATCCTGCATCACCTAGATAATACTTTCCTAAAAAAACATCGAATCTATTAGTTTAGTTAATATAAATACTTATACAAATATTTTTTATTATTATTTTGATTATATTGTAGAACTTTAAGAGGGTGTGCACGTGCTAACGCACTCTTAACTATTCTTGAGTCAGATGCAGTTCCTTCCCATCTAACCAAAATATATGTAAATTTTAAGTCAAATGAACATACAGCCAACACATTTTGTGTGGGATAATCTTTTCTACCACGGTTTCTAGGTGTGAGTTCTATTGGAATTTTAACACGCACATGTGTGCAATCAATTGCTCCAATACAGTCCTGACATTCAATTTATATATTAAAAGTGTATAACAAAACTAATCAATATTTGTATACGACACACATTTTGTTTACCTTAAAATACAGGTAGAATATGTGGCTGTTAAGTATTTGTGGAGGCACTTGTGTTCCATCAGGCTGTTTTAAAATGTTTCTCTCCACCTTTATCAAAGCATCTAACCCTCTATGAAAATGACAACTAACAATTTCATTGGAGCGTCTAAAAACGAAGGACATCACACAGTTTCTGACATTATGTCTATTATATGAAGAAACTTTTCTACTTGTTCCTTGATAGACGCTCTTCGTTTATGTGTAAGTCCACCTTGATCTTGTAATAAGGTGCACAAGTTTAAGAAAGCTTTGGGACCCATACAAATGATATCATAACGTCGCTCACTTAAAACAATATGTTTCATCAACTCATTTCTAACTTTCTCTCTTTGCTCGGTGATTCAATAAGGTATTTGGGATCTTCTACGCTTGTTTTTTTAGCGAATATATTAGAACAATAATGATAGATACTTGAAGAATCATCATTTGATCCCAATTTTATATACTTGATTCTTATGTGTTCGTTACTCTTCTATAACAAATTAAATAGTAAAATTTACTATAATTATAAATTCTTATATAAATAAATCAAATTAAAATATTTATAACAAATAAAACAAATCATATCAAATCAATTAATTTTTTTATAACAAATCAAATACATAATTTCAAACCCAAATTAATTAAGAATCTTTATAGCAAAGTTTATATTACTAATAATTATTTTCTTATAATATTGTTAGCCAATTTTTATTTTACAGTAACAAATTTTATTTTCCCCCTATACAACATAATGAAAAAACAACTTAAAAAGTGTAAATCCACAATAAATCATAATATAATCAAAGTAAATCATGAGAAAAAAGCACCGTAAACAGTAGTAAACATGCCAAATTTCTATTGTGTTCTTTAGATTTTGTTTTTAATAAAAAGGAAATTTAACATTCAAAATCCTAAACCCTAATTTCTCAAAATTTAAAGAGACATGAACATGAAAATAAATCAAGATATTTCATATAATAGAACACACATCTATATCTATATCTATATCTATATCTATATCTATATCTATATCTATATCTATACACGTGTTAACAAAATTCTATTTCTTTTGTGCTACATCATCAAATAGTCCTATGTGGCACCTCCAAAAACTTATTTTCGATTATTAAATAGACAAATGATTTTTTTTCTCTATTGGAGGTCAAGAGTTCGAACCTTACAAATCTTATTTTTTAACTAAAACTAGTAAGAAACCCGTGCGGTCGCACGAGTCCCGTCGAGATTTTATATTTTATGTATCTAATTATGACTTGTAAAGTTCATATATATATATATATATATATATATATATATATATATATATATATATATATATATATATATATATATATATAGATAAAGATAAGTTAATGTAATTCAAAAAAAAATTAATCTATTTTGAACCAAATAATATTTTGAATTAAAATACACATTTCATAGTTTTCCCTACCAACTTTTAAGTATTTATTCATATTTATAATAAATCGTACAACCATTTTTATAACTTCAATCATTTTTATTACTTCAATTATATATAACAACATCAAAATAAATAGTTAAAAGATGAACATTAAAATGAACAGTCTAGAGTTGGTATCTCATAGATACGTTCACATATACCCGTAAATCCAGATAAGTTAACAAAACTCAAGAATAAAATCATATGTTATCATATTTATTTTAATTATTATAATATATATACATATATTAGTATATATGTATTTCATCCTAATGAATAACGAAACTTAAACTCTAAACCTTTTTATAATAAATCGTACAACCATTTTTATAACTTCAATTATATATAAGAGCAACAAAAGAAATAGTTAAAAGATGGACATTAGAATGAACAGTCTAGAGCTGGTATTTTATAGATACGTCCACATCTACCCGTGAATCTAAATAAGTTAACAAAACTCAAGAATAAAATTATTTTTCCAATTCAAATAATATTACTTTTTAATATTACTCAATTTTTCCAAACCTAAAATTTATGACAGCTTTCCATCAAATATCAATTTTAAATCCTTCTTTTTATATATCATATTTACAATTTTTACAAACCTACAATGTAGTTACTCGTCAAATTTCAATTTTAAATGAATATCTACATTAGATCCTATTTATATGTCTTTTAACATTAGTTAAATTGTGAATATTGTAGCTCCAACAACAACCTTTGATTAGATAAATTCTTCCCAAAATTTCAACAGAATCTGTGTCAACACATATTCAACTAAATCAAGAGAAATCTGATACAATAAAGGATCATAAAATGTTTGCGGATATGATATGATTTTCAATTTTAAAATAAATAAATATCAATAGTATAGGTCATGTCTGAATTCACATTACATGTCTATAAGATTATCATTTATAAAGTATGAATTTTATTTTTCAATGGGTTGATATTCACATAATAATAAATACATGCTAATAATATGTATTTACTTTTTAAGCTTTGATCTATATTTATAATAAATCGTACCACCGATTCTCTGACTTCAATTATATTAAATAGTAGCAAAATAAAATTTTAAAAGATGTAAATTAAAATTAACAATTTATAACTGATATCTCATAGATACGTTCACATCTACCCGTAAATATTAAAATAGATATGGAAAAATAATACTTAATTTTGATTTAAAAAAATAAAATAATTTTTTATTAATCATATACTCTTCTGGATTCACATTACATGTCTACCAAACCATCATTTGAAAAATTTGAATTCATTTTTCAATTAACTAATATTGACATAGTTACAAATAGAGGATAATAATATGAATCAACTTTTAAATATTGATATGTACTTACTATAAATCGTCTAACTTTAATTATATAAAACAACTGTAAAAAATGATTTAAAAGATGCATATTACCAAATATCAAACAAATATTGTTTCACAATGAGCATAAATATTGCTTCACAATAAGCACAGAAGACTGTGTACTTTTTACTATTTATAAGTGCTTAAAACCTGTGTGACAATTTATAAAACAATTTTTAATTTATTCATTTTAAAAATAATTGTTTTAATACTTCAATTTTTCTCGTTTATAAAAATATAAGTAACTTATTCTCTTTTATAAAAATTATTGTAACTTATTATCGTTTATGAAATTATTGTAATTTTTTCCAATTATAAACATCTGGAACCCGTTTGTCTATTTATAAAAATATATGCAAGAAGGATATTTGTCGATACTTTAGTCCTTTTGTTTAATATTATAAGTGTCCGTATAACGTTTTATGAAATTATTTTTAACTTATTTCTGTTAAAAACAATTGCATCAATAGTTGAATTTTTTTACTATAAAAATATTTGAAACTTATTCTCGTTTATAAAAATTATTATAACTTTATTCTGTTTATAAAAAATATTTTTTTATCATATTATAAAATTTTATGGATAAAAAGATTATTTATTTTTTAATATATTATAAATATGAAAATAAGAGAGGATAATAATTTTAATAATATAATCATTTTTGCTTTAATATAAATGTATTATTGATAATAAAAAATTAAAATTATAAAAAATAATATAATATTTATTATTGTAGATATCCGTAAAGAAAGAAATAATTTTTAGATTTGTAACTGAAATAACCGAGTCTTTTATAATTAATTAATCTGAATGCTTGACAAATATAAAATATGATATTGAATATTATTACCAAATATTAAATATTACAATTTAAAATAAAATGGCCTAGGTTAACTTATTGGCTCGAGGATCATGCATGCAAACATGGCTACAATAACAACAAAGCAACGAGGGAAAACGAAAGGAATTCCAGTCCGAAAGTTATCGGAGTGAGGACCCAACGGTAAACTTTCGACTCATTCTCTTTATGCTTCTGTTTTCCTCTACTCTCCTTCTTTTCTTTCTCTTTATGTTTCTGTTGTAATTGTTATGCTGTGATGTTGTGTTGTTGTTGCTTTAGGTCTAGCTCAACTTAACTCAGAGTTCGAATGTGAAACTTGGAGTAAGCTTAGAATTCTGAGCTTTAGTGAGGGTGAGGGCCGGGTTTAGAATTCTACAGCCTTTCAGTAGCGAAAAATGATCCCCATTAGTGATGAGTACAGTAGGTCTGTTATTTAGTGTGAGGGATTAAATTGGTACATGTTTGTTTGTTGCAAAGTGTGTGAATGAATTAGGAGGGAAATGGGAATGAGAGGATGAATTAATTAAGAAATGAATAGTTTAGATGAATGTATGGTTGCAATCCTCATGAAGGAATAGTAATTGAATGGGTATAAATGGGTAGGATTAATTCTGATTGTGTTTGTTTGTGTGAAATGTGAATTTGAGTGTATGTTTTCTGAAATTGAAATTGGAATGCAATTCAATTGAATTTGTTTTAGTTTAATTGAAATATGAAATGAAAATGAAATTCAGTTTTGTTTGAAAATCTGAGTTTATTACAAGGTTAAACCATGTGAAAATTTGTGGTCCCCAATATGTATGTCTGAATGTTAGATGGCTGCTGATGATAATTTGCATGATGATGATTACTGCATAACAAACTTAACATTTCTTTTGTTTTTGTCTTATGCACATGTACATGGTGGCTTGATGGCAAACTGGTGAGGGAAGCTATAGTACAACATGGAGCATATGGAGGGACGATAGAAGAATCTTGGCTTGACTTGCTTGAAGCTGGTGATTTAGCATGAAAATGAACATAGCATGAGGATGACGTAGCTTGGCTTGCTTGGAGCTAGATAACATTAAGATGGAGCATGAGGATGATGTAATTGAAAATAAAACGTGTACTGATATTGAAATGGATGTTCAAATTATATATATATATATATATATATATATATATATATATATATTGAATAACAATAAGGCTAGACTCCACCAGAATCTGCAATGTGTCAGAATCTTATAGGATAGTAGGACATATGCTTGCTTGGGGTAAATTAGTGATTCCCATGTTTTGTAATACGCCTTAGAGTCTTAAGCATGTTTGGCAATTATCGTTGTTTTTTTGCATCCAATAGTTTATGCTATTTTCAATATCTAAAAAAAACTTGTAAGATTTAGATGCAAAAGAAATAAGGATAGTTTCATTAACTGCATAATACTATGATAGACGGTACAAATCACTAGCTCATGTTCTAATTAATGTGACATTTTAAGTAAACAAATATGTATATATAGTAAGACATATGTAAGGACATAAAAATTATCCTGTTAGTGTTGAGTTTGTAATGACTGAGCAATATACCTAACTGATATAAAACAATTTTTCAAAATGATATAATGAAAATCTCCAAACTAATAAGACAATTATTAAATATCTTCTCAAAACTACAATGGAAAACATAAGGAGAGATGTTTTATAAATTAATCAAATATTAGAATCCAAGACCCAATTGCTCAGTGTATATTCCATGTTCAACTTAAAATATACCATACTTTCATGCTTACAATTGCTCAAGTTGAAAGTTCACATCAACCTATTATGAAGCTGCTTTTGTACTTTCTCAACTCCAACTAAAATCTTTTCTATGACTTTCCAGTACAAAAGGTAAGGCTGGTTTCACAATTATGTCACATCCAATTTGACTAAGATGACCATAGATAGCATTGTACAATACTGATTATAAATTTCAAGTTTTTAATTTCCAACATGTTTGTTGTAAAAGGAATTTCTTCATCTATCTAGTGGGTTTCTCCCACACCCCTGAAAAATCAAAACTACTCTTTGCAAATTAACTTACAAATTTAATAAACAAGTTAAATTCGTAAGTTAACTTGCGAATTGACCTTTTTGAGTATATTTGCAAGTACGAATTTACCTTATTTTGTACGTTTTATTATTTTAAACGTTGACATTTGAAAAAATAACTTTAATTGGCAAATTAGTTATTCCTTTAAATAGATTACATTAATAACCAATGAGTATCATCTATCCCACCAAGTCATATTGAAATTTTTACACTATCAACCATCTTTATTAAACTCATGAAAATAATATATACTAAAATAATCTTTAAAAAAATAAGTTTGAAAATGTAAACTAAAATTTAAATAAAATATTTTTTTAAAATTTAAACAAAAACTACTACTAATTCTAGAAAACATTTAAATAGATTAATTTTGTTTGCAAATGAGATTTTTATTCTAAAAGAAAAATATTTTATATTATTTTTTTAACTAAAAAATATTTTAAAAAATACTACAAATTAATCCACGGTAAAAACTAGGGGTGGCAAACGGGCTTGCCCGTCCTGTTTAGGCTCGTCACAAGAAAACCCCCAAAAAACCAGGGCAGGACACTCAAAAGAGTAGACGCAGACTCATTTACTAGATCCGCCCCGTTTATTAACTGGCATGCTGACATATCAAATACTCTT
Source organism: Vicia sativa (assembly GCA_021764765.1). Lineage (NCBI taxonomy): Eukaryota > Viridiplantae > Streptophyta > Magnoliopsida > Fabales > Fabaceae > Vicia > Vicia sativa. The sequence continues at coordinate 129,890,573 of CM038796.1, forward strand.
TAAAAAAATTTCCACTCATGCTATAAATTAAAAACATACATCATTAATAAAATAATATAGTTAAAAATTAAAACACACTTGTAATATCCTACATCCAAATCCTATAATTTAATTCAACATAAGTTCAACAAGCATTACATCAAAGCAAACATAAGTACTCAAACAAGCATTACATCAAAACAAATATAAGTAGTTCAACAAATATTACATCAAAACTAACATAAGTAGTTCAACATAAGTTCACATTGAATAGTTTCATTCTCCAAATCAATCACATTCAAATTCATACTAGTACAAAAAGTTTAATTTACACTTGTTCTTAATTTAATTTACACCCATTAAATTTAATAAAAATCGAGTGTATATTCATCGGGTGAGAAATATCTAATGCATTTGCACCCGTTTAAAAATTAGGTGTAAATATGATCTACGTTAAATTGAAAACACCTTTGGGTAGCCGAATCACCTCGCCAGAAAAATGGAGTATTTAATGATGATTGTGACTTATTTGAATTTGTATGTTAAATTAATTGTGAATAATTAACCATACCTGATCTGTAAGCATAAACAATAGTCTCCCCATGCCATTCAACACCGTTACTTGGTTAAAGAGATCAACATCGAGGCACAAACAGAGCTAGTAGGTGTGCGGAGATATATCGTGGATGCGAGTTTTCTTCTCTACCAAGACCTTGGCGATTAAATACACCAACAACTCCAGACATTTGTTCATGTTCCATATTTTGAGCGATGAAAATTACAACTCAAATTAATAAAAAGTCTTCAAGTTATGTCTAAGAAACAATTTTGAAGTTAAGTAAAACAAACCTAGTCCTATTTCTCACCGGATCAACAAATAGAGAGTCGCGCTTCAAAGACCGAAGACCATGACACCCATTCGGGAATGGCTTTGCGATGGAATCCATTATAGTCGGCTATAGGCAAAACAAATTTCACAACATCTTCATTCTCAATTTGGTTTATTGAACATATCGATACAATTCTTTCCAAATCTGAACGCCAAAGAAACAATTCTTTTAAGTATTGTCGGAACAAAACAAAATAGAGTTGAAAATGAGTAACAAACTAACTCACAAAGGAAGGCATCTGAAGAGCTTTTCTCGAAAAGCTGCAAGCTTATTCAATCTTTCCGTGTCAATATCACATGTTGCTTTAGATAAAAGCATGGTCTAGTCTAGAAGTGGCGATCAACCGAGTAGGAAGGATCTAAAAGAGTAGCTTTTAACCGCAATGATAAAACTAATAAGATTACACAAAATGAACAAATAACATGAAAGAAAAACATTAGGGATTAGAAACTCAAGAAAATATACTTTACCTTAGAATATGAAGGCTCCTACAAATTTATGTTCAAGAAATCCTCATTGAACTTAGCGTTAAGTTAGAAGCATTGCAACACAAACTAGCTTCACTCCCCTCAATTTTCATCAACTTTAAAGAATAACTATTCTTTGATCTCACAAAGAAGTACTTAAATTCGGTTAGTTCAACGATAAGAAATTGAGATACTACTTTATTATGAACAAGGTCTTCATTAATGCAAAACATAGTTTTGAAACAAATACTAGGTCCTAACATCGTGATCGTCCGATCTATCGGTCAAAAATAAGTTGATTGTTTTCTTCAAAATCTAAAGTTAGAGCACGAGATATGGACTACCGATTTAGATCGGACCATCATAAATTCTTGTTGAATGGATTTCTAGTTAGATGTTATGCTTGAATTTAAAGCTTATCCATGCTAACAATTGTTTTAGGAAGACTCAAATCTAGGCCGAAATGTGATATGGACGACTGATTTTGATCGGATCATATAGTTAACTCGATGAATTCGTGCACTCACCGATCGCAAGGAATTTGGATTTCTAGTTAAATGTTATGCGTGAATTTAAAGCTTATCCATGCAAACAATTGCTTTAGACTCGGAATGTAGGCGAGGTTGTGATATGTGAACATGATGGATGAGAGTGTTACGTGCATGTCGAGTTAATGAAAATATTATTAACTTGATTAAGTATTTGAGTAGTTACGTTAGCATTACAACAATCAGAAGATTATTTAGTAGAGGCTTTAACATTTTGAAGTATAAAAAGCATAATCAAGGGAAATTCAAAGATCTACATCCTATTAAAATATTAGCATCATATAATTTCACTTAAATAATGCCTAAAATATCAAAGCACCTTTAGCCTTGGGGATCTTCTAGACAAGGCCATCACACAGTGATCACACATTGACGGAGCCAGGATCGAAGCCAGAGCCTAAGTCTGGGTGCAGACTTTTGAAAACCTAACACTATTCAAATAGTGTTTTTAAAAAAATATATATTTATGAAAATAATATACTATTATAATTATATATTTTTTAAAAATATTTATATTAGTATTAAAGTAAAATTGGTTAAAGAAATATAAAAAGTTACTTAATGAAGTGATGAAATTGATTAATAAACACTCAGATATTAAAAATAATTTAGTAGTAAAATTGATTAATATATAAAGTAAAAAGTTGATTAATAAAGTCTTGAAACTGGTTAATAAATATAGAGATATCATAAATAATTTTTAGTAAAATAAAGTTTGTTAATAAAGTGTAAAATGTTGCTTAATGAAGTTGGTTAATAAATGTTCAGATAATTTTTACTATTAAATTATTTTTAATATTTAGTCATTTATTAACCAACTTCATTATTTTATTAACTAATTTTTCATATTTTATTAACCAATTTTATTTTATTACTAAAAAGATATAAATTTTTCATTTAAAAATATTTATTTTATATATATATATATATATATATATATATTTAAAAAATATTATTTATCGTATAAATACAATGAATAGTGTTTAATGTAAGTATTGACGTAAGATTTGACTATAACAATAACATTACTCATAGTTATTAGTTATATAATTGATCTGAGCATTTTGATGCACATTCCTTTATATTTGTACTTAGGCATTTCTATAATTTAATTTATTTATTTTTCTATTTTATGATGTTGTTATAATTTAGTTTATTTTTGCACTTAATTAATTTTTGTATTTTATTTTCAACATTAGTAGCTTTCATTAAAAAATTTGTAACTAGAGTTTCGGGAATCGGATTGAGGCATTCTAATATTTTCTGGAAAGCTAAGAGATATAGCTACAACTTTTATTTTGAAGGCAAGAGCTGATTCGAAGTGCATCAGTACTGGAAAATTCGTTAAAGTTTCTGCCTTTAGAATAAATTGTTTTTGGATCTTTTTAGTGGGTCTAGGATATCTTTTTGACCCAGTTTGTTTTGTAATTGAAAACCCTTAGGTTGTTAAAATAGGGCAGGTCGTACAACAGTTGCTATAACCTTCTTTTCACGATAGAAATTTTGTTTTATACAAATCATTCATGGAGAACTAATCCTAAGGGCAATCTACCGAACTCGAATTCCACAAGACTTTGAGGTTTTTTATCAATTTCAATTTAATTTAGTTCCTTTCTAATTTGTTCTATAATATTTGTTTGCTTAATTCGTTTATTATATAATACATTGGATTTAATTCGATTGATATATGTTCCTTAATTACTTTAATCGCATTTAACTTAGCTTCTTCGTTAATTCGCGCTATCTTTAACCGTTTGCTTAATTTGGTGAACCGTTTGCTTAATTTGGTGATTAGGAATATAACTCGTGTAATATTGTCGACACTTGTTTCTTCAAAATAGCAATCGAATAGGAATTGAAATTGTAATGATCAATGATAACTTGGAAGTAGAATCAGTAGATTAACCTGTTATAATCACTTGTTTTTATAATCACTTATTTTCTCAATTTTATAAATCATTCCTAAAACCACAAACCCTATAATCCTCGAAGGATCCGAACCAAATCATCCGTAGCAAATCGCAATCCCAATGATCCGCCACCCAATCAAACCGTTTAGGAAATGGATGACATATGACCGGTGGGTGTTATGGCTGTTTTATTTTCTTATTCATTTAACCACAAAAATTTGGATCTAAAAACAAACTTTGTAAGGTTGAATTTGAATTGATAGGTAACAAAAACTTCAAACACTATGGCTTAGCATGATATTTGGTGATTGACAGCAACTTTATGGCAGCTCTCACCTCACCCCAGACCCTGGCTTCCCTGAAGAATATTCCCCAACCAACCCAACATTCCCCCAACCATCGTCGTACCAACCCCCCGCCATTCATATGGGTACGAGACTCCTAACACCCAATTTCCTTTTTACCCCACACATTCACAGTCCACATATACAGATGAGGACTGCTATAGTCCTCAAATGGACCCTAACCCCCAACCGCGACGACCAAGCTTCGAGAACATGGGGACACGTTTATATGAAACTGGTGCAACAAGCAATGTAAATCTTGAGGCATTCATGGATCCTGATCTCATTCACTACGGGAAGCCATCAACCCATGATCAGGTCCCATCGACCCAACAACAACCGGATCCAGAACCTCGCACCAGACGAGTTAGGAGAGGACGCGCATGTGGAACCGGTGGTCATCTACGAGTCCCGGGTCGCCATGAATGAACTTATGTAATCGCTTTTTGCTGTAATCAAAATTTATAATACAAGAACTATTTTACAAAATTGTCGTGCACTTTAATTTAAATTGAAATTATTTTATTTTTTTAAAAAAAAAATTGCACTAAGACGCCATCTCAGATGGCTTTTCCTTTGTGTTTTACACATAGGAGCCATCTGAGATGGCTTTTAGGTCAAAAATTGAAGGGAGGCGTCATCTGGGATGGCTCCTGCTCTTGATTTTCAGTGCAGGAGTCATCCCAGATGGCTCCTGCTTGTATTTTTTTCTGTTCTGAAACTTGATTATTTGCGTAAATTTTTTCGTTGATTATTTTTGTATTTTTTTTAAAAAAATTGGTTATTCCAAAAAAAAATTCTCCAAACTCCCTCCAATTAATAAAACACTAAAAAAAAAAAAACAGTCCAATAGTACCTTGATTGAAGTGAAGTGAAACTAACTCGTCACATGAATCTCCCCACTCTTGTCTCCTACAACTCACCCAATCTCCCATCTACCACTGTCCTTCATTAACCCCTCAAATTCACCCACGCGCCACCATCTCCCACATCTAACCCAAGCAGCGCGTGTCACCCAACTTCACCACCCTCACCCCAAAACAAGAAACATAACAACCTAAAAATTTGGTTCCACTTTCCAATTATAGCTCACTCCCCTTTCCCTTTGGATCACACATACTTTCAACCTAACACATCCTAAAAAAATTAACAAAAAAAATTCAAAAAAAAAACTCTCTCTCTGTCTTTCTCTCTCATACACTTTCTTCTCAGATTTTGTTTTGTTTTTTGTTTCATTCATATTTTTTTCTGTTTTTTTTGTATATGTCTCGTGCTCCGAATTACGAGTTTCAGGAATGGTGGAACAAACAGAGAGAAAAAGAAAATCTCGATCTATTCGAAGATAAATCCGATCAATCCTCTTCTCCTTTCATCTCCGTCGATGTCTCCGGCAGCGGCGGCGGTGGAGGAAGCATTAACAACGACGACAACCGGTCAGATCCGTCGGTGAGAAAAGAGCGTACACGAAGCGCGCGGCAGTTATCATGGGTTTGTTTGTTAAAGTTTCAACAAATTGCTTCAACCGTTGGGTTTTTTATCCAACGGTTTACTTCACCTTGTCCGAACGGCGAATCGGCGGATTTCTTCGCGCGATTCGCCCGCGGATTTCGTCGTCGTCGCGGCTTTATAGAGCGATCAGGGTGTTTTTGATTGTGGTGATTGCGTTGTTAGGGTTTGAGCTGGTTGCTTATTTTAAGGGTTGGCATTTCCGGCCGCCGTCAGTTGGGTCGGCTGATGTGTTGGGATTGGTTGAGGAGTTTTACGCGAGGTGGATTGATATTCGGGCGAATTATTTGGCGCCGCCGTTGCAGTTGTTGACGAATATGTGTATTTTGTTGTTCATTGTGCAGTCGGTGGATAGGATTGTTTTGATTTTGGGGTGTTTTTGGATCAAGTTCAGGAGGATTAGGCCTGTTGCTAGTGTGGATTATGATAAGAATGTTGAGAGAGTTGAGGATTTTCCAATGGTTTTGGTTCAGATTCCTATGTGCAATGAGAGGGAGGTAAGAACATGTAGGTTCCTTAGTCCTTTTCAAATCTATTTCTGGTTTTTATAATTAGTGATTCATGTTATGCTGTAGGTTCTAACATTTTGTAGGGTATTCATGGCGCTTGTTTGGATTGAATTATTTGCACTTATCTGTTGAAATAACATTATGGCGGAAGTTGATCCATGTAGCCAACTGCATTTAGTGGGATAAAGTTTGGTTGATGTATCTGATGAAATGTTAAAATAAACATGCTCGAGACTTAGAGACTACTAGCATCAAAACTGAATTAATGATGTAGACAAGTCGATTGGAAAGAGATGTATAGATGTAGCTGAAAAAAGTAATAAGCATACACAATATAAGGTTGTACTGCTGCAAGTTCCAGAGCAGTTTACGCTACAAATCATCAGTCAACAAATGAAGATTTGTTAAGAGTCCAGTTTTGCTTTCTGCACAATTATCACAGCAGTGTGAGTAACACCCAATTTAAGTAACTTCTTAATGGTAATTGAGACAAAAACTACTCAATAGTCAACTCAAAAAACTGCTTCAAGGTTGTATATGAAAAAACTTGACACACATATTACTAAAAGAATTATAAAATATTACTTTTTTATACCAAATACCTGTTGTTCATTAGTTTACCCTTTGGTTATGCGTGTAGCAAGATGGTGTTGACATAGCTTATGCGACTAGTCACCTTGGTTCAACGATTGATTAACGGTTGTGCCTCGATAAAGCAGTTTTATCAACCAAAATAAGGTATAAGTTCTATTGTATCAAATGTGTCAGTACCATCTTATTGATTCACTGTTTTGGTTGTCTCAGTTATGACATTAAGAGTATTTTTTTTATTAACCATTTTTTAATAGAAATATTTAAAGTAGTTTCGTAGAAGATAGATTTAAAAATCACATTCTAATTAACCATCTCAAATAATTTGGAGTTTGTTTCAATTTTAAAAATCAGCTTTAATATAAAAAAACTAAAAAAAATCCTATTTTATTTTAATTATAATTAACATTAACAATTAAAAAAAAAAACTTATCTATAAATTTTTTAATATTTAGACTAAAAATGTTCTTGTATTTACTTTTAAAATCGTAGTTTTTTCTTTTACTTATTTAACCAAAATAATATTTTATTAGAAATATGACTCATAAATATTTTATCATAAAAGTTTAATAGTAAAAAGTTTGTCATTTATGTTTTAAAAAATGAAATAAAATTAAACAATAATTAAGAACTAATAGAATTAACTTTTCAACACAAAATTACATATATATATATATATATATATATATATATATATATATATATATATATATATATATATATATATATATATATATATATATATATATATATATATATATATATTACTTGATTGATTTAGAATTTGGCCATATTATAAATTAACTTCCATACCATATTATCAACTAGTACATAAATAAAATATCACTTACTTGGCCTTTCTGTAGCTTTTCCTTGGCAATTTAACACATTACCAGTGTGTAAAATTGACTACGCTGTAACTATATTTGCATGTGCTAAATCAACAGAGTATATATAAATAATTTATTCATTATTTTTTAAAGCTCAAATTTAAAAAATATGAGGCCGCTATTTGTTTAGAGGCCATGAACTATGGGTCTAATTGTTCTAGCTCAGGAGTGACTGTAACACCTCATATTTTTTAATTATTACTAATTTAAAATTTTAATTATTAATTTAATTAAAATTTGATTTTTGGGAATTATTGAATTATTGAGATTATTGGAAATTAAAAGAAAGAAAGGAAATTGAGCTTGTGTTGTTATTAGTAGAAGAAGGGGATGTATGGAAGTAATAATCTCTAACTGTATTTTATTTTTTTATTATTATAATAGAAGAATTAGAAAAGAAATAGAATTAGAGATCAAAAGTGAGAACAAGAGAAGAACGTACGAGAAAGAGAGAAGAGCAAGAGGAAGAGGGACTCTGTAACGCCCCAAATTTAATTAAATTATATAAGAATTTAATTATTAGATTTAAACGAAGTTTGAGAATTTATCGTAGTAATTGGATTTATCGATATTATTATAAGAGGCGTGTTTGAATTATTAAAATTAAAAATTAAAGTTGGATTTAATCAGTTAAACTAGAGGAATAATATTAAGAATAATATTATTTATTTATTTTGAATAATTGTATTTAATTAGATTAATTTGAATTGTGAGCAGCGAATAGCGAAGTGAAGGTGTGAATATATGTATTAGGCCCATTAAGAAAATAATAGTAATTATATTATTATTATTATTTTATTTATTGGATTAAAAGAGTAAAAGAATAAGAATTAGGTTTCGTAGAAAATAAGGTTTTGCCTTTTGGGGAGCTGATCGTAAAACAAGGCTGCGGACAAAAGAGGAATGAGGATTTCGATCAGTGAATTGTTGGATTTGCACTCGACCGGAAAATAGGATGCATCAGGGAGTTGAACTGCCTTGAATCCAGATAAGAGTGGGCTTCTAACTCTATAACTGGGTTTATGATGAATGGTATGTGGGGATGGAATGATGTGGAATTATCTCTGTTGGTGTAGATTGTGTGTAGAATAATTGTCTGTGATTGTGTATCGGTTCTATTGACTTTGATTGTCCATGAAAATTTTATTATATGTGAATAATTTTATTGGTTGTGATGGTTGAGGTTAGCTGGAAATTAAATTGACGAATCGATGAGAAAATAAATTAAATCGGAACAAGTAAAGCGAAGAAGAGGAATTTTTGGTATGGAAGACTGGAGTACAGGTAGGTGGCGTGGGCCACCCTTGAAGAATTGGAGACGATGGCTACAGGGGTGGGGCGAGTGCCCCTTGTACTATAGAGAGGGAGACAGACGTCTCCATGGCAAGGAAGGGATGAGGCGGACGCCCTAGGGGGTGGGGTGGGCGCCTCCCATTATGTTTCATGTTTTGTTGGATGTTGTATCTCTTTTGTTTGTAGGTCCTTTGTATTTTTAGTTGCAGTGCAATAATAAATATAATAGTACAGTTAGTAGTACTTATATTAGAGGAATAATTTAAAGGACTGCAACAGTTAATCTAAGTAGCATTTTATTATAGCAGAAATTATAAATGCAGATAATTTAATTGCAGTGTAGAAGAAATAGTTGTGTATATAAACTAGCAGGAAAATTAGTATTTTTGTTTGTAACAGTGATGGAAGTAATTTGGTACCAGTAGAGTATATTAAGAAGGTTAGCAATTAAACTGCAGAAATAATTAAATGACAGGTTTGATATTGTATTAGTAGCAGGATTGAAATAATAGTTAGTGTAGCGGTTAAAATGGCAGTATGAAGTGGAAGTTGTTGAAGGGAATTAATTAAATTAGTATAATGAAATTTGTAGAAGCTAGTTGATAATGAGCAATGATAACAGCGAGTAGAAACAATACTGAATTAGCCGAGTTAGTGAATTAAGCGGTGTAAATAATTATCCGGAATTAATTAAAAATTGTCGGGATGGTTCATATAATTTTAGTAGGTGATTACGATTATTTTATTTTGTTGAAATTGTGTGAATGCATCGTGTTGTTGATTTGTTTGCAAATTATTGGCAAGGAATATGTTGTTGTATATTGTTGTTTATGCAAAGTTGTAGGGTGTTTTCAGTGACGATGATTACCTCTAATTATTGGTAATAACAGTGATATAGGCGTATGCCTCGTGAAGGGAATTTACGTTATTGTTGTATGTTGTTAGTGTTGCATTACATTTGCATCCTTGTGAAGGTCTGTATTGACGGAAATGTGAAGAAGGCTTATGCCTTGTGCATCTATTAATTGGCAATAGTGAAGGGAGCTGAAGTTCTGTTGGTACCACATGCATATGCATTGTTGTGTCTTATTTAAATTGTGTTGTTGTTAACTGTGAAGTGAATTACGTTGTTGTTAACTGTGAAGTGAATTACGTTGTTGTTAACTGTGAAGTGGTTTTGTGTTGTTGTTAATTGGGAAGTTGTTGTGATGTGTTAATTGCGATGTGATAATTTTGTATGATTTAATCCTGGCATATTATTTATCATACACTTGTTTATATTGTTGGATATCTCACCCTTCTGCTGATATTTCCCCTACCATGGGAAATAGGCAGGTACTCAAGCATAGCGGTGGATGTTGAAGTTAATTCTTGAAGTTTTTACGTCGCTTTATGATAAGTCAAAAGGTTCTTGCTCTGATACGTAGCACTCGGGGGATAAACATTGTTATTTAATTATCGTTGTTTCTTAAGTTGTTGAGTTTATGAATAATGTGAATATTTGTTAATTGAATAATAATAATAATTTGAACTTGTTTCTCGTTTAATAAAAGAACAAGTTGTTACTGTTGAGGAATTTTAATCATGTTGTTTATCTGTTTAATTGATGTAATGGAAATATGTTGTTATAAGTTCATCTATGATCTAAGTGTTATGTATCTATATAGTTGTGACTAAATGCATGTTGTTTTGGGAAGAAAATGTGACATCCCTTGCATGATTATCTTTTCCGCACTCTGATTTGAAATTTAGGATTTTTTACCCTAAATACATGATTTTGATAGAATTGATGCAATTAGATGATGTAGTGTTGTTAGATGATGTTATAGTATGTTAATATTGAATTACAATCATGTGTTGGAACTGTTTTGGTGTGATTTGTTCGTTGATGATTAATTTGTGTAGTGATTGTTTCATAAACCCTAATCTAGAAACCATAGGTAATGAAGGTTAGCGTCTTTAAATAATTTTTATTGGTTGTTGATAATATTATAGAATCAAAGTATTTCAAATTCTAAAATTGGAACTTTTTACGGAATCGAATTCGGAGGTTCGGAAGGCCTCAAACAATTAAAAATTTGCAGCAAGAAAAATTGCAGAAAAACATTATTTTTAGGGACTTGCGTCGAATCAGGAATATGGGTGGGTCGGTGCGTAATATCTAGCGAGGCTAGATTTTGTTATTATCGAGTCCAATTTCATGCTCTGATTTGTAACACTTGGGAACGTTTGTTTTAGAGTTACTATTGAACTCTTATTTTTGTTTAATTGGTTTACTTGGATATTAATTTTGTGGGATTAAGGCATTGACCATATTGATGATATTCTGTGGTTTTTGAATTATCCATGTTATGGAGAATATTTCGTTGTGTTAAACATGTTTAATTATTTCAATTGATTTCGTTCTTCAGAAAAGCATGACCATTGTGTGAAAAATATTTTAAATAAATTGTGACATCCTTTTGTGCATGTTTACTCTGAATTAATTATTATATTACATGGGGTTATTTAGAAGGGTGTTACAATAGTGGTATCAGAGCAAAGTCGGTCGTTGTGACTGGTGTCTTAGTGTCATTTTCCCTTTGTATGCGACTAGTGCAAGATAACACTGTCGGTACTTGTGTTCTAATGAGAATTGTTTTGTGAAATTCTTAAAATAATGGCTAGGAGAGGTAACGGAAGAGATGACGCTGCAATTGTTGAGGCTTTGGGAATGCTTGCTGGTGTGCTTGGAGGAAATCCCAATGGAGCTGGTATTGGAGCAGATAGGCAGCTGGGAAACTTTCAAAGGAACAATCCTCCATTATTTAAAGGCACCCATGACCCTGAAGGCGCTGAATTATTGAAAATTGGAAAGGATGAAATTGAAATGGATGGGATTATAACCGAAAGGTATTTTCCTGAAGATATTTGGGGAAAGAAAGAAATTGAATTTTTGGAGCTCAAGCAGGGTAATATGACTGTCAGTGAATATGCTTCCAAGTTTACTGAATTGGCTAAGTATTATGCTCACTATAACAATGATGAGGCTGGAGAATTCTCTAAGTGTATCAAGTTTGAAAATGGCCTCCGTGATGAAATCAAGCAAGGTATCAGGTATCAGAGGATTCGCAGGTTTTGTGACTTGGTAGATTGTAGCAGGATTTTGAAAGAGGATACTACTAATACTAGGTCACGTTCTCGAGGGTTTGTTGACAAGAAATAGAAGCAACATATGGATCGTTGCAAACCGTATGACAAAGGTAACCAGAAGTCTGGTGGGTGGAGAAGGCCTAGTGGGGGAGACTCTAATGCTCCTATTAGGTGCTATAAATATGGTGAGTTTGGGCATCACATTCAGGAATGTAAGAGTGGTGAGAAAAAGTGTTATAAATATGGAAAACCTGGGCATGTAGCTAATGATTGTAGAGCAAGGACAATGACTTGCTACAACTGTGGATAAGAAGGTCATACTTGTCCGCAGTATACTAAACCGAAGAAGGAGCAGTCTGGTGGAAAAGTGTTTGCTTTATTTGGGTCTGAGACTAATCCTGATGATCGCTTGATTAAAGGTATGTGTTTTATTCATGGCACACATTTGATTGGGATTATTGATACTAAAGCGACTCATTCGTTCATTTCTTTGGATTATGCTAAAAGATTGATTTTGGATATATCTTATATGAAAGGAAGTGTGGTTATTGACACTCTTGCGTCGGGTTCAGTGACTACTTCGTTTGTGTGTAGGAATTGTCCTATTATAATTTTTGGTAGGGGTTTCGGTATGGATTTAGTATGCCTACCGTTAGGACAACTTGACATCATCCTTGGAATGAACTAGTTGGAATTCAACCAGGTTCATATCAATTATTTTGTGAAGACTGTTAGATTTCCTAAAGCTGTTAGTGTCGAAGACTTGACTATGTCTGTCAGACAAGTGAATGAAGTTGTTAATGATGGTGCGGTAGTATTTATGTTGTGTTCTTCGATGGAAGTGAAGGAAAAGGCTAAGAGTAATGAGTTACCCGTTGTGTGTGACCTCTCTGAAGTTTTTCCAGAAGATGTTAGCGAGTTGCCACCTGAGAGAGAAGTGGAATTTGCTATAGACCTAATTTCTGGAACTAGTCATGTGTCGATGGCACCATATCACACGTCGGCATTGGAGTTGGCTGAATTAAAGAATCAATTAGAGGATCTACTTGAAAAGAAATTTATTTGTCTGTGTGTTTCTTCGTGGGGTGCTCCTGTGTTGTTGGTTAAGAAGAAAGAAGGTTATATGAGACTGTGTGTTGATTACAGGCAGTTGAACAAAGTTACAATCAAGATTCGGTATCCATTGCCGAGAATTGATGATTTGTTGGATCAACTCGTTGGTGCTTGTGTATTCAGTAAGATTGATCTACGGTCTGGATATCATCAGATACGTGTAAAGGCAGAAGATATTCAGAAGACTGCATTTAGAACGAGGTATGGACATTATGAATATTCAGTCATGCCATTTGGGGTTACTAATGCAACTGGTGTTTTTATGGAGTATATGAACAAGATATTTCATCTGTATCTTGATAAGTTCATGGTGGTTTTTATTGATGATATTCTAATTTACTCAAGGAATGACAAAGAACATGCAGAACATCTCAGAATTATGCTAGAGTTATTGAAAGACAAGAACCTTTATGCGAAGTTGTCCAAGTGTGAGTTCTGATTTAGTGAAGTAAGCTTAATTGGCCATGTGATTTCTAAGAATGGTATTGACGTTGATCCTACGAAGGTAAAAGCAATATCTCAATGGGAGGCGCCGAAGTTTGCTTCTGAAATCCGTAGTTTTCTTGGTCTTGCAGGTTACTATAGAAAGTTCATTGAGGGATTTTCGAAGTTGGCATTGCCGTTAACTAAGTTAACGAGAAAAGGACAAGCGTTTGTATGGGATTCAGAGTGTGAAAAAGGTTTTTGAGTTGAAAAAAAGATTGACTAGTGCTCCGATCTTGATATTCCCGAATCTGGCTGAATCTTTTATCATGTATTGTGATGCTTCACTGATGGGTTTAGGTGGTGTGTTGATGCAGAATAAGCATGTAGTAGTTTATGCTTCAATGCAATTGAAGATTCATGAAAGGAACTACCCGACTCAGGATCTAGAGTTGGCGGCTGTGGTATTTGTTTTGAAATTGTGGAGACATTACTTGTATGGTTCTCAATTTGAAGTGCTTAGTGATCATAAGAGTCTAAAATATCTCTTCGATTAGAAGGAGCTCAATATGAGGCAAAGGAGATGGTTAGAATTTCTGAAGGATTATGATTTTGGTTTGAATTACCATCCCGGTAAGGCAAATGTTGTTGCAAATGCGTTGAGTAGGAAATCTTTACATATGTGTATGCTGATGATGCGTGAATTGAATTTAGTTGAACAGTTCAGAGACTTGAGTCTAGTATGTGAAAATACTCCGAATAGTGTTAAGCTAGGTGTGCTGAAGTTGACTAGTGGTATTTTGGATGAAATCAGAATCAGATAGAAATCTGATGTTGGTTTAGTTGATAGATTGACGTTGATCAACCAAGGTCAAGGAGGTGATTTCTGAATTGATGAGAATGGAATCATGAGATTTGGTGATAGAGTTTGTGTTCCAGATGTTGTCGAACTCAGGAAGATTATTCTTGAAGAAGGACATCGTAGCGGGTTGAGTATTCATCCAGGTGCTAAAATGTATCATAATCTTATGAAGTTATTTTGGTGGCCGGGAATGAAGAAAGAAATTGCCGAATTTTTTTATGCTTGTTTGGTTTGTCAGAAGTCAAAGATCGAACATCAAAAACCGTCGGGATTTATGGAACCATTGTTTATTTCGGACTGGAAATGGGATGGCTTTTCTATGGACTTTGTGTCTGGTCTATCGATGACAGCTAAGAATTGTGATGCTATTTGGGTTATTGTGGACCAATTAACGAAGTCTTCTCATTTTATACCAATGAAGATGGACAATCCTATGGAGAAGTTGGCTCAGTTGTATGTTGAGAGAATAGTGAGTTTGCACGGTATTCCTTCTAGTATTGTGCCAGACAGAGATTTGAGGTTTACGGCTAAATTCTGGGAAGGATTGCAAGAAGTCTTGGGTACTAAATTGAGATTGAGTTTTGCTTATCATCCGAGACAGATGGTTAGACGGAGAGGATGATTCAGTAGAAGACTTGTTGCGCGCTTGTGTGTTAGAGAAAGGTGGAGCTTGGCATAGTTACTTAGCTTTGATAGAATTCACCTACAACAAAAGTTTTCATTCGAGTATTAGTATGGCTCCATTTGAGGCATTGTATGGTAGTAGGTGTAGGATACTGTTATGTTGGTATGAATCTGGAGAAAGTATGGTGATTGGACCTGAGATTGTTCAACAAACTACTAAGAAGATCAAGATGATTTAGGAGAAGATGAAAGCTTATCAAAGTTGTCAAAAGAGTTATCATGACAAGAGGAGGAATAACCTCGAGTTTAGTGAAGGAGATCACGTGTTTATGCGAGTTACTTATATGACTGATATTGATCGAGCTTTGAAGTCAAAGAAGTTGATTCCATGTTTTATTGGTCCGTTTTAGATTACGAAAAAGATTGGGAAGGTTGCTTATCAGATTGCTTTACTGCCGACACTTGCGAATTTGCATGATGTGTTCCATGTATCTCAGTTGAGGAAGTACATTACAGATCCATCTCATGAAATTCAAGTAGATGAGATTCAGGTACGAGATAATCTGACTGTTGAAACCTTGTCTATGAGGATTCAGGATTAGAAGTTGAAGTAGTTGCGGGGTAAGGGAATAGCGCTAGTGAAAGTAGCTTAGGGAGGACCAACAAATGGTAATGTTACCTGGGAGCTAGAGAGTCAAATGAAGGACTCTTATCCGGAATTTTTCGCTTAAGGTATGTTTTCGAGGACAAAAACTCTTTTAGTGGGGGAGAGTTGTAACACCCCATATTTTTCAATTATTACTAATTTAGAATTTTAATTATTAATTTAAAATAAAGAAAGGAAGTTGGGCTTGTGTTGTGATTAGTAGAAGAAGGAGGTGTATGGAAGTAATAGTCTCTAACTATATTTTATTATTATTATTATTATTATTATAATAATAATAGAAGAATTAGAAAAGAAATAGAATTAGAGACCAAAAGTGAGAAGAAGAGAAGAACGTACGAGAAAGAGAGAAGAGCAAGAGGAAGAGAAACTCCAAAGCATGAGAGGACTCAAGAACTTGGCTAAGGTAAGGGGTGATTACTCTAGTTATTATTCATTTTAGATTTTGGGAATAAGAAGAATAGATTAAGTAGATTAGGAATCCCAATTTAGGATTTTGAGATTTAGGATTTTTGACCCTAAATAAATGATTTTGATGGAATTGATGCAATTAGATGATGTAGTGTTGTTAGGTGATGTTATAGTATGTTAATATTTAATTACAATCATGTGTTGGAACTGTTTTGGTGCGATTTGTTCGTTGATGATTAATTTGTGTAGTGATTGTTTCATCAAAACCCTAATCTAGAAACCATAGGTAATCAAGGTTAGGATCTTTAAATAATTTTTATAGGTTGTTTATAATATTATAGAATCAAATGATTTCAAATTCTGCAACCGAAACTTTTTACGAAATCGAATTCGGAGGTCTAGAAGGCCTCTAACAGTTAAAAATTCGCAGCAAGAAGAATTGCAGAAAAACACTATTTTTAGGGACTTGCATCGACTCAGGAATATGGGTGGGTCAGTGCGTAACATCCAGCAAGGCTGAGAAGATCTGTTTAGAAGACGTGCGTCGACTCATGGTTCCTTTGTGTCGACTCATGATTTCCTTGCGTCGACTCATGATTGACTTACGTCGACTCAGGAGACAACATTTTTGACAAATTTTGTAACGACCATAACTTTTTAACTGTAACTTCGTTTTAGGCGCCGTTAGAATCGTTAGAAAGCTAATGAAATAACCTATAAGATATAACTAGGTTTGTTGGCATTATATGATTTGATAATTATGTGAATTATGCAAAATGACATGTATATTTGTGATAGTTTGCATATGTTGGTTTACATGTAGCAATGTGGTTGTTGTGGTGTTCTTATGGATATAAGATGTTGTTGGATTATACATGTTGTTGATAGCATTACAAGTTGGAATGTATTGCTTGTATATGTTGTATATGAGTTGAAATTGTTTATGATAGAAGTTGTTATCATATTCGGTGTTGATATTGTATGCTTTAAAGATGTGCATGCATACATATCATTGTTGTTGTAGATGATTCCCATTGTGTGGAATTAGTTTGTTGGCCAATAACCATTTCTGAGTTGGAATGGGAGGTGAGGTGTATCTGTGTCCGAGTTGGAATGGAACAAATGTTGATATTGTTTCCGAGTTGGAATGGACAATATGGTAAATTTATTTCACGATTGGTACCACATGCATAGAGCTGAGTTGCATTGCATTATTGTATGTGTTATAACATGATTGGAAGAATTTCAGTGTTATAATATGATTTTTGTATGTTGTTGTATGTTAACGACTTATGTATTTTCTGATGATGAAATGATTTAATCTGAATATGCTAAATAGGGTGAAGTAATTGCTTATGATATTCTGATTACTGTATGGATTTATAATGCTTAATAATTATGATGTAGTCTTACCCTTATCGTTGATCATTTTCAAATTGAAGTTTAACAGCTTAGACGCTTTGGTGAGGATAGCTCGTATAGCTAGATTTCGTCATTATCGAGTCTGATGTCATGCTCTGATTTGTAACACTGGGGAACATTTGTTTTAGAGTTACTATTGAACTCTTATTTTGTTTAATTGTTTTACTTGGATATTAATTTTGTGGGATTAAGGAATTGACCTTATTGATGATATTTTGTGGTTTTTGAATTATCCAGGTTATGGAGAATATTTCGCTGTGTTAAGCATGTTGTTTAATTATTTCAATTGATTATGTTCTTCAGAAAAGCATGACATTGTGTGAAAATTATTTTAAATAAATTGTGACATCCTTGTGTTCATGTTTACTCTGAATTAATTATTATATTATGTGAGGTTATTTAGAAGGGTGTTATAGTGACCCTGCATATAGTACTGATAGTTCATTAATTCTAACACTTATATCTAATCCTAGAATAATCAATTGTTCTAAAATGACAATATCCAATCTAATTTCCTAACAAATTAACTAACTTTTTAAAAATGTTTAAGTCTATAATTCTCTTTCTTCAGGAGTTATTGACAAAATTGTCCAGCCTACCCCTATACTTTTGTGGATCTTCCTGATTCTAAGTTATGCGTGGTTAGGATGTCATATCCGGTTTAGTTGAATTCAAATTGTTTCGAGATAGATTTGAACATACATAAGTATTTAAATTAGGATATTTCTTCACCCACCTAATAGATTTCTCCCACACCCCTGAAAATTAAAAATATCTTTCGTAAGTCAACTTACGAATTCACCTTGTACGTGAATTCGTAAGTGCACTTACGAATTCATCTTATTTCAAGGTATCTTGTAAGTGTACTTACGAATTCGCTCAATATTCCAAATTTATTAGGATTAAAACATAATTTATATCCCATTATTTAATTGTAAATCAATTATTAAATTTATCGTTTAATTGTATATCATAAATTTATTTTAATAATTTTTAATTATAAATTTAAGTTATTTTTTATTAATAATAATTTAATTTAACTATATTGTTAGAAATATATTATATAATTAATGCATATCAAGTAAATCAAAGCAAAAAATCAATTGTACCTCTTCATATAGAAATTGATATAAATA
The DNA here is from genome assembly GCA_021764765.1 of Vicia sativa. Taxonomy (NCBI): domain Eukaryota; kingdom Viridiplantae; phylum Streptophyta; class Magnoliopsida; order Fabales; family Fabaceae; genus Vicia; species Vicia sativa. The sequence continues at coordinate 129,909,287 of CM038796.1, forward strand.
GTATTAATATGGTTGAGATTAAATTGTAATCTTTACTAAATCATGTGTCATTAATAGGATAGAGATTTAGTGAAGATCACAATTTAATCCCAACCATTGCTTTTTAAATCTGATGGTTCTTATTCATTCTCATATTCTCATATAAAATAATCATTCTCATATGATATACCCTCTTTTTTATATGAGGAGAGAAATTTTTACTCCAAGAGTAAGTTTAAAAGTGTTACTCCAAATCTTCATAATTGATTTTCATTAATCTAATGATTCTAATTGTTTCTAAAAATAAATAAATTAGATGATTAGTTAAAGTCGTTAGATTAATAAAAATCAAAGGTTAAATGATTCTAATTTTTGAATACTAATTCGAAAATTGACATCTAAACTAAAATTTTATTTTGGATGCAAATGAATCAAATGAACTAGTTGAAAATAATACACGGAAAAAAAATCCAGGCGAAAGTTAGAGTGTGGCAGTAAGGTATTAGCACCCTAAACATCTACGGTACTCCGCGTGAACCTTTTTGAAAATTTGTATACGGCTACAAAAAGATATGTACAAAATAGATGGTGGAGATGAGAAAAGAATTATTTTTTATAATTTTTGATTTGATAAAGTTTCTAATGAGCTTTAGGCATACATACCAACAATATGCAATATTGAAATCAAAACCTATGTAGTTCGGGTAAAAAAAGACCGAAATTTTTGTATTGGTAAATTTTAAGAAGAAGAAACATCTTATCATATCCAAGTAGAAAACATACTCAATACCCACAATTATGAGAAAGGAGAATTCACATCATCTCAAAGTGGAGGATATAACTTAGATTTAACATCAACAAATCATCTATCAACACCCAAATGGAGAATATATCTCTTCACTACATATTGTATAAGTATAGTGGTTTGCATCACTACAAGATCAATAAGAGTTTAATATTTTGAGAAAAGTTTTTTAAGTAAAAAGTCAGAAATGGCAAAATGGTTTCAATGAGGTTAATGACTTTTAATATTGTAAAATGATATCAAAGTATGATTAAATTGATTAATGATTTGATTAAGAAAAATATTTTGAAAATTCATGGACCTAAGTGCAAGTTTATTATGAAAGCGATTCAAGTTTAAAAAAACAAGAGTTTTGAAAAAGAGGGAGGAAATTTTGAAATTAAAGAAGATATGGGGAGATGAAAGGAGTATCTTTTGTACACAAATTAAAAGCTAGGGAAAAGAACAGTCTAATCAACAAGAAGCCAACACTTGTCATAGAGAAGTCAATATAAAATTCTCATCCTTTGGATTAAAAACCAAGAAAGCATAATACTCAGACAAATACCAAGCCTCAGATAAGATAATGCTTCAGATGAATTAAGAACGAAGAAAAAACTTCATTTTTATTTCAAGATCCCAATGTATCAGATGAACTTTCTTGAGTTCAAAATAACACATGCACAAGAACAAACACAAACAATGCTTGGAGTAAATCCCAAGGACTTCAGACAAAATTTGAGTAGAGTAACATATGTACACAGAGTAATTCCCAAGCCAAAGTCTAAGCTTTAATCCTAAGTCCAAGATCCAATCTCCAAGTTAATATTTTTTAAGGTTCGAGTCTTTATTAGTATTTTGAGCACAAACAACAAAAAAGGTCCAAATGGACAAAGATAAAATTGCATAATCATAAACATGAGAATGAATGCCTAAAAATAAAGTAAAGCAATAAAGGCATAAAAGTAAAATTAGAAGTTAGAAGTTAATTGTTAGAAGTTAGTGATTAGTTGTTAATGGTTAAAGGGGTTTAAATGAATGATCCATATTGATTTGAATATTGAGCTTAAGTCAAAATTGATGAAGACTCATTAGAGAATTCATAGAATCAAAGCCTCCTAACAATGAGCTTTTAAGTCTATTGGTCATAACTTAAAATTTAATCATCCTTGAGCTTAGAAACACAAAGTTTGGGCCACTATGAATCAATCAATAGGAAAATAAGAAGAGGAATAAGATGAAGGGGAGAAGAGAAAGTCAAAGTGAAATCCATGTATCAGATGAATCACAACTAGGTCTAACTTCATCAAAATAAATCAACCATCTTGATAGATTTGGTCTTTTGACCTATCAACACCAAAGTTCTATTGATGTTGAGGAAACTTATGACTCGAGAAGCATCCATGTATCACCAAGTCAGAACCAAGTCAAATAAAAAAAATATTAATAAAAATAAAGTACAAAAATGATATTTTAAATAGTTATTTAATTGGATTTTATTGATGAAATACACAAAAGGTATCTAAACACCAAATAAATAAAAAATAAATGAAAAGTCAAATAGTGGTCAACAAGTGTTGACAATTTTTTTTAGCATTTTTAAAAGTCAGAAACTATTTTTAAAATATAAATAATTAAGTAACATAAATCAAAAATCACAAAAAAATACTAAAAATTAAAAATAAAAATCAAATGAGAACACCAATATTTTTCAAGATGTCATTGGATCCTTCCATATTTTTCTCAAAATTTTTTAATGCCTAAAAATACTTTTTAACAATTAAAACAATTCAAAAGATGAGAAAAATAATAAAAAATATTAAATTATAAAATAAAATTATGAAAAATAAGAATCAGAAAGAGAATATTCAAAAGTATTTTTTTTTATTTTTTTTTTATTTTTTTTTCATAATTTTTGAGTTTGAAATGATTTTTTGAAGTTTAAAACAATTAAAAATAATAAATTAGAAAATAAAAATAAAACTAAAATAATGTGGACCATCTGATCATTGTAAAAAGGCGTTAGTAATTAGATCCAAAGGATCTTGCACGCTATGCATGTTATGGACCTTAATGAATAAAACACTGAATCGTCAGAAAATATTTTTTTCAAAAAAATGTGTGGCATGATCTCATTGGTTGAAGACGCCAATGAGGTCATTTTCAACCTCCAGCCAACGCGAATTGCAATTTCCACAAATGGTAAAATTAGGAGTTCGGATCGGTGTCATTCGCTTCGTCTCATCAAGACGAAAACAATTGTGCCATCGCGCCAAATTTATTTAACCTGTAACTCACTCGATTTGAAGAAAACCAAAAATTTTAAAAAAAGGAATTTGAAAACATATGATCAAAACTCATTTACAATTGAAAACAAATGATGTTATGAGCACCAGGGAGTCAAATGCTACATTATAGCCACACATTTGGAACGAATAGATAGAGAAAACTACCTGTTGAAAGTTCAACTCTGAAGCTTTGAAAATGGAGTTCAGGAGCTTAATTCAAACCCCGATTCTTTGTGATAAAGGTCTGGTTAGCTTCACTGAATGTTGGTGAAGCTAACTGAAAGAAGTTTTTCAGTGTTTGAAGGGTGGGAGAGCAAAAACGAAATTCAAGCTTAAGAGTTCAAATGGGATCTCAGCAAGGCTTAATTGGCTATCAAAAGCTTGAGAAATGTATGAGGAATGATCCTCTCTTTATAGGAAAGTGAATGGTGATGAGAATTTAGAAGAATTGTGAGCAAATCGTGCAAACCAAGCTAGCCTGATGATTACAAAAAGTGTGACTTGCACATGGCCAAAACTCACTCAAATGCTACGTTTTATTGATCAAAATATCTCTGAAATCTTTCTAAACTTGATTAGAGTTGAAAACACATGCTAATTTGGCTTGTAATTCAGATTAACAATGTCAAAAATTCTAACCATAGCCAAAACCTCGGTTTTAAATGGCCAACTTCAAATCAATGGGGAAAGCAATGTAGGAATCTTTATGATCTCTCTTTTTTTTTGCAATGGAAAGATCTCTCCGCACTCTTTACAACGGGCCAAGAAAAGTAGCATTTAGATGTTTAAGCTGAGAGTTATGTTCTTTTGAATTTGTGAAGAAAATAATAATGGATTTCCAAGTCAGAGGTTGTTTAGAACTTCAAACTAATACTATTATAGTGGATTTCCCAGTCAGGGTTGTGATTTACTGTGAAATAAACACTATCTCATTTCTTAAAAGTTAAAAACCCTTGCATTTGAAATTCTTTCTTCTTCAACCCTTTCTTTGATTTTCGATATTGATAATGGGAGATTTTAATTAATTAAGGAAGACGTTGTCTTGAAACTAAACATTCATTAGTAAAGTTTTTCAAGTTGTTTGCAAGATTGAGGTGTTATCACTGGTGCTAATACATTTCGGAGAAAAGAATGGCCTTCTATCCATAATAAAATGACATGAAAGTGAGAATCTTCATAATAAAAACCATATGTAATAAAAGTGATTAGCATACATGCAATTTTTTTCGAACCAATGGCAGTTTCTGAAACTAATACTAGGTCCTAACATTTGTGATCGTCCGATCTATCAGTCAAAAAATAAGTTGACTATTTTCTTCAAAATCTAAAGTTAGAGCCTGAGATATGGACTGCCTGATTTAGATCAGACCATCATAAATTTACTGATTGAATGGCTTTCTAGTTAGATGCTATGCTTGAAGTTAAAGCTTATCCATGCTAACAATTGTTTTAGGAAGACTCGGAATCTAGGCCGAGCTGTGATTTGTGAACATGATGGTCTAGCTTGAGATATGGACGGCCTGATTTTGGTCGGACTGTCATATAGTTAACCTGACTAAATCCGTGCACTCATTGACTGTAAGGAATTTTGATTTCTAGTTAAATGTTATGCGTGAATTTAAAGCTTATCAATGCAAACAATTGCTTTAGACTCGGAATGTAGGCCATGTTGTGATCTGTGAACATGATGGATGAGAGTGTTCTGTGCATGTCAGAGTTAATGAAAATATTATTAACTTCATTAAGTATTTGAGTAGTTACCTTAGCATTACAACAATTAGAAGATTATTTAGTAGAGGCTTTAACATTTTGATGTGTAAAAAGCATAATGAAGGGAAATTCAAAGATCTACATCCTATTAAAATATTAGTATCATATAACTTCACTTAAATAATGCCTAAAATATCAAAGCACCTTTAGCCTTGGGGATCTTCTAGACAGGGCCATCACAAAGTGGCGGAGTCAGGACCGGAGCCAGAACTCTGAGTCAGGGTGTAGACTTTTGAAAACCTAACACTATTTAAATAGTGTTTTTAAAAATTATATATTTATGAAAATAATATATTATAATAATAATAATAATAATTTTTTAAAAAATATTTATATTTTTTAATAGTAAAGTAAAATTGACTAATGAAATATAAAAAGTTAGTTAATAAAGTGATGAAATTGATTAGTAAACACTCAGATATTAAAAATAATTTAGTAGTAAAATTGATTAATATATAAAGTAAAAAGTTGATAAATAAAGTCTTGAAACTGGTTAATAAATATAGAGATATCATAAATAATTTTTAGTAAAAAAAAGTTGGTTAATAAAGTGTAAAATGTTGCTTAATAAAGTTATGAAGTTGGTTAATAAATGTCTAGATAATTTTTACTATTAAAATATTTTATATTTAGTCATTTATTAACCAACTTCATTATTTTATTAACTAACTTTTCATATTTTATTAACCAACTTTATTTTATTACTAAAAAAATATAAATTTTTTATTCTAAAAATATTTATTATAATAATATATTAGTGTTTATATATATTTAAAAAACACTATTTATCGTATAAATACGATAAATAGTGATTAGTGTAAGTATTGATGTATGATTTGAGTGTAAGAATAACATTACTCGTAGTTATCAGTTATATAATTGATCAGAGCATTTTGATGCACATTCCTTTATATATATTTGTAGTTCGGCATTTCTATAGTTTAGTTTATTTATTTTTCTATTTTATGATGTTGTTTAATTTAGTTTATTTTTGCACTTAATTAATTTGTGTATTTTATTTTCAGCATTAGTAGTTTTCATTAAAAAATTCGTAATTGGAGCTTCGGGAATCGGATTGAGACATTCTAATACTTTCTAGAAAGCTAAGAGACAGAGCTACAACTTTTATTTTGAAGCCAAGAGATGATTCAAAGTGCACCAGTATCGGAAAATTCGTTGAAATTTCTGCCTTTAGAATAAATTGTTTGCGTATAGAGAATGCTCCTTATTTGAATTTCTAGAAACGAAAATATAATGCAACTTATAGTGAAAATCATTAAAGTTTTAAACATAGTTTAACATATTCAGGAAAGGTTTCGCAAGTGCACTTACGAAAGCTTTCCGGAATGTGTTAAACTATGTTTAAATTAACAAAACGTACAAAATAAGGTGAATTCGTAAGTGCATTTTCGAATTCACCGAGAAAGGTCAGTTCATAAGTGCACTTACGAATTCATTCAATAAGGTGAAATAGTAAGTGTACTTACGAAGGATATTTTTAGTTTTTTAAGGGTGTGGGAGAAAACCACCAAGTATGTGAAAAAATTTCCTTTTATTTTTTAAATTTTAGCTATTTTAAATATTTATAATGAAAATAATTACAACAATGACAGTAAATAAATGAAGAATATAATCCAATTATTAATATAAAAATAGTATTACCATTAGAAACATCAAATAATATTTTGATGAATATTATATATTAGTTAGAGAATAAAGGATATATGTGTGTAAATATTTTACACTTTCAAGTAGTCACAACTATATTAAGTGTTAAATTATAATATAATTTTTAAATAAATTATATAATATTTTAATAATAAATTTTTATTTAATAACAGTGTAAACTATTTTGTATTATTAATACACTACCTTTTAACTCTACTAATAAATCTATTATAAAAATAAAATAAAATAATTATATAATATAATACCTTGAGAATCTTTTTCCTCCAACTTTCTTTTCACTTTTAGTTTTACGAGACATCTTAAAAACAATTTCAGTTTTTTTTTTTTCATTTTCAATTCACTTTCTCTTCTTGACTTTTCATTCCTTTTATTTTCTTTCCGTTTACTTCCTAGGTTATAGACGTGGCTAGAGGCGATTTCGTTTCTGTTTCAATCTTGTTTCTAAGGGGATTTTAACTAAACTTGTGTATCATGTTTACCATCTCCAAGAATTGATTTGGTACAGAAACCCTTTTTCACCCAAATGACAAAAATAGCATTTGTTTTAGGGTTTAGTTATCCTGAGGATGCAATGCAACAGATCAGAGGAGCATCCATGTCTGCTCTTGACATGAAGAATTTTTTGATTAAATCTTACGGATTCAAGATAGACGATATCTATATGTCTTGATTCTTGTCCACTTCCTAGCATGGGTAACCATTCTGAATCTGTTCTTAGGCATATGACTGATGTTGCCAAAGCAAGTCAAGATGGAGACACTTTGGTTGTTTTTATGGCCGGTCACGGGAGAAAAAAATTAGAATCTATAAAACAAGACGGTAAAAGATATTTCATGGAGACGGATTATTTTAGGGCTTCTTCTTCATTGATTTCAGGTAACTTAATACATTGTAGTTTTAGTTTGAACTTGTGCCAATATATATTTTTTGGGATCTTAGTATTAGTATTATTGATGATCGTATGTTCTATGGTTTATTTGTTTTATCAGAGTTTGGGTTGACAGATGTGTTTACAAAGGTACCAAAAGGAGTATCTTTAACATTCGTAGCTGATTTCTATTATTCAGGAGGGAACAACATAGTCCTGGAGACATAGTAATAGTATTGGTACCGGTTAAAGAAGATTTTAGTCTTTTCCTTATCCGATCAATTAAGTTGTAGTGTGTGATATGATCAGTGGTCTCCTGGACGATGTCAATAAGGGTACGCGTGAATAAAGTAAATTGTCCTCCCTCAGTTCTTCTCACCAAAGCCTCTTGAGACTTTGGAGCGGAATACATGAAAATGAACGGCGGTATTTTAGATGGAGGGTGTTTGTAATCCCGAAGTGCACCTATACCACGAGTTACTACAGGAATGAGATCTTCGAATTCGAAGATCCCATTCCTGTAGTAACTCGTGGTACACCGGATTACAAACACCATCTAAACTGCATTTTTCAAAAGTCTCAAGAGGCTTTGGTGAGAAGAAGAAGAACTGAGGAGGACAATTTACTTGCTGCTCGTGATCATATCACAACTTAATTGATCGGATAAGGAAAAGACTAAAATCTTCCTTAACCGGTACCAATACTATTACTATGTCTCCAGGACTATGTTGTTCAAATGAACAACGTGACTTGCTGTTTTTAAGAGACTCAATCCAAAAAGGAAGTGGAGGCCGACCACGAAATAGCATCTTCACAAGATTGGAATACCATAACAGAAATATGGCTTATGATGATGGTTCTTCTTTATTTGATTGCAGTTCGAGGGGTGTAGTATTTAAGCTGGAGGGCGGGTTTTGAGAAATAGTAGCAAGGTTTACAATTTTAATTCAGTGGAATGGACTTTCTGTTTTTCTTTAAGAAGAATCATGAGGTTGGTCTCTTATGGTTGTTTATCGATTTTATCTTCTGTTTTTCTTTAAGAAGAATCATTTTTCAATACAGTCTTGAGAGAATGAATGCTGGGTGAAGCTAGGGCTGTTAGTGATTTTATCATTTCTTAATTATGAACGCATCTCATAAATCAAATGTATGAAAGGTCAAAGACTTGATACTTCCAAATGCATATGTGGTGTTAATGGGTGTCTCTTTTTGTGTTTTACATAAAATTTACTTTAATAAATAAAATCTAAGAAAATGAAAAATTATAATTAACGTTTTTTTTGTCTTGGAGTATTTGAGCAGAGGTACTAAGGATTTATTTTAATTTTTGTTATCTATGTGTTGGCATGGTTTACTTTTCAGTTTTTTAAATATTGCATCAACAAACTTTAGTTAATGGAGTATGATCTAAATTATTAGATTAGACTTCAACTGTTATAAATGTTAGTTATTACTTTAAATAGATTACATTAATAACCAATGAGTATCATCTATCCCACCAAGTCATATTGAAATTTTTACACTATCAATCCATCTTTATTAAACTCATGAAAATAATATATACTAAAATAATCTTTAAAAAAATAAGTTTGAACTGTAAACTAAAATTTAAAGATTTTTTTTTAAAAAAATTTAAACAAAAACTACTACTAATTCTAGAAAACATTTAAGTAGACTAATTTCTTTTGCAAGTGAGCTTTTTATTGTAAAAGAAAAATATTTTATATTATGTTTTTAACCAAAAAATATTTTAAAAAATACTACAAATTAATCCACGGTAAAAATTAGAGGTGGCAAACGGGCATGCCCGTCCCGTTTAGGCCCGTCCCACGAAAACCCGCAAAAAAACGGAGCAGGACACTCAAAGGAGTAGACGCAAACTCATTTACTAGATCCGCCCTATTTATTAACTGGCATGCGGACATACCAAATACTCTTTAAATTTTTTTCACTCATGCTATAAATTAAAAACATACATCATTAATAAAATAATGTAGTTAAAAATTAATACATACTTGTAATATCCTACTTCCAAATCCAATAATTTAATTCAACATAAGTTCAACAAACATTACATCAAAACAAACATAAGTAGTCAAAGAAGCATTACATCAAAACAAATATAAGTAGTTCAACAAATATTACATCAAAACTAACATAAGTAGTTCATCATAAGTTCACATTGAATAGTTTCATTCTCCAAATCAATCACATTCAAATTCAAACTAGTACAAAAAGGTTAATTTACATCTGTTTTTAATTTAATTTACACTCATTAAATTTAATAATAATCAAGTGTATATTCATCGGGTGAGAAATATCTAACGCATTTGCACCTGTTTAAAAATCATGTGTAAATACGTTCTACGTTAAATCCTTTTTTATTAAAAAACAGGTGTAAATACATTTTTAATTACACCCTATTTTAATTAAAATCGGGTGTACATACGTTCTTATTTACACCCAATTTTAATAAAAATCAATTGTATATACGTTTTTATTTGCACCCTATTTTAATCGGATGTACATACGTTCTTATTTACACCCTATTCAAATATAATTTTACACCTTTTTTAAATATAATTTACTTCCTTTGTGAATGAATAAATTATATTATATTTAATTTTATTTACATCCTATTTCTTATGCTACATTACACCCTATTTTAGTTATCACATTTTTCATATTTCGTGTACTAAGAAATCGTAATATTTCAAATACTATAAATCATACACATAAAAATCATATTCCATATACTAAATCATAATATTTTTCATATTTACCAAAAAGTATTCAAAATCATATTTTTGTACTAAGAAGTCATAATATAAACAACAAAGTAATTCAACCAACTCATAATATTTAATATCACTTTCTTCATATATAAGTTTTCTTCTTCTTTCACTTTTGTTTTAACAACATTTCTATGTCCTTATCCTCTTCAGCCATTTGCAATTGGTCTCGTAGATTTTGCTATATAAGATTCATATATAAGATTCTTTGCTATATTTCAGCACCAATTTATCATTTTGAGAACCATCACCTTTAAAAAGCTCTTGATCGGAATGAAGGAGACCCTGTTTGTATAAGAAACTCTTTCAGAAAGCTCTTGATCGGAATGAAGGAGACCCTGTTTGTATAAGAAACTCTTTCAGAAAGTCTTGATAAAGTTGACCAAGACTCTCGGCAGAGTGAACATGAGTTTCAATCATTTGGCTGGTTCTTGAAGTTCAAATCATATTTCATGTCCTTAGTGTAAAATTTTGAAGCTTCTATATCCATACCTATTTTATTTAATGTGCATCGTTGTGTTTCATTTTCTGATAAGTACAAGTGGGTAATCAAATCCTGCAACAACATATAATAATGAAAACACGTCTTACCTCTCGGTATAACAAGCCTTCTCAATGGCATCGATTAGTAAAACAAGCCTCTCCCTGTTATCCTGAACATTTGGAGCAAATCCTCCTTCGTCACCAACGTTACAAGCATCTTGTCCATACTTTCCCTTGATTATGCCCTTTAAAACTTGATAGACTGTTTTAGTACATATAACCATGTTAAACTGCAATCACATCGGTTAATCGATAGAACGATTTTTAAAACATTGATTTTAGCAAACTCAATCAGGTTGAGCAGTAATCAAAAACACACTTTTGAAGCTGATTCCTGAAATTCAATCCATACGATAAATTATGTCAAAAATATTGCATTATCACCTAGTAGATATCTATAGTCAAACATAACTTTTTATAGCATTCCTTGAGTAACAAGTAATAAACATGTTTAAAATTTTTAGATAAGATGACATTGAATTCATTCAAACAAATGAAATGCATATACTTCCAATTTAGATATTAAAAAACCAAAGAAAACATTCCAAAGGTGCTACTTGAGTTTGAAGTAATGGATGTACCTTTCTCATCACCATATGGCAAAATTAACCATATTAGCACAGGTGCTACTTGAGTTAGAAGTAATGGATGTACCTTTCTCTCATATGTAACCACTGCTCCTTTTGCCTTTCTTGGTTGATCGTCCAACGCTGCAAATGGACTCAACGTTTTTCCGGAGAAAAACAATTTCATTGTTGAAAATTAGCAACGTGGCTAGAGCACCTGTGGCTGTAATGTCATCTGAAGTTATGACAAACTCCAGTGTTGGTTTCACATAAGATCCCTCTTAATACATTATTGCATGATTGGTTATACATAGGAATACATTATTTATTTATAAGAATACTAGTATTGATATAAATAAATAGAGAAAATCACTCATGTAAACTCATACTCAATTTTATTTCACTGTATAAAAAAATGATTGAATAGACAAGTTTCACCAAAAACAAGCAAGAAAAAGTTGATATTATTAAATATGCATGATTATAGGAAACAAAAGAGGTGAAAAAGGTAAATGTACTTGAATGAGCTCCATGAGGAAATGAACATCTTTTGCATAAAGCTCCGCAAAGAGATTCTTGACAGCATGGTGAAGATCCTCAGTCAAAGGATTAGATGCTCCGCCAATAGAGAACTTATATCTTCTTATTTGTTCAATGTGTTGTTTTGGTAAAGCCATAATGAAGAAGAAGAAGAAGAAAGTGAAAAACGAAATATGTGATGAAGAGAAGAAACAAGTGTGAGTTTAGTTGAAACAAGTGTTCTTATATATTTTTTTTTGAAAAGAGAAGCTGTAAAGTTTTTCTTACAGAAAAAGCTACTATAAAGTTGGTTATTTATTGCTTATTGGATAAGTAATCATGTAGAGTATACTAGTATTCTTTTCTTGGATTGGATAGAAATAAAAAAGTTCATACTCCAGAACCTTTCGTGTCACTGGAATTGAAACACCTTCGGGTAGCCGAATCACCTCGCCTGAAGAATGGAGTATTTAATGATGATTGTGACTTATTTGAATTTGTATGTTAAATTAATTGTGAATAATTAACCATACCTGATCTGTAAGCATAAACAATAGTCTCCCCATGCCATTCAACACCAGTTACTTGGTTAAAGAGATCAACATCAGAGGCACAAACAGAGCTAGTAGGTGTGCCGGGAGATATATCGTGGATGCGAGTTTTCTTCTCTACCAGTACCTTGGCAGTTAAATACACCAACAACTCCAGTACATTTGTTCATGTTCCATATTTTAAGCAGACTGAAAATTACAACTCAAATTAATAAACAAGTCTTCAAGTTATGTCTAAGAAACAATTTTGAAGTTAAGTAAAAACAAACCTAGTCCTATTTCTCACCGGATCAACAAATAGAGAGTCGCGCCTTCAAAGACCGGAAGACCACGGCACTGCCATTCGGGGAATGGCTTTGCCAGATGGAATCCATTAGAGTCGGCTATAGGCAAAACAAATTTCACAACATCTTCATTCTCAATTTGGTTTATTGAACATGTACTGTATACAATTCTTTCCAAATCTGGAACTGCCAAAGAAACAATTCTTTTAAGTATTGTCGGAACAAAACAAAATAGAGTTGAAAATGAGTAACAAACTAACTCACAAAGGAAGGCATGCTGAAGAGCTTTTCTCTGAAAAGCTGCAAGCTTATTCAATCTTTCCGTGTCAATATCACATGTTGCTTTAGATAAAAGCAGATGGTCTAGTCTAGAAGCGGCAGTACCAGAGCCTGAGTAGGAAGGATCTAAAAGAGTAGCTTTTAACTGCAATGATAAAACTAATAACAGTTACACACAAAATGAACAAGTAACATGAAAGAAAAACATTAGGGATTAGTAACTCAGTAAAATATACTTTACCTTAGAATATGAAGGCTCCTACAAATTTATGTTCAAGAAATCCTCATTGAACTTAGCGTTAAGTTAGAAGCATTGCAACACAAACTAGCTTCACTCCCCCTCAATTTTCATCAACTTTAAAGAATAACTATTCTTTGATCTCACAAAGAAGTACTTAAATTCGGTTAGTTCACTGATAAGAAATTGAGATACTACTTTATTATGAACAAGGTCTTCATTAATGCAAACCATAGTTTCTGAAACAAATACTAGGTCCTAACATCTGTGATCGTCCGATCTATCGGTCAAAAAATAAGTTGACTGTTTTCTTCAAAATCTAAAGTTAGAGCCTGAGATATGGACTACCTGATTTAGATCAGACCATCATAAATTTACTGACTGAATGGCTTTCTAGTTAGATGTTATGCTTGAAGTTAAAGCTTATCCATGCTAACAATTGTTTTAGGATGACTCGAAATCTAGGCTGAGCTGTGATATGGACGGCCTGATTTTGATCGGACTGTCATATAGTTAACCTGACTGAATCCGTGCACTCACTGACTGCAAGGAATTTTGATTTCTAGTTAAATGTTATGCGTGAATTTAAAGCTTATCCATGCAAACAATTGCTTTAGACTCGGAATGTAGGCCAGGTTGTGATATGTGAACATGATGGATGAGAGTGTTCTGTGCATGTCAGAGTTAATGAAAATATTATTAACTTGATTAAGTATTTGAGTAGTTACGTTAGCATTACAACAATCAGAAGATTACTTAGTAGAGGCTTTAACATTTTGAAGTATAAAAAGCATAATCAAGGGAAATTCAAAGATCTACATCCTATTAAAATATTAGCATCATATAATTTCACTTAAATAATGCCTAAAATATCAAAGCACCTTTAGCCTTGGGGATCTTCTAGACAAGGTCATCACACGGTGATAACAAATCCAATACAACTTTAGTAGTCCACGCTTAAACTTAAAGTATTTGAATGAAATCAATGACGAAACCCTCATCCACTTGCTTTTGAAGCATCTTGATGAAAAAATCTAGGTAATCAAATCTCGCAACAAATTAGCTCTGATCTTTTGAGAAATATAGAGAATTGAGATCTAATTCAAACCCCTGAGAAGTAGCCTTGTTAGCTTGATGATAAGAAATTCCTGACAATCATGAATGACAACCCGAGTTCCACATTTTGCTGCTTGTAGAAGAATAACCAGACAAATCACAAAAATCGGGTTTATTAAATATGTACACCTCAAACCAATTAAAACCCTAAAATCGCATTACCACTAAATTCTTGAATCTCATGGTATTTTAATAAATGTGAATGCATGCGTATGATGGTGAAATATAAGTCAAATGGTGTCGAAATGAAGAGGGTAAATTTTAGGGTACAATACCTCATACTTGTGAGGGCTAGATATCCACTATTCACTCTAAAAATCTTAATACTTTCTTGTACCTCTTTGTGCTCTTTCTTACTTTACACCAGAGTTTCTTGCATGTACACCCCCTCCTCTTCATCAATCTCAGCTCGACAGATCATCATCTTCACGGTTCATCTCAGATTTTGATTAATACACCAGATCAGATTTGAATACTAATTCGAAAATTGACATGTAAACTAAAAATTTATTTTGGATGCAAATGAATCAAATGAACTAGTTAAAAATAATACACGGAAAAAAAATCGGGAGAAAGTTAGAGTGTGACAGTAAGGTATTAGCACCCTAAACATCTACAGTACTCCGCATGAACCTTTTTGAAAATTTGTATATGGCTACAAAAAGATATGTACAAAATAGATGGTGGGGAGATGAGAAAAGAATTATTTTTTGTAATTTTTTATTTGATTAAGTTTCTAATGAGCTTTAGACCTACATACTGTCATACCCCAAAATTTGTCCTCCTACTTCTCAAGACATTTTACATATTCATGCTCAAGAATTTCTCAAGGGTTGACCAGACAAACCCTCTCCTAAGCAATTAACCCAAACTAGGGTTTGGATATCCCCAGATCAAGGTGGTTTCCAACATATCCATTGGCCTTCATGCCTCATCATATGCTTCAAATAATCTCCATGTCAAGTTTCAAGCCTTAAAAGTCAAGTTTCCTCAGACAATTGCTCAGATGACTGAAAATCAATTGTACTGGACAAAAAGTCAATTGTGGTCAACATACAGTCAAACTTCATAATTTTTGGTCAACATACATATTTTGAAGTGATATTCATCATTTGATCAAGGTTTGATCATGATTCATCAAGAAAACTCTAGATTTGATCAAACGTCAAACTTTCCAAATTAGGGTTTTTTGAACAAAAAGTGAACAGAAGTTTGACCAGCCATAACTTTCTCATACTTTGTCAGAAATTTTTCCACCACATCTCATTTTAAAGAGAATTCAATTCTCTACAAATTCATGTCTCACAAGCTAGGTCAAAAAATGCTTCATTTGGAAGATATGGATCAAAACATTACAGGTCCTTTTCAAAGTTAACAAAAAGTCAACTTTTTGTAAAGAAGTGTTATTGAGAATGGAAACTTCAATAGAGATGAAACCAAAGAGGTTGTTTAGAGGATATCTAGATCCTTCCAAAAAGTCCAAGAACACCCAAAAATGTTAAAAATTGAGCAAGATACACCTTGCACAAGTTAAGCATTTTTGAAGAGGTGCACAAAGAGAAATATGTGACAAATGCAATTTTTTTCTAAATGGGCTTATAATTGTATGATCCAAACTAGATCTTAATATTATCCATGGCCTCATGACACCTTGCCACGACCTTTTCCTATTTTTTTTAATTTTTTTTTAAATTTAAAAGCATTTAATTCAATTTTAAATTAAATAAAATATGAAAACAAGGTATAAAACAAGTTGGGTTTGATTTCTATCAATCTTGAGGACCAAGGAAGCCCACAATACATGCCAATTTCGTGCAAGATCATACAAGGAAGAGAAAATCAAATTTTGGAAAGATTTGATGAAAATTAACAAGGAAATATTTTTGCATTCAAAGCCATATCTTTTTTCATTCTTTTTGATCAAATCTCTTGCTCTATAAATACCTAGCACATTCACAAGACCAGGGGATGGATTCCTTGCCTCATGAGCCAACCCTAAAAATCACAAATTTCTCTCAAAGTTGCAAAATTCGAAATCCTTGCTCCAGCCGTTTTCAGTTCATTCCAAGCATTCCATTGTGTTCCTGAGGTATTGTTGAGTAAGTCCAGGCCAAGCACTATGGTCAACCATGCTTGAATCGTGCCATACATGAACATACATTTACATATCTTTTTGAATTTCGTTTTTTAATATTTGTTGTGTTTTGTACGAAACTAACCATTGCAATGTGTTCCTGAGACATTATAGAACAGATCTGGATGGTTACATGAAGCTTCTAATGATCGGAGCAGGATTTGCCATTGTTAGGGCAAAACTATTAAGAACTTCGAAGCTCAGTATACAGGGGTTTTAGGGCAAACCGATACCACTGTTGAACTCGCAGGGGTCGATTTAGGGGGGTAGCCTTGATATCTTGTTAAAATTCTCTCTATTTTGCATATTCCAAAATCATCCCACCAGAGAAGATGACCGGAGGTCCGATCTGGGGTTTTCTGGTTTGAGTCAGAAGAGAAATTTTTGCATATCTATTAATCCATGTATCTTAACTCATGGATGTATCTCCGTCCCAGCGGTTAAACTTGCGCGCACTAAGTCACTTGTTCTAGAGAGCATGGGTTCGAACCCTGCTTTTGCCATTATTTTTCATCATATCTTGCTATATTTCAGGTTTCTCCAGAAGGCTTGCCTAGAAACCACGCTTTCTGGTCCTTCATGCCACGCTCCAGGCCCCAGAAGCTCCGGCTGGCGTGCTTCCAAAGCCCTGAAGGGGTACTGGCATCTCCAGCAAGCTCCGAAAACCCAAGGTTCTGGACGTTTCCACACACAAGAATTCCCCA
Source organism: Vicia sativa (assembly GCA_021764765.1). Lineage (NCBI taxonomy): Eukaryota > Viridiplantae > Streptophyta > Magnoliopsida > Fabales > Fabaceae > Vicia > Vicia sativa. Next base: position 129,926,391 of record CM038796.1, read on the forward strand.
GAAGTATGCACTTCTGGACACGGTCAGCCAAGGGTCTCTTAGAAGCTCCAGCTTCTGGGAAAATCCTATCCAGAAGCCCTCTGACCCTTTTCACTTATTTTTCTCATATTTTATTTTCTAATTTATTTTCTTTTCAAACAATTTTCTCATGCATTTAAAAATCACCAAAAATATTTTCTTTTTGCATTTTAATTAGAAAAATGTTTATTTAATTTTTGACATAAAAATTAATATTTTTGCATGCATATTTTAATTAATTATTAATTAACCATAAAATTGACTTTTAATTGTTTTTCCTCATTAAAACCAAATCCAGAAAATTCCCAAAAAATTACTCTATCATCTAATTATCATTACTAACCTAAAATCTTTTTTCTACTAATTTCCAAAACATTTTGCTAACATTTTCTCATTATTCTGATTATCTATTTTCTTATTTCCGCATTTACAATTCTAGAAAAGATGTATAGGTCGCAAAGTTTTTTATCATGTAATAGCGTAGATTTACATTTTCTACCTTTACTTTCCGCACTCCTATATTATGTAACTTCCCCAAAGCCATCTAATAGCGTAGGATATTTACTTTCCGCAATTTACTTTCTGCACCCTATAAACTGCTAGTAATTAGACGTGTATGGCAAGATAAAAACGGACGTAGATCACTTCTAATTCCAAGATAAAATATTTGAATTTAACACACTCTTTTCACACATGCACCCCTTAGGGTAATTATCTCTCGTTGCCTTTCGAATAAATGGTCAAGTCCCTCGAACGTAGAGGTATCCTAGCACCGTTACCTACCAACTAATGGTATGGATAACACTATTCTAAAGAAAAGTAAAACAACACGAAAACGATCATTCTGAGTAGGTAATAAGACTTTTAGTTGCTTGCTCAAACAAAATACTTTTCACACCTCACACTTTTTTGTCAAAGTTCAAATTCTTTTCAAAACGAAACATTTCCAAACACTTTGTATACATTCCAACGTGAATCATTACAAAGTCAAAGTGAAATGCCTTTTCAAAACATTTTTGTTAAACACACAGAAAGCAATTTTTAAAAGATGAGCTAGAAGCAACTAAGAGCCCGTAGATAACTACAGATGGAAAGGAGTGTTAATACCTTCCCTTTTCATAACCTTCTCCCTTACTCAGAATCTAACGAAGGTCTTTTTCTGTTCTTTTCACCTTCCCTTAATTGGATAAAAGAAAAGTCGGTGGTGACTCTTGCTATCCGCAACATTTGCGATCAAAAGCAAAACAAATTCCTTAAAGTCAGTTCACCGTATTACAGAACTGGCGACTCTGCTGGGGATACACCCTAAAGAGAGAATACCTTAGGGATTTCTAGATCACTTTACTGCTTTTTGTTTGACTTGTATGCTTTACTTTTAAGGGTTGCTTGGGTATTATACTTGTGGGGGATCCTACACCCGGATCCAGGTTTCCTTAGGTAAGTAGCAATAAATCGTCGCGACCGTTAGGCGTATACCAAAACGGTCAACATGATGGCTACGTTAGTGCGACACTTTGGATGTCCTGATGCTCCTCATTTCCAAGTTGAGGATAGTATTTGGCGTCTGCGTGGTGTCATCAACACTAACTCAACTTTTAGAACCCTAATTGACCCATCTTAGCCATTAGAAGGTAGTGTGATGGTCGGCTTTGGTGTAGACTAAGGTTGGTTGATACTCGATGCTACGCTCATTAAGATCCGACTTTTGGGATGTTTTTGGTCGAACACTTGGTAGTCGTATTGAAATAAAGCCTATGAGAAAGATCAATGATATGAGATTTCTAGAACCCGGTTACTATTATAGGACAGGATGAACCCACTCAAACTTTGGTAGGGTAGACACTTATACCTCATGCATGCCTTAAACCTAGGGTTATTGTGTGATTTGCTTGTGCTTGTTAAACATGACATCATAACATTGCATATCATTTCTAATTATTTCAAGGACCTAGGGATTTATCTTTGCTCTGATTTGTAGGGATTATGGCTTCTAGAAAGACTATTCGAATCAACTTTATGGGTATACCTTCTAAACTCAAAGAATTGGTTTCAGAAATTCCCGGTCATGCTCAGTTTGTCAAAAGACATGGTTATCTACTTGACTTGGTTATCTCCGGTTTTGAAGAACATATGATGCACGTCTTATTCCAGTTCTTTGATCCGAAACACCATTGCTTTACATTCTCAGATTATCAGTTGGTTCCTACCTTGGAAGAGTTCTCTAAGCTACTTGGGATACCTATTCTTGATCAGATGCCATTCACCGGTTCAGAAAAGACTCCTAAGTATGAAGACATTGCATCAGTGTTACATCTAAAGCGCTCAGACATTGAAGCTAATTGGGAAATAAGAAGCGGAGTTAAGCGTTTACTTGCTAAGTTCCTAATAAAGAAGGCTCGAGAATTCCTCAAAGCTATGAGTTTTCATGCATTCGAAGACATTCTGGCCTTACTAATCTATGGTTTGGTGCTATTTCCTAATCCAGATCAGTTCATAGACATGAACACCATCAAGATATTCCTTACTCGTAATCTTGTGCCTACTTTACTTGGAGACATTCTACATTCTCTCCACACTCGTACTATCAAAAGACAAGGAACTCTCATGTGTTGCATACCGTTACTTTTCAGGTGGTTTATTTCGCACCTTCCTTAATTAGTATTGAAGAACGAACAAAGATTGAAGTGGTCTCAAAGGCTAATGTCACTCTCCCATTCAGATATCCGTTGGTGTCTTTTCTCTCAAAAGGACTTCAAATTCATTGAGCGTTGTGGGAAATTCCCTAATGTACCACTCATTGGCATAAGGGGAGGTATCACTTACAATCCTTCTCTAGCTCTACGTCAGTTTGGTTATGCTCGAAGAGATGGTCCTCATGATATGCTTCTCCAAGATATTGTGTTCGACTACAACCACGATCTCCAAAATTACCATCGAAGGTTCATACACGCTTGGGGCATGGTAAAGAATAATGATACCAAGACTTTGGGGCACCAAAACTCCATTCCTTGGGAACCTTGCCTCAAATGGGTGCAAGCTCGAGCTCAAAACCTCATGACGCCATTTACACCCGTGTTACCAGTAATTATGGAACCCGTTGCTATAGGTGACGTACCCTATATTGTCCTCCATCCTGACATGCCTACTGATTTCGAATACTTGAAGAGATCCTAGATTCAACTAAAAGAGGAAAGGGATACATTCGAAGCTCAATGCTATGCAAGCGAGAAGAAGGTACTAGAGTTGACAAAGCTACTTCACGAGGAACGAAACATCAACGCCTACTTCAACACCAAGAGGAAACACCCATGGGAAACTTAGAGCTCTAGGATTTTTGTTCTTTTATTTTTATTTTTCTGAACTATCTTTTGTACTTAAAAAGAAAAAGAAAAGAAACAAGAAAGAAACTAATAAAAGTTTGTTCGTGCTTGTTTAACAAATTTAAATTCCTAAGGTCCTTGAAAACATTGCATTGCATTGCATAAACATCTCATATCATGGCATAACATCGCATAACAGGTACGTTGAAGATCGGTTTTCTCATTTTCTCGCTATTTATTTTAGCAGAAATGGCTCTTGAATAGACTGTCAAAGATCTTCAGGCTCAGAATGCTCAGTTCCAGGAAATGTTCACCTGCTTGGTCCAAGGCCAAGAAGATCTGAAGAAACTCATCAACAGAAAGAAGAGGGTCATTGGTGTTCTCAACTTGGGAAGACGTCACAAAGGGGGTCCTAGAGTGGTCAGCCGGATAGAACTCTCAGACAAGAGTGTCGAAACTGAGGGAAGTGTCAAGAACAACGAAGAAGACCAACGTGAGCCTGAGAACAAAGAAGAAGGCTATGAGAGCGAGCAGTACTCTTTTGAGGATGACAAGTACAAGCAACTTGAAGACCGTCTGAATGCTGTGGAAAATCTGAAGATGTCCGGGCTGAATTTTGATGATCTGAGTCTAGTTCCTGGTGTGGTGATTCCTCGCAAGTTCAAGGTTCCTACTTTTGCTATGATGGAATTTATTTTCCAAAGCTGCATTTGAAGTCATATGTTCAGAAGATTCATCCTCACACTAATGACAGGAAGCTGTGGATCCATTTCTTTTAAGAGAGTTTATCCGGAGCTCAGTTGGAGTGGTATTATCAGCTAGAGAGTACCCACATCCATACCTGGAATGACTTAGCAAATGCTTTCTACAAGCAGTACCAATATAATTCTGAATTGGCACCCACTCGCATGCAGCTTCAGAGCATGTCTATGGGTCGTGATGAGAAGTTCAAAGAGTATGCTCAGAAATAGAGAGATCTAGCAGGGAGAGTTCAGCCGCCCTTGTCCAATAGGGAGTTGGTTGATATGTTTATGGGAACACTGACATGCCCATTCTTCAATCATCTGATTGGAAACTCTTCAGCCGGATTCACCGAGCTGATATTGACAGGAGAACGCATTGAAGTTGGAATCAAGAGCGGAAAGATTCAGATAGAGTCATCCTCAAATGCTGCGAAGAGATCTTTTGGTGGAAAGAAAGAAGCCAATGCTGTGTATGGTCAGAAAAGCCGAGCCAAGACCGACCGTGCTCAATCTGTGGGTGGGGGCAGTTGTGATCTCCAATCCTACATCAGCACAACCTCAGCGAAACAACGCGCGTAACCAGAATGCGCCACGAAGACAGTTTACGAAGATCAGCATGCCTTTGTCGCAAGCATTGCAACACATGTTGAAAGCAGGGCTGATTACCTTACGGGATCCTCCTCAAAACATCAACACTTCCTCTCCGAAGTACAATCCTAATGTAAGGTGTGCATACCACTCCAACATCCCAGGGCACGACACCAATGACTGTTGGGCACTGAAGAACAAGATTCAGGATATGATTGACGAAAGAGTCCTCAACTTCACACAAGATGGTCAGATTGAGTTTTTCTACCACCCATCAAATACCGGAACTGCAAGGCGTACAATCTAAACTGACGAGTTCAGGCGGAGAAGCTTTCATTTATTTTAATTTTTAGTTGTAATTTCTTTTGTTTGCTTGAACATTTATCCTTATGTTAAACTTTGGTTTTTTTACATTAATGCATTGCGCGTGTTTGTCTTGAAATAATCCATTCGTTTCACTATATTTAAATTGTGTTTCTTACTGTTTGATATTCAACTCTTGTTAAAACGGTAAGCCTTTAGAGGGAAGATGATGAAGATTATACCATAACTTCTTACAGTATGCTTTTGAACAGAGGGCGTTGACGATGTACAGGCCTTGTTTCAATTTCCAAACAGTGGAGATATAAGTGTTAGTGTTTTAAGTTGGCATTACTTTTTGGTAAAACTAGGCCATGGCAATGTCTTGCTAAATGTCATGACATTCAGATATTGAAGATAAATCCTACTTGACAAGGATGTTTAAAGTACATTTGAAGCTAAAGTCTCAATTCTCAAAATATTCGATGTCATAACGATGTTATGACATTCGGTGTGACATTCTGCAGAATCTTTTTCTGAGATTTTCGTGAAGTTTGTTGAGTCAGTATTATTATTTGTTATTAGATTGTATGCTCACATGGCTGTTAGGTTAATCTTAGTTAAACCTAAATTGGTTGTTGATAAGACCAAGTTTTTAGGATTAATTAAGTGAACTCTAGCTATCTTTATGGAAGCCCAAAACTGAAGTTTAAGGACTGCTTCTATAAAAGGAATAGAACCCTTACTTTGCTGCTGCGCCTCTAGAATGTATTGAAGATTTAGCAGGTTGTTATTTGTGTAATTCTAGTTACTCTTGTGAGCCGAGCAATTATCAATTGATAAGTGCCTTGGACTAGGATTTGGTTGTAAGGGTAGTTTATCACTCAAAGCTTTGAAGAACGAGTGTTTGTCTCTTGATTAAAGCTTTGAAGCAAAATCAAGATAGTTTATTGAAGTGTGTCTTCACAATTCAATTAATCAATAGGTTGATATCACTTCTGTGATTGAGGGGGAGTGAGTAGGAACTCAGGTCTGAGTAGGACTTAGATTGAAGTTGCATTGGGTAGGTTTTAAGTGAAGGAGATAAACTCGTTGGTTGGTTTATTCCTAAATTAATTCTACTAATAGTGAATTTCCTCCCTGGCTTGGTAGCCCCCAGATGTAGGTGTAGTTAGACACTGAACTGGGTAAATAATTTATTGTGTTCTTTACTGCTGTTTGAATTTATTGTGTGAATTGTTAACAGAGTGTCGACATCGTGTCATAACATTCTCGTGACATCACGATCTGCTGATTTTCAATTGGCATCGAGGCGGGCACCATGCCTGTTATTTCTGGGTGAGATCTAGGGATAATAGTTTCTGGCGTAATGGATAAGGAAGGAGGATTTGGAGGTAAACCACCTATACTGGATGGATCTAATTATGATTACTAGAAACCTCGTATGGTTGCCTTTTTGAGGTCACTGGATATTAAAGCTTGGAGAGCTGTTGATAAAGGATGGAAACATCCCACCAAGCTTGAGAAGGATGGAACCACTGTCTTGAAACCTGAGGAAGAGTGTGTTCGCGTTAAAAAGTGTCGCGCTAGAGGATTTGAACGTGAATTCAGATTCTCTGGCTCGAAACAATTTACTCTTGTGATTTGTTTATAAAGATGTCGCGAGCATCAAGCTTTATTATTTTCAACACAAGAAAGATGATTTAATGATTATGAAAAAAGGGGAAAGCTGTTAATACATTCAATTGATTTTGATATGTGTAACGACTAGCGCAAACTAGACACAACGCATTGGGGAGTATTCCGGGTAAGGGGGTTTGTTATATAAAGGGAATAGATGGAGCACCCTAAATATATATAGTTATCTATAGCTTTATATATGAATATGTTTGATATGTTTGTGTGTTTTAATTTCTATTTCTATGATTGGGAAAGTTTCTCCTTTGGATTTTAAGAAACGGTAAATTATGTGGGATCCTAGTGTTTGTTATTATTGTGCTCGCAAAGATCTTTGGATCTTCTGCATACATATCCCCTAGTGGGAATCAGAGCATTTGTAGCTCGGATCTAAAGGGATCTATGGTTTGTTTGGTCTGAGGGAGAAAGAAATTTGCTCGGCAAGGATGAGACCTTGTGCCTACGTATTCTCAAAAGGATGTTGAGAAAGTCAGAGCAATCGTAGTTCCCACTTATGCTAGTGGAAAGCAACGGGATGTTAGTAAGAGACAGACAAATGTCATCTTAATGAAAAATGTATCTAATCTATTTCATCACATACATTTTTGAAAAGTTTGACTGATTGAAATCTTTCGTCGTAAGTATTAGGTGTTTTGCTTGAGTGTACAAGCGTTACCACTTACATGTTTAAGAAAGATGTTTTGAAAAAGATGATTGAATCTTTTAACTGTAAGTATTGGGTGTTTTGCTTGAGTGTACAAGCGTTACCACTTACAATTAAGAGATGTTTTGAATCCAGAAATTAGGTCAAGATGTTGTATCTAAGATATAATGACCAATCTCTATCCAAAAAAGTCATTCAATGTTCAAAAAGTCAGAGAATACTCATGCTCGATCAAAACCCTAATTGGTCGATCCTCGATTGATCAATGAGAAAAGTTGGATATCTGAGGATTAGATGTTGATGTTTTGATCAAGATAGGTCAAATGAAGTGAGTAAAACTCAAACCCTAATTGGTTGCCTCTTGAATCATATGAAAATCTGATGAAACCCTAATTTTGACCTGTGAATGCTACACCCGACTAATGCTGTTCTGAACTGTTAGTGATGCAATGATGCAAATGTAAGGTGGTATATTTGGTCAAAAAATGGGGTATGACAGAGTGGAACAAAGAAGAAGAGGAGCTAGCACTGGGGAACTCTAAAGCATTGAATGCCTTATTCAATGGTATTGACAGAAATATCTTCAGACTAGTTCATCAATGTGAGCTGGCCAAGGATGTTTGGGACACTCTCAAAACTACTCATGAGGGGACATCCAAGGTAAAGATGTCAAGACTTCAGATGCTCACTACCAAGTTTGAGAATTTGAAGATGAAAGAAGATGAGACCATTCATGAGTTTCACATGAATATCTTGGAGATTGCCAATACCTCAGGAGCACTTGGTGAAAAGATGTCAGAAGAAAAACTGGTGAGAAAGATTCTCAGATCATTGCCTAACAGGTTTGCAATGAAAGTGACTGCTATAGAGGAAGCTCAGGACATCAACATTCTGAAGGTGGAAGAACTTGTTGGATCTCTCCAGACTTTTGAGATGGGAATCAAACTGATGTGAAGGAGCATAACACTTGTATCCAATACTGAAGAGGAATGCAAGGTGGATGATGAAGAGAAGATATCTGAAGCTATAGCTATGCTTGGAAGACAGTTCAACAAGCTCATCAAGAGAATTGATCCAAAGTCAAGGTTCAATGTCAAGGACATTTCATCGACATTAGCGATCTTATGACTCAAAGAAGATCCAAGTCAAGAAAAAAAAAGGAAGCAAAGGTGTCATGGTTGTGAAGGATATGGGCATATTAGAGCTGAATGTCCCACCTTTCTAAAGAAACAAAAGAAAGGGATGACCCACTTGGTCCGATGGTGACTCAGGAAGTGAATCTGAGGAAGAAGCAGCCAAACTTGTCACTGCTCTCTCGAGTGTGCAATTCGATATGGATTCTAGTGATGAGGAAGTGACATTTGAAGAGCTTGAGACCTTCAAGAAGTGTGTAAGGAGTGGTGAAGTATGTCGCAAAATGAGAAATGTAAAAGCGATTGTGAAGTTGGAGTCGAGAATGTGAAGTTGGAGGTCGAGAAGAAGGAAAACACACCACTATAAATCACCTCAACAATGAAATTATATCGTTGAACTCCAAACTTGATCGATGTCTAAGTCTGTCAAAATGTTGACATCCGTCGATAAGTTGAAGAAATCCTGCACTTGACAGAGTGCGGGAAATAAGCATGGTCCAGGATATGAAGTCGCAAAACCATTGGTGACAAGAAGAAGAACAGACCTGGCAAGCCAATGTCAAAGAAGATGTCTCACCACAAGACAAGAAATATGTCTGGCTCAGGATATGTGGAGGCTAAAAAATTTGTTGATAACAAAAAGAAGAACAGACCTAATAAACCAATGTCAAGGCAGATGTCACAACATTGGGCTCAACATCAAGATCAAAGAAACGTCAACAAAAAGTTTCAAAGATGGAGATGTCATTATTGTGGAAGGTTTGGTCATATAAAGCCTTTTTGCTTTAGACTACATGGATATCCTAATCAAGTTTCTTATGTGAAGCCTAAGACCAACAAGGTATCATACACTCAACAATGGAAGAAGAAAACTGCAGCTCTGATAGCTCACACTTCTCTTAGAGTGTCTGCCAAGGAAGATTGGTACTTTGACAGTGGGTGTTCTAAGCATATGAATGGAATCAGAAATCTTCTGAATGATGTTAAACCTCATTCTACCAGGTTTGTTACTTTTGGAGATGGAGCTAAAGGAGAAACCAAAGGTGTTGGAAACTCAAACTGGTCTGGAGGTCCAAATCTAAATGGAGTGTTGCTGGTGAAAGGTCTGACTGCTAATCTCATAAGCATAAGTCAGCTATGTGATATAGGATTCAAAGTCAACTTCACTAAGTCTGAATGTCTTGTAATCAATGACAAACAAGAAGTGGTTATGAGAGGAGTCAGATCAAAGGACAACTGCTATATGTGGGAATCTGAGAACACCAACCTGTCTTCTGTGTGCTCTACAGACAAAGATGAAAAGGAGGTAAAATTGTGGCACCAAAATCTTGGACATTTACATCTCAGAGGAATGAAAAAGATTATTCCCATGAAGGCAGTCAGAAGGATACCAAGATTTCACATTGATGAAGGGAGAGTCTATGGTGAGTGTAAGGTTGAAAAGCAAACCAGAATGTCACACTCTATGTCTAGACATATAACCACTTCTAAAGTGCTGAAGCAAGCTCCTATGGCCTGGTATGAAAGGCTGACCAAGCTCCTTACTGACAAAGGATATAGGAAAGGATCCTTGGATAAAACTCTCTTTGTCAAGAATGAAGGAGGAAAGATAATGGTGGCTCAAATTTATGACATAGTATTTGGAGGAATGTAAGACACAATGGTGAGACATTTTGCCAACCAAATGCAAGCTGAATCTGGAATGAGCCTCATGGGAGAGTTGATTTATTTTCTTAGACTGCAAGTCATACAGATGGTTGACCCAACATTCCTTTCACTGAGCAAGTATGCAAGGAATTTTGTCAAGAAGTTTGGAATGAAGAATGCCATCCATAAGAGGACTTCTGCTCCTATACATTTGAAGTTGCCCAAGAACACAAGTGGAGAAAATGTTGATCAAAGCTTGTATAAAAGCACTTCTGGAGGATGTTTCTTCTTGGGAAACAATCTTGTTTCTTGGTTCAGCAAGAAGAAAAACTGGGTGTTCTTGTCCACTGATGAGGCTGAGTACATAGCAGCTGGTAGCAGTTGCTCTCAGATGGTCTGGATGAAGCAGATGTTGACTGAGTACAATGCCATACAGGATGTCATGACATTGTACTGTGACAACCTGAGTGCTATTAATATTTCAAAGAATCCTATACAACACAGTAGGACTAAGCACATTGACATTAGACATCACTTCATCAAAGACCTTGTGGAAGAGAAAGTGGTTAAATTGGAACATATATCCATTGAATTTCAACTGACTGACATTTTTACTAAAGCTCTTGAGACTAGTCAGCTTGAGATTTTAAGGGGCAAGATGGGTATTTGTCAATATGAGGAGTTGTAGCAATTAACTTTGTTTACAACAAGGAATGGAAGAGACCTTTTATTTCAATTAATTATAAGTGGGTCATTTAATTATTTTCATCTTATTTTTAAAAGGTCCAAGAATAGGAAGAGACTCCTTCATATAATAGTTTCTTCATTTGAAAGTATCATATTTTCTTCAGCCAAAAGATACTCTCAAACCCACTGCCATTTTCGCTCTCATTTCCTCAAAACTCTTCAGTAAAATATGTCTTCATCCACTTCATCATCTCAAGAATCTGGTTATACATCTCCTACCATGGCTGAGGTTAGGGCAAATGTTGAAACCATGCATGTTGAAGCTCTGAGGATTACTCCACTTTGTGCAATAGCAACTGACCCTGAGAGAGTCAAGAAACTGCGTACAAGGAATGCACGAAGGTCACAAGCATCACCTTCTGGTAAGACCTCTGAACCATCTTCTTCTGTACCCCCAGAAATAACAAACAAAGAGGGGTCTAGGTCTGTGCATGAAGCCATTACTAGGATAGTGACTAGTATCCTAAATGAGAACCAATCTGTACCTGGGGTTTCTGTCCCTCTAAACCAAGAGTCTGCTAGCCCTAGTTTAGTAGCTGATCCAGATGTCACTGAGAATGTCAAGACATCTGATAATCATGTCAAGGAAACACCTATGAATCCTGATACTGAAACTCCCATTGATTCTCCTGTAAAGAATGTTGTTAATCCCTCTGTTCCAGTTCCTGAAGTGTGTGAGGATGATACTCCTATTGAACCTCTTATTGTGAATGAAGATGAGATTTTTGATGGTATTCTTGAGGAATCTCCAGCAAAATGTAACTCTGTTAAAACTCCTGTGAAACCTGCTGACTATATCTCTGACAGTATTCTAGAAGAGACTCTAGAGAAACCAATTGGTGATGATCTTGAAAATTCTGCAACTCAAGATTCTGAGGACTTGGCTGAACCCCCTGTTATTAATCTAGATGAGGAATTCTCTGATAATGACCTCATTGCTAAAGTTAATCCTAGCATTGTCAGGAGGGTGATGAATAGGAAAGGGAAGCAGAATGCTATTCCAAGTCCTGTTCAGGAGAAGGTTGTTAAAGTTGCTCATAAGACTCCTAGGGTTGAGAGCAAGACTGAAGAAAAATCTGGTAAAGACAAGGCTGGGACCCCCAAGGGGAAGAGTAGGGTGAAGACTGTTGGTGGTATCTATAGGCCAAAGAGAACCCCGATTGTGAAGAAGAGGAAGGTACCTGAACAATCAGAACCTGATGATGATTCTGATTTTAATGTTGAAGAGAATGTCTCAGACATTCATCCAAGAAAGAAGCCTTCTCTTGGAAAACTTCCCAAAGTCCCTGAAGTGGCAATTGACAACATTTCCTTCCACCACCCTGAGAATGCTAACAGGTGGAAATATGTGTGTTTGAAGAGAATTGCACTTGAAAGGGAACTGAATAAGAGTGCCCTTGAATGCAAGGATGTTATTGATTTGATTAAAGAAGCTGGATTAATGAAGACTGTGGTGAAGTTTTCAAATTGTTATGAGGTGTTGGTGAAGGAGTTCATTGTGAACTTGTCAAGTGGTTGTGCTGATGGAAGGTCAGCTGATTTCAAGACTGTTTATGTCAGAGGAAGAAGAGTGAAGTTTTCCCCAAAGTGTGATCAACAAATATTTGGGAAGATCAGATGATGCTCAACCTGAGCTAGAAGAAACTGATAATCAAATCTGTCACACAATAACTGCTAAACAACTGAAACATTGGCCAATTAAGGGAAAACTAACTGCCAGCAAACTAAGTGTAAAGTTTGCTATTTTGCACAAAATAGGTCAAACGGGTTCCAACAAACCACAAGTCCACCATCTCCATTGGTCGGCGATTCATCTTTCTGTTGGTACTAAAGCAAAATTTGATTATGGAACTTATATCTTTGAGCAAACCCTTAAACATGCTGAAAGTTATGCAATTAAGGGACCAATAGCCTTTCCCTCCCTCCTGTGTGGAATCATAATTGATCAATACCCTGACATTCTTGGTGATAGAGATTCAATATGCAAAAGAGCTCCTGCACTTGGATTCCATTACAAGCTCTTTCAAGGGAAACATGTCCCAGACATTGTCATGACATCTGCTGAGACATCAAATATCAAAGAAAAATCTCAGAAGGCAAATGTCATAGCTATGCTGAAAGCAACTTGCAAGGAGCTTGAAGCAAGAAAACAAAGTCTTGAAGAACTGATCTCTACACTTGAAAAGGAGCAAGACACAGAGGTTGAGGATGAAGGGCTAGCTGGTGATGATTCTGCTGCAAATCTGGATGAAGATGCTGATGTTGATCAAGCAACTGCTGCTGAGAGCAGTTCTGAAGATGCCTCTTTCCACAGTGCTTCTTCTGGAGAGGAAAGCACTTGATTTGTAATCCTGTGCAGTTGTTGCCTGAGTGTTTTTGTTGTTAATTTTACTTGTTTTTAATTCTGATTGTTGTGGATAATTGTAATCATTTGACAGAATTGTAACTGTAAACTTAATTGTGCTGGTACTTTTCTCAATATATGATTGAATGTTGGGGCATCTGTACTAATTCCTTTGGCCCCTTTGTGGCTAAAAAGGGGGAGAAGAACTATTGTGGGAAATTTGGGAAACTGTATGAAAATTTTTATGTGGGCAATTGTGGGAATTTGGGAAATTTGTATGGGTAGAATTTATCTTCTCTAAGTTCTAGTTTCTTTAAGCTTAGGATAGCTTAGAACTAGTTTGTTTTCTTCTGCTGCATAGGTTCTCTAATCTGTTAAGTTGTTTTAGCCAAAAATGTGCCAAAGGGGGAGTTTGTTAGTGTTTTAAGTTGGCATTAATTTTTTGTAAAACTAGGCTATGGCAATGTCTTGATAAATGTCATGACATTCAGAGATTGAAGGTAAATCCTACTTGACAAGGATGTTTAAATTACAGCTCAAAACTGGAAGCTAAAAGCTATGCTGGAATTCTGCAGAAAATATTCTGATGTCATAACAGATGTTATGACATTCAGTGTGACATTCTGTTCTGCAGAATCTGTTTTTTTCCTGAGATTTTTCAGGAAGTTTGTTGAGCTGCTGTATTATTGTTATTTGTTATTAGATTATATGCTCACGTGGCTGTTAGGTTAATCTTAGTTAAACCTAAATTGGTTGTTGATATGACCAAGTTTTTAGGATTAATTAAGTGAACCCTAGCTATCTTTATGGAAGCCCAAAACTGAAGTTTCAGGACTGCTTCTATAAAAGGAATAGAACCCTTACTTTGCTGCTGCGCCTCTGGAATGTATTGAAGATTTAGCAGGTTGTTATTTGTGTAATTCTAGTTACTCTTGTGAGCCAAGCAATTATCAATTGATAAGTGCCTTGGACTAGGATTTGTTTGTAAGGGTATTTTATCACTCAAAGCTTTGAAGCACGAGTGTTTGTCTCTTGATTAAAGCTTTGAAGCAAAATCAAGATAGTTTATTGAAGTGTGTCTTCACAATTCAATTAATCAATAGGTTGATATCACTTCTGTGATTGAGGGGGAGTGAGTAGGAACTCAGGTCTGAGTAGGACTTAGATTGAAGTTGCATTGGGTAGGTTTTAAGTGAAGGAGATAAACTGGTTGGTTTATTCCTAAATTAATTCTACTAATAGTGAATTTCCTCCCTGGCTTAGTAGCCCCCAGATGTATGTGTAGTTAGACACTGAACTGGGTAAACAATTTATTGTGTTCTTTACTGTTGTTTGAATTTATTGTGTGAATTGTTAACAGAGTGTCAGATACTGTGTCATAACATTCTCTGTGACATCACGTATCTGCTGCCAGGAATTTCAATAAGGAAGGTAATCCCTAGTCAACCCCTTTGAGCCTAAGAAGTAGAAGTTTTTTTTTTCTTTACACAAGTCGAAACCCTTAATCATAACCTGGGGCAGGGTAGTCTCTCAGTTAATCTAAAATGTGCGGTCAATCACGACAAGTAATGTCGAAGATATCCTTCTAAGTCGAAAACCGGTGATGGTTCCCTGTATTCATTAAGCCAAGCAGTCAATATCTATCAAAAGAAAAGCTCGCTAAGTCAAAAACCTATGAAGAAGACTTAAGAGAAAAATGAGACATCCCGCTGACTGTAATCTCAAAATAAACAGTTCAGGCAAAAGTTGGGGATAACAAAGTCAAAAAGAGGTCACTACAAACCCTCAACAAAAGAAAAATGTTATAAAAAAGATGATGGCTGTCTTTTCAAATAAACTTCCAGTTTCTGAACCATCACCGAATGTAAATGTTGCAATTCCAAGGATGCACAGTTAACTGAACATAGGACTGAAGAACATCACGGAGATTGGGTTGGGTACAAATAAATTTCGAGCCTTTATCCTTTGTTTCTTAAACCATGAACCAAACCATGTTATAACCCTTAAAAGTCCTAACTGAAGCACCGTTAGTTTGAAAGCGTACTGTTGTAAAAAGGTATCCTGACTCCTGTAAGGCTTACTATAATTCCTAAGTTGATATCATTTTGCTTACAAATTTTGTTTTACTAAAAATTCATTTTTACAAACTTCAAGACAGACACGAGCTTTGCATTTTAATACCTCTATTTGCATATGACTAGATGTTTGACAACAGAGGATTTTGCATGACGAATATTCAATGAATAAAGGTCCTCCCAATGGGCAAAATTACTACAGATAAAGACATCTCTGGTACTAAGCCTTTCCAATCAAGGGCATAACATGCCATCATCCAACTCATCTGGGGCAATCAGGTCAAGATTCAAAGAATCTCTCAAAAGTGCTGAATAGCCAAGGGCATAGCTTACATCTGAATCACTTGGGGCATGCTACATTGATCACAAGTTTCAGCAGAAGCCATTGAGTTACTTTCCTGTGCCGGTAGTATCATATGGTGTCAATATCATTCTCCCATAACATTCCTCAGAAGACTACTTGAGAAAGTCAAGACTATTAGGATTTCTAAATCCAGCGGTTCACCAATAACTTCAAACGTCAAATACACCAGGACATTGATCCCAGAGGTAGATGAACTCCCACATACAAAAGGGCATATTCTGACAGCGCTACAACGCTCACCACCATGAATGACGAAGACTTCTCACACCCTATGAACGCAGACATAGTCAAAAAATACTACGCATAAACGAGACCCGCTAGGTCGACTGACCTAGGCAAAAATAAGGGTGTCCTGACGAACCAAAAGGGTTCGGGCAAAAATTAAGGATATATACAAAAAAATGTACACTCGGCAAGTCGAAAACCTAAAAAGGCGGCTATGGCTAAAAAGGGTATCCCGGTAGACTGAAAACCCAAAAGGGTAGTCTAGGCAAAAGTTAGGGATTTAAGCGTACGACTATGTCTCGTCCAAATCACGTTCTCAACTTTAAGATTCGAAGGGCGCAAACCAGTTCAATCACTTCCTTCTAACAACTGAAATAACAGTTACTACAGGCTCTAGGAATTGAGATGACGACTAAAGTCACCAATATGTCCCCACAGAGTCACTTTCACAAGTAATACCTCCACAAGGTCATCTCTACAATCCCCACAGAGCCATGTCTCTCCCTGCAAAAACAAATCTTCTCCAATGAAGTATTACTTTATCATCTCCTCTCCACAGAGTTCCAACATAACAAGTTTCATCAGCTTTAAATGATCCCAGCAAGTTTCATCAGCTTTAAATGATCCCAACAAGTTTCATCAGCTTTAAATGATCCTATCAAGTTTCATCAGCTTTGAATGATCCCAACAAGTTTCATCAACTTTGAATGATCCCAACAAGTTTCATCAATTTTGAATGATCCCAACAAGTTTCATCAACTTTGAATGATCCCAACAAGTTTCATCAGCTTTAAATAATCCCGACAAGTTTCATCAGCTTTAAATGATCCCGACAAGTTTCATCAGCTTTAAATGATCCCGACAAGTTTCATCAGCTTTAAATGATCTCGACAAGTTTCATCAGCTTTAAATGATCCCGACAAGTTTCATCAGCTTTAAATGATCCCGACAAGTTTCATCAGCTTTAAATGATCCCAACAAGTTTCATCAGCTTTAAATGATCCCAACAAGGTTCATCATCTTTAAATGATCCTATCATACTGATCGCCTCAAGTGATCCCAATAAGTTTCCATCAGCTTTGAATGATCTTATCAGACTGATCGCCTCAAGTGATCCTAATAAGTTTCCATCAGCTTTGAATGATCTTATCAGACTGATCTATCTTCTCAAATTATCACATTACATTGGTCCCCGAGCAGTAACACATCAACCAATTACATCAGTCTCCGAGCAGTAATGGTTCGTCTCCAGCAGAGGTATTTATCCCTGGAAGAATATCTCAACGATCATCATTCCCCGACAGCAGCAATATCCAGACTCGAAACTTGGTCAAATAGTGCATCAGAGGAAACCTACATCTCCAGTATTCCCCAGCCAGAGGTTTCAATAAAACTTCAGGGTCATCACCTCAAAGGAGTCTTTGGACTTCGACTCCAGACAGCATTCAGATGCCCCCAACAAGATCTACGCATAAGATCCCCAGCGGAGTATCTCCCAGCTTTTATTATTCCCAGCAGCATTAATATCTAGGCTCGAAACATGGTCAGATAGTGCATCGGAGGAATCCAAGACATCTCTTTTCTCCTCCAAATCAGGGCTTTTCAACAATTTCATCCCCAAGCAGAAGTCAGAAATATCTAGCAGGGCATTCACGTCTTCTTCAAGATGGATATGTTTTGAAATATCACAATGTCTACATTCATACATTATTCATAAAAGTCATAACATGTGCATATATCATTCATACACATTGTCATATGCTCGCATGCATCATAATCTGCAAAAGTCTAACTATATCCTGTCAACGTTGTTTGCTTTTCCCCAACAGGAAAAAAATTACTTTTAGACGGAAGGTCGAGGATTAATACCCGAAGCAAGACGGGAAACCCTATCCAGAAGACTGCACGAATCTTTTCCAAATGGAAGGTCATGGATTAATACCCGAAGCAAGACGGGAAACCCTATCCAGAAGACCGTACGAATATTTTCCAAATGGAAGGTCCAGGATTAATACCCGAAACAAGATGGGAAACCCTATCCGAACGACCACCCAAGTTGTCTTCCGGCAACAGGCATTGGATCAACACCCAAAACGAGACAGGGAAGCTATCCACATTCTGCCAACTATCTGCTTCAGAATGATCAAAACGAAGATTTATTTTGGCTCTCTCTTATCAACAGCAGCTACAGAGTCTAGCGTGCGACTCAGTTGCCCTGGATGGCATCTTAAGCCCATCTCCGACTATTTGTCGACATCTCCACTTTCAGAATGCTGCATATTTGGTTAAAAACCAATACAAACCAATAAATTCAAAGGTGAGTGTTGAAGTCTAGCATACGACTCAACATCATTCTATCAGGATGGCATCTTAAGCCCATCTCCATGCTTTCTTCTTTTCAAGAATACCTGCAGAGTCTAGCGTACGGCTCATTCCCCAGCATCAGTCTCTCTAGATGGAATCTTAAGCCCATCTCCAACGTTTCTCCTATTCAAGCGACATTCTCGAGTCTAACGTACGGCTCATTCCCCAGTAAAGTCGACAATTCCTCCAAATGGCATCTGTAAGCCCATTCCCGCGCATCATCAATCAACAGCGAGTGCAAATTTTCAGGTGTACTCGAGTGTTCAATCATCTTCTACCTTCAGGTCACGAAAGGCAAGCATGCCAATATAACCCTTCCAGTACAAGAAGATTGAACAGGGGCAACTGTCATACCCCAAAATTTTCCCTCCTACTTCTCAAGACATTTTACATATCCATGCTCAAGAATTTCTCAAGGGTTGACCAGACAAACCCTCTCCTAAGCAATTAACCCAAACTAGGGTTTGGCTATCCTCAGATCAAGGTAGTTTCCAACATCTCCATTGGCCCTCATGCCTCATCATATGCTTCAAAGAATCTCCATGTCAAGTTTCAAGCCTTACAAGTCAAGTTTCCTCAGACAATTGCTCAGATGGCTGAAAATCAGTTGTACTGGACAAAAAGTCAAATGTGGTCAACATACAGTCAAACTTCATAATTTTTGGTCAACATACATATTTTGAAGTGATATTCATCATTTGATCAAGGTTTGATCATGGTTCATCAAGAAAACTCTAGATTTTATCAAAAGTCAAACTTTCCAAATTAGGGTTTTTTGAACAAAAAGTGAACAGAACTTTGACCAGGCATAACTTTCTCATACTTTGTTAGCAATTTTTCCACCACATCTCATTTTGAAGAGAATCCAATTCTCTACAACTTCATGTCTGACAAGCTAGGTCACAAAATGCTTCATTTGGAAGATATGGGTCAAAACGTTACAGGTCCTTTTCAAAGTCAATAAAAAGTCAACTTTTTGTAAAGAAGTGTTATTGAGCATGGAAACTTCATTTGAGATGAAACCAAAGAGGTTGTTTAGAGGACATCTAGAGCCTTCCAAAAAGTCCAAGAACACCCAAAAATGTTAAAAATTGAGCAAGATACACCTTGCATAAGTTGAGCATTTTTGAAGAGGTGCACAAAGAGAAATATGTGACAAATGCAAATTTTTTCCAAATGGGCTTATAATTTTATGATCCAAACTAGATCTTAATATTATCCATGGCCTCATGACACCTTTCCATGACCTTTTCCTAATTTTTAAAATTTATTTTTGAATTAAAAGTATTTAATTCAATTTTAAATTAAATAAAATATGAAAACAAGTTGGGTTTGATTTCTATCAATCTTGAGGACCAAGGAAACCCACAATACATGCCAATTTCGTGCAAGATCATACAAGGAAGAGAAAATCAAATTTTGGAAAGATTTGATGAAAATTAACAAGGAAATATTTTTGCATTCAAAGCCATATCTTTTTTCATTCTTTTTGATCAAATCTCTTGCTCTATAAATACCTAGCACATTCACAAGACCAGGGGACGGATTCCTTGCCTCATGAGCCAACCCTAAAAATCACAAATTTCTCTCAAAGTTGCAAAATTTGATATCCTTGCTCCAGCCGTTTTCAGCTCATTCTAAGCATTCCATTGTGTTCCTGAGGTATTGTTGAGTAAGTCCAGGCCAAGCACTATGGTCAACCATGCCTGAATCGTGCCATACATGAACATACATTTACATATCTTTTTGAATTTCGTTTTTTAATATTTTTCGTGTTCTGTATGAAACTAACCATTGCAATGTGTTCCTGAGACATTATAGAACAAATCTGGATGGTTACATGAAGCTTCTAACGATCGGAGCAAGATTTGCCATTGTTAGGGCAAAACTATTAAGAGCTTCGAAGCTCAGTATACAGGGGTATTTAGAGCAAAACTATTAAGAGCTTCGAAGCTCAGTATACAGGGGTCGATTTAGGGGGGGTAGCCTTGATATCTTGTTAAAATTCTCTCTATTTTGCAGATTCCAAAACCATCCCACCGGAGAAAATGACCGGAGGTCCGATCTGGGGTTTTCTGGTTTGAGTCAAAAGAGAAACTCTTGCATATCTATTAATCCATGTATCTTAACTCATGGATGTATCTCCGCCCCAGCGGTTAAACTTGCGCGCACTAAGTCACTTGTTCCAGAGAGCATGGGTTCGAACCCTGTTTTTGCCATTATTTTTCATCATATCTTGCTATATTTCAGGTTTCTCCAGAAGGCTTGCCTAGAAATCACGCTTTCTGGTCCTTCATGCCACGCTCCAGGCCCCAGAAGGGGGTACTTCTGGGCATCTCCAGGCCAGAAGCTCCAAAAAACCCAAGGTTCTAGACGTTTCCACGCACTTCTGGACACGGTCAACCAAGGGTCTCTTAGAAGCTCCAGCTTCTGGGAAAATCCTATCCAGAAGCCCTCTGACCCTTTTCTCTTATTTTTCTCATATTTTATTTTCTAATTTATTTTCTTTTCAAACAATTTTCTCATGCATTTAAAAATCACCAAAAATATTTTCTTTTTGCATTTTAATCAGAAAAATGTTTATTTAATTTTTGACATAAAAATTAATATTTTTGCATGCATATTTTAATTAATTGTTAATTAACCATAAAAATGACTTTTAATTGTTTTTCCTCATTAAAACCAAATCCAGAAAATTCCCAAAAAATTACTCTATCATCTAATTATCATTACTAACCTAAAATATTTTTTCTACTAATTTCCAAAACATTTTGCTAACATTTTCTCATTATTCTGATTATCTATTTTCTTATTTCCGCATTTACAATTCTAGAAAGGATGTATAGGTCGCAAAGTTTTTTATCATGTAATAGCGTAGATTTACATTTTCTACCTTTACTTTCCGCACTCCTATATTATGTAACTTCCCAAAGCCATCTAATAGCGTAGGATATTTACTTTCCGCAATTTACTTTCTGCACCCTATAAACTGCTAGTAATTAGACGTGTATGGCAAGATAAAAACGGACGTAGATCACTTCTAATTCCAAGATAAAATATTTGAATTTAACACACTCTTTTCACACATGCACCCCTTAGGGTAATTATCTCTCGTTGCCTTTCGAATAAATGGTCAAGTCCCTCGAACGTAGAGGTATCCTAGCACCGTTACCTACCAACTAATGGTATGGATAACACTATTCTAAAGAAAAGTAAAACAACACGAAAACGATCATTCTGAGTAGGTAATAAGACTTTTAGTTGCTTGCTCAAACAAAATACTTTTCACACCTCACACTTTTTTGTCAAAGTTCAAATTCTTTTCAAAACGAAACATTTCCGAACACTTTGTATACATTCCAACGTGAATCATTACAAAGTCAAAGTGAAATGCCTTTTCAAAACATTTTTGTCAAACACACAAAAAGCAATTTTTAAAAGATGAGCTAGAAGCAACTAAGAGCCCGTAGATAACTACAGATGGAAAGGAGTGTTAATACCTTCCCTTTTCATAACCTTCTCCCTTACTCAGAATCTAACGAAGGTCTTTTTCTGTTCTTTTCACCTTCCCTTAATTGGATAAAAGAAAAGTTGGTGGCGACTGTTGCTATCCGCAACATTTGCGATCAAAAGCAAAACAAATTCCTTAAAGTCAGTTCACTGTATTACACATACCAACAATGTGCAACGTTGAAATCAAAATCCATGTAGTTCGGGTAAAAAAAACCGAAATTTGTGTATTAGTAAATTTTAAGAAGAAGAAACATCTTATCATGTCCAAGTGGAAAACATATTTAATACCCACAATTATGAGAAAGGAGAATTCACATCATCTCAAAGTGGAGGATATAACTTAGATTTAACATCAACAAATCATCAATCAACACCCAAATGGAGAATATATCTCTTCACTACATATTGTAGAAGTATAGCGGTTTTCATCACTACAAGATCAATAAGAGTTTAATATTTTGAGAAAAGTTTTTTAAGTAAAAAGTCAGAAATGGAAAAATGGTTTGAATGAGGTTAATGACTTTTAGCCTTGTAAAATGATACCAAAGTATGATTAAATTGATTAATGATTTGATTGAGAAAAATGTTTTGAGAATGCATAGACCTAAGTCCAAGTTTATTATGAAAGCGATTCAAGTTTAAAAAACAAGAGTTTTGAAAAGGAGGGAGGAGATTTTGAAATTAAAGAAGATATGAGGGGGTGAAAGGACTATCTTTTGTACACAAAGTAAAAGCTAGGGCAAAGAACAATCTAATCAACAAGAAGCCAACACTTGACATAGAGAAGTCAGTGTAAAATTCTCTTCCTTTGGATTAAAAACCAAGCAAGCATAATACTCAGACAAATACCAAGCCTCAGATAAGATAATGCTTCAGATGAATTAAGAACGAAGAAAAAACTTCATTTTTATTTCAAGATCCCAATGTATCAGATGAAATTTCTTGAGTTCAAAATAACACCTGCACAAGAACAAACACAAACCAATGCTTGGAGTAAATCCCAAGGACTTCAGACAAAATTTGAGTTGAGTAGCATATGTACACAGAGTAATTCCCAAGCCAAATTCTAAGCTCTAATCCTAAGTCCAAGATCCAATCTCCAAATATAGGGTATAGTAACTGATCTGAACTGTCGACCAGAATTGGAGACCGCCGAGCAGTTGACAATCTTCTGAGCAAGTTGGCAAAGATGGGGTGGTGTACCTGCAAGGCACTGCTATGCTAAAATAAGCAAATGATTTAAAAGATAGGTAGAAAGTATTTGAGTGTTTTGAGTGTAAGAAAACGATACCTTGCCCCCAAAGGTATGAGGGCTTATATAATACCATAGGAGGACTCTTATTGGCTGCTGAATATGGGCCGAAATATGCGGGTCCATAAATATAGTTGTCCGATCTGACCAGGTTAAAGTCGGGCGGTCACGACCGTTTCTTACTGTTATGTCGGGAAATTAGCTCAAGATGAGCGTTCTGTGTGATGGCGGCAGACTTCGTCCAGCCCGATATGTGTCGGGCTTGTTATAGCTGGGACGCTCACGGGGAGCACCATGGCGAAGTTGTAGGGTCTAATTGGTCGCAATACCATAGAGGCATATCATATGCTCGGATGCGTTCGAGCTGTCCAGAACAGTAGCCCCCCAAGTTGTTGCGTTTCCTCATAGACGTGATGACTTGAGGAAGCAAAGAGGAAGCAAAGATGTGACGACTTGACGACACCGAGGAAACGAAGAGATGCCGAGGAAGCGAAGAGGTTAGAATTAATATCGCTTTTCTTACGTGGCCTTGAAGTAAGTGACGTGACGGTTGGCAGACCTAGGGGCTAGTGTATGATGATTGCTTCTTTTGGTGGTCCACCTAGGCCCAGAACCCAACCGTTCGCCAAGGGTTTATAAATACTGAAGGTCCATACTTTTCATAACTTTTCGCTTTTCTTACAAGTGCTCTTTTTGCTCCTGCTGTTCGACTTGATTAATTATTAATTCGAGGACAAGTTTTGTTGCGGTCGACTTCATCCTCAACTTGTTGGATCATTTGATTTATTCAAATTTCTCATCTTCTCTACTTATAAACGGTATGTTTTCTGATTCTTTTGCACTAATTTCAGTCGTTTTGGATCATGCATGTGGGGATACCTCTGGTTAGGGTTTATGTTTCATAGCGTTCTTGGCGTCAAACGGTAGTCCTTCCTTTTAGTGTCATTTTTGTGCCGCCGACGGTGCTATGATTATTTGGTGATCTAGGTCGGAGTGTTCCTCGTGTTAGAGAGGGCTTTTTGCCGGAGATATGATCCTTGTTCAATGAAGCCCTTTCACTTGACAAGTGGTGGAAGGGTGGTTCTGACGTCGATGTCGATCTCACTCATTCCTCCTACTTTTCAGGTGCTACTATGAGCGATGATCAAGGTACCCGCGGGGCTTCTATGAGTTCGGGGGAGTCCCCCTCTGGATTTACTTCTGTTGAGGAGAGCAATGGAAGCCCCCCTCTTCCCGAGGTCGAAGAGGTTCTCTCGCCGATGGCGGTCGAAGAAGTTGACGAGGATGATCCGGAGGTTTGGGCCTCCGCGGACGTGGGGAATCGTGGCTCTCAATTTCTGGATGATCCCGACGGGATATTTTCCCCGGTGAGCTCGTATGCTCCATCCAAAGGTGTTAGAGACTGGTAAGTGCACGTGCCTGCCGAAGGTGGCCGGATATGCTCGAGATACGAGCCTCCCTTCATTCATGTCTACGATGTGTGGTTTCGAGACTTGGGTTTCAGAGTCCCTTTCACCGAGTTCCAAATCGGGGTCTTCCGGCATATTCGACTAGCCCCGTCCCAGCTCCACCCAAACGCCATAGCATTTATCCGGGCGTTCGAGATCGTGTGCGAGTATTTGGAGGTGGGAGAAACACTCGAACTGTTTTTCTATATTTTTTGCCTTCAAAGGAGCTCGACAAAGGTAGAGGGTAAAATCCACTGGGGGCTTGTTTCGTTGAAGCACCAGAACGGGATGTTTTTCAAAGCGTTCCAGGAGTCTGTCCACTTCTTCAAGGATAGGTTTATGTTAATTCGACCTGTATCTGAATGGGCGATGCACAACGTGTTTTGGACTGTGTCGGGGTTACTGAGGGATGGGACCCCGTGTTACAACGAGCAAGGGGAGCAGAAGTATGCGCTCGTCTGAAAATTCAAGTTCTGGTGGTCGTAAAAACATTTCGATAGCACTCCGGACTCGTATGTTTGGGCTCGTAGCGAGCTGAGTGTTGAAGACTTGGCCGGTTTTGAGAGATTGTCTTCGTTTGTGGCGGGTTTCCCCCGTGTTCGTCACGTGGGAAAAGGGGGGAAACTGGTTTTGGATAAGGATGGGGATGAGATCTCCGAGCCTGGTCTCATAAACGTCCGGGAGCTCCTTGCCTCCGGGGACCCTAGAGAATATTTGGGTAGTTTTTTTTTGTTCCTTTTAATTCTGTTATATCGGATATACTTGACCCTTTATGCTAATGCGCTCGTGTTTGTTTTATAGATAAGATGAATCCGGCTATGGAGCGCGTGGCTAGGCAGGCCATGAGGAAGAAAGGGAAAGAGGGTACCTCCCCGACGGAGCCGGGTGAGGTCGGCGCGACGGGATCTGGCAAGTCGTCCTCTGGCCCTGCGGCGGGGACTTCATCTCCTCAGTCGGTATCGTCCATGTTAAAAAGGGCGAGGGCGGAAGAGTTCAAATGGGATCTCAGCAAGGCTTAATTGGCTATCAAAAGCTTAGGAAATGTATGAGGAATGATCCTCTCTCTATAGGAAAGTGAATGGTGATGACAATTTACAGGAATTGTGAGCAAATCGTGCAAACCAAGCTAGCCTGATGATTACAAAAAGTGTGACTTGCACATGGCCAAAACTCACTTAATGGCTACGTTTTAATGATCAAAATATCTCTGAAATCTTGCTAAACTTAATTAGAATTGAAAACACGTGCTAATATGGCTTGTAATTCAAATTAACAATGTCAAAAATTCTAACCATGGCCAAAACCTCGGTTTTAAATGGCCAACTTCAATCAATTTGCCAAGAAAAGTAGCATTTAGATGTTTAAGTTGAGAGTTATGCTCTTTTGAATTTGTGAAGAAAATAATAGTGAATTTCCAAGTCAGAGGTTGTTTAGAACTTCAAACTAATACTATTACAGTGGATTTCCAAGTCAGGGGTTGTGATTTACTGTGAAATAAACCTTTGCATTTGAAATTCTTTCTTCTTCAACCCTTTCTTTGATTTTCGATATTGTTAATGGGAGATTTTAATTAATTAAGAAAGACATTGTCTTGAAACTAAACATTCATTAGTAAAATTTTTCAAGTTGTTTACAAGATTGAGGTGTTATCACTGGTGCTAATACATTTCGGAGAAAAGAATGGCCTTCTATCCATAATAAAATGACATGAAAGTGAGAATCTTCATAATAAAAACCATATGTAATAAAAGTGATTAGCATACATGCAATTTTTTTCGAACCATTGGCAGTTTCTGAAACTAATACTAGGTCCTAACATTTGTGATCGTCTGATCTATCAGTCAAAAAATAAGTTGACTATTTTCTTCAAAATCCAAAGTTAGGGCCAGAGATATGGACTGCCTGATTTAGATCAGACCATCATAAATTTACTGACTGAATGGCTTTCTAGTTAGATGTTATGCTCGAAGTTAAAGCTTATCCATGCTAACAATTGTTTTAGGAAGACTAGGAATCTAGGCCGAGCTGTGATTTGTGAACATGATGGTCTAGCTTGAGATATGAACGGCCTGATTTTGGTCGGACTGTCATATAGTTAACCTGACTAAATCCGTGCACTCATTGACTGCAAGGAATTTTGATTTCTAGTTAAATGTTATGTGTGAATTTAAAGCTTATCAATGCAAGATTGATGTGTTTTCACTGGTGTTAATAAATTTCAAAGAAAAGAATGGTCTTCTATCCATAATTGCCTCAGTAATGACGGAGTGAAATACTTCAGATAAGACAGAATCAAAATTGGTGATAAAGAAAAATTCTTGAAGTGTCAATCAAATAAAGATTATGCAGAAGAGTTTGGAGGTATGCCACATACGAGTCCAGATTCGTATACGAGTCCAGATTCATATAGAATATTAACTTTCTTCACCATTATTTTAGACTAAGAATTGTATGAACTCTTTGAATATTTGTCAAATAAAGGAAATATGCGAAGAGTGCAAACGCGGTGACGACAGAGTCGAAACACTATAAATCTTGATGTCTTCTCTCTCTTTGGTTTTGCAATTGTTACATATTTAGGTTTATAATTCTTAGACTATTTTATCACATATTCAATTGGTAGCAATTTATTAATTAGTATTAGATTTTATTAGAATTTGCAATTATTACATATTTAGGTTTATAATTCTTAGACTATTTTATCACATATTCAATTGATAGCAATTTATTAATTAATATTAGATTTTATTAGAATTGATACCTAATTGCACTTTGGTGGTGATTAAAATCAAAGTAACCTGTTGAACTTCAAAATAGCAATTTGAAGAATTGTATAAAACACATCAATTGAATCAACAAGATACATTGTTTATCATCATTATATCGTTCGTGATATTTGTAAATTGCTCTAAATACTTCCAGACGCATTCTCTGAAAATTTCATATCTGAAAAACCTGTTGAATTCCTCTTTCTTTTTGTCTACTCACCCCTTAAATTGTTAAGGAAAACTTTGTTGATAAAAACATTGAGGGACAAAAAGAAGCTACAAATGTTGTGAGAATAGTCTCATTTTCCATTTCCCTACACTTTTATCATTGACTCCCATAAACTCGGTGTCAAATATACCAACCACATTGGCTTCAATTAAGAGTAATATACATTAACATACATAAATAATTTCGTAAGATGGCTGTGTATGGGTAAAATGCAGAAAAGCAATATAATTTTGATGGAAATGCCAACACTCTTTTACCTGCAATTTATACAAATTGTTGCTTTTTTGGTGGGTGGGGGCATAATGATAAACTCATGACATGACACACTTTCAAAATGTATTAAAATTATATTATAAAACAGATATATCCACCTAAAAGTTCCACTCTTCCACTTTTAAAAGTGGTTTTGGCTCTTGAGCATTTCTATAATAATTATCAACACCGAAAATTACCTAGAAATAGTGGGTGTGGAGCCCTGCTCTCCATATCCAAGTTTTGTTGGTTTTCAGTGTCGACTTCTTAGCACACATATTCCCAATAATCCTCCCAAACTGCAAAGGAGGAACAATCATGTAATTCTGTATCTTGATGATCTCCCATCATCCATAAACAATAAATTTATAATAAAATTAATGACCACATGCATGATTACAAAAATACACACATGCAGGTGGTCATTATAAATTATAATTAGCAGGGGTATTTGGCAGCGATGGAAAAATATACTCACATTACTGTCCCAAAAATCAAACCTTTCCTTCTGCTGAACATATTCCCATAAGCTTTTGCATCCTTATTTTTCGATTTCAAATTTAAGATTTTATCCATCGACACGGGTGGCCTAACATACACACCCCTGGTTTATAAATTAAAAGCAAATTCGTTTTAAAAGAAAAGTCACACGGCGTCAAAAGTCAAATAATTGAACCCGCGTGTACCTCTTCAAAAAGTCAAGCTCCTCAAGCCCCACCGCCTGCTTGTTTGTGCAAAACTCAGTTATTGACCATTACCAAACAAGAAAGGTGAATTTCTATAAGATGGAAGACAATAGCCATACCTTCTTACACAATCTATCTACCTCATCACAATCACACCCCATGTAACTCTTGCATAAGCCATTGGTCATATAACAATCAAAAAGCAAGCTCCTGACAATTTCCTTCTCCTCATAACAAAAGGAAGTATCATACTCTATGAGCTTTATAGCCTGCATTATGGTTTCAGTTTAAGAAGAGATGCACAATAGAACACACAAAATGAACAAGGTAATTTTGTATGTAATATTAAATCATAAAGCTGGACATGGAGTGGTGGAATAACAAAATAAACGAGATAAACAAGAGTGGTGGAATAACAATATAAGTTTGGTTACCTTCTCAAACATTTTAGAAGCCCTTGCATATTTCTTAGCTCTGTACAATTCATTCCCTTCTTCTGCCTTCTTAAGAGCAGCTTCTATCCTTTCTTTAGTATTCATCATGTCCGCGGCCTCCTTATCCTACAAATGCATAAAGAGAGTGGCAACGGTATCCAACCAATAAATATTTTAGAGAGATGGAAGGCAGAAAATGAAAAAATAAAGACGACATCATTCTTGTCGACATCCTGCTAACTAATGTCCCCAAAACACCAGAGGGACTTGAAAGTTATTTGCTGAAAAGTGTAACATTTAACACGGTTAACCAATGCTACATTCTTTTTTTCTTCTATGGAGTTATTTCCATTATTTGAATCCTTAACCACTGCTTTGAAAAAGCAGTGTTAAGCATTTGCCTCTTAATTGAGGCAAAAAAAGCAGCTTTCCAAATTAACCATGCGAAGACTTCCTTGCTAAGCCAGGAAGAAGGCAACAAAACAACAATTTTATTTATGTCAAGAAAATCAATTGAGATCTTGACAGTCAATACTGGTGAAAAAATACCAGTTTTCGAAATAGCAAGAAGAAATAGTGTAGAAATAAAAGGCAGTTCCTGGGTTTGTTGAGTCTTTATTCTATTCTTAATCCTAAGAATTTTGTTAAGCAGCAGTTGTTAGTGTTCATTTTATTAAGTAGCGGTTGTTAGTCTTTATTATATTCTTAATTCTGTGAATTTGGTTAAGCAGCAGCAGTTAGTGTTCATTTTCAATTATGGAATTTTGCTAACCAATATTGAAATATATTGGTACACAATTGCAAATTATCATTAAATGATTTTTACCTTTATGAATGTTACTAGCTCAACTTCATAGTACAAGGTTGAATTAGGAGGAACCACTGCCAATTCCTGTTGAGACTCTGATGAACCAAAAGCATATTGAGGTGCGATAGTCAACAAAGCTACCTCGCCTCTTTTCATGGTCATTACAGCTCTATCAAGCCTAACAATGACTTGCTCTGCTTAGAACAACATACATTAGTTTTTAGTTGATATTAAATGAAAAAACAAATTAATGCGACGAGGTGGCACATAGGAAAAATTCATATTACCCTCATCTGTTTTAAATTTAAAGAGCCCCGCTTCATCATCACAATGTCCCTTCTTCAAAAATACAGTGCCATCTTGCAGCTTGCCAGTTAGTTTCACTAAAAAAATGCAAATATGAGGAAATAATAACATCATATTCCATGCAATAAATCCAAACAAGAAGAAAAAAAAGAGTCGTTTACATTTGACAAGAGCTCCCTCATTTGGATACTCATATCCTTCTCCTTCCTTGAGAATCTTCTTATCAACAATTACTTCAAAATCAGGCTTCAAAGAAACCAACTGAAGAGTAATATGCAATATTGCATTAGGTGGAACTGAAGCTTCATCGCCGTGAGCTGGCTTGCCTTTCTCACCAAATCCATCTATAACGCAACATAAATGTTATACATGGCCTGTTGGATTTCCCTTCCCAAAAAATAATAATAATGTACAATTTGTTTTGTAAACTTGTGTTAAAGAACTTTCTAAAGTGTTTAGTAGATAACTTACATTGTGGCTTGACTGTCAAAAATACTGTCTCCAGTGCACATGGTCTTAACAGCCTTAGACAATCCAGGACAAAAATGACCTATCACATGGCAGATCAACATAAATGTAAGCCTACCGGAGCAAGGAGTATAACAAATTTTGTATGCAGTGAACTCCACTCCGCCATCTGATGCTGATGCTACAAGCGTTCCATCATCAAGACGTGCTTCGTACTTAACTGCAATACGAGGTTATTATAGTTAACACATAATGAGAGTAAGATTTTCACATCAACATGTATACATGTATACATGCCTGAAACAAGATCAGGATCCTTAGGGTTTATGAACTTCCCCCCTTTCTTGAGAACCTTCTTTAGCAAACCTCCATCATTGCATATATCCTCCGTTGGACGGGGAGCTACCACGCGTGTGCAGGTGCGTACGAACTTTCCATCTTTATACTCCAATTTGTGTTCAATACGCGGCAGCTTTCTAACAACTTGCCCTGCCAAATAATGGTAACATCTGAATTTCAAATACTAATCAAATCAACGATTCTGATCTCAATCAATTTTCTACCATCCTTGCTTACCGATTTCATTCTCTTTGCCGCCATTAGCGGCGGCACCTTCGTTGTCATCGTTCGTTGGAACATCCGCACACTCTTTGCCGACCTTCACAATGGGATTGTCGCCGTCGTAGTCTTCGTTAATGGGAACCGCCGCAGACATTTCGAAATATTTGTTTACAAAATGGACGAGCGACGAGGAGTGTGCATGGATCATAAATCAAACCAAATTGAACCATATATATGGTTTGGTTCAAATTTAAAACTGTTTTCATAAAACCAGTTTATTTTTTAAAAACCGTTTTATATGTGGATCGGTTCAGTTTTAAACCGGTTTCTCACAAAAATCAATTTTAAATAAAAAACCAATTTTAAATCAGTTTCTCTCGAAACCAGTTTTTATTTTCTTAAAATCATTTTTAAAACCTGTTTTATTAAAAAAAAAATAGTTTAAGCCCAATTTAAAGTAAAATCAATTAAACTCTTACTGCAACATTTGTGCTTCTCAAATAATGTGAGAGTTCACAGTAGGCTCAAATGACAAATTCTTAATACAATTCCATATTTCTATTGGGCATATGATCAAACACTCTACATCCATCAGTCTTACTTTCACAATTCCCATACTGCAACTTGAAATAACTCTTAATAATATATTGCAAAAAGTAATCATGGACACCCTTTTCCATCAATTCAAGCGCATTTTTAACCTCCCCTCACTGCAAAAGCGTGTCAAATCAACAACCAAAAGAGGCAGCGCTTGTTCTTGAACAGAACCTCATTGTGATTTCAGTTTTGGAATTGAATTTTTGAGGAACAGGGTTTCAGAAATTTCAATAATGAAAAACACAATCTTTGTGTGTTTCTAAATTTTGGTGAACTGATACTTGGTCCAGTTTTCAACAATGGTTACGGTTTTTTTTAATTTGATAAATGGACCACCGGTTTAGAAATATAACTTTGGATTGGATTTTAAATTTTGAATTAATGTGGATAGCAATTTGGTTCATGGTTATTGGTTATTTTGCACACCCCTAACGAGGAGACTTTGCAACGAGATTATCGGGAACGAATACGGTTTACTTCTATCTAGAAAATTATAAAAGGGCAGAGCTAAACTCTTTAAATCACCTTGGTTCCAACACGGTTCAAAACAACCTCCTCGTTTTACCAAAGCCGTCGCAGAGTACCACCAGAGCTTTTCAACCGTACCCATTAAAAAGCATTCTAGGTGTGTTCAATCTTTGATTTTTCTCTTTGTTATTGTCGGATGTTTCGTCCCACTTCTTATGCCCCGCCGTCCAAAGGAAAAAAATGTGTTTCTTTCTGTTGAATGTTCTTCATTCTTTATTGTTGGAAAATCTATGTTCATACACTTTATAGGATGTTCATAAACTTTATTGTTTGAAAAAAGTGATGAAATTTATGATCCTTCTTTACTTGCTCAAGGTTGCTTACATATAGATTTCTACGATGGATTATAGGTTCTTCTACAGTTTTGGGTTTTTCAACCTGTATTCATAAACTAACTTGTTGTTTAATCTTTACTATTGTTTTAGGTCTGAATTTAGAGAGACTTTCAAGAAGGAAGACCCTAAAAACAAAACCATTGTTGTGCTGAGTTTTGCAACATTAAGTTATTATTTACATATAAAAGAAGCCGAAGTTTTGGAGATGATCCAGAAACTCAACTTCTGGGACAGAAGACTTTGGTTCACAGAAGAGGAAAAGTTTAGAGTTTCTTTTTCTATTTTTGGCAATTAAAATTAGTTACAATTTGTAACTATATAAGACACTTGTAACAAGCTTTAGACATTGAATGAATAACAATTCTATTCCTCTCTTTCTCTTGTAGGTTATTCACTCTATCTTTCCATCTTTATACTCCAATTTGTGTTCAATACGCGGCAGCTTTCTAACAACTTGCCTGTGAAATAATGGTAACATCTGAATTTCAAATACTAATCAAATCAATGATTCTGATCTCAATCAATTTTCTACCATCCTTGCTTACCGATTTCATTCTCTTTGCCGCTATTAACGGCGGCACCGTCGTAGTCATCGTTCGTTGGAACATCCGCGCACTCTTTGCCGACCTTCACAATGGGATTGTCGCCATTAGCGGCGGCGGCACCGTGGTAGTCATCGTTCGTTGGAACAGCCGCACACTCTTCGCCGACCTTCACAATGGGATTGTCGCCATTAGCGGCGGCGGCACCGTGGTAGTCATCGTTCGTTGGAACAGCCGCACACTCTTTGCCGACCTTCACAATGGGATTGTCGTAGTCTTCGTTAATGGGAACCGCCGCAGACATTTCGAAATATTTGTTTACAAAATGGACGAGCGATGAGGAGTAGGGGTGTGCATGGATCATAAATCAAACCAAATTGAACCATATATATGGTTTGGTTCAAATTTAAAACTGTTTTCATAAAACCAGTTTATTTTTTAAAAACCGGTTTATATGTGGATCGGTTCAGTTTTAAACCGGTTTCTCACAAAAATCAATTTTAAATAAAAAACCAATTTTAAATCAGTTTCTCTCAAAACCAGTTTTTATTTTCTTAAAGAAAATCATTTTTAAAACCTATTTTATTAAAAAAAAAACAGTTTAAGCCCAGTTTAAAGTAAAATCAATTAAACTCTTACTGCAACATTTGTGCTTCTCAAATAATGTGAGAGTTCACAGTAGGCTCAAATGACAAATTCTTAATACAATTCCATATTTCTATTGGGCATATGATCAAACACTCTACATGCATCAGTCTTACTTTCACAATTTCCATACTGCAACTTGAAATAACTCTTAATAATATATTGCAAAAAGTAATCATGGACACCCTTTTTTTTTCATCAATTCAAGCGCATTTTTAACCTCCCCTCACTGCAAAAACGTGTCAAATCAACAACCAAAAGAGGTAGCGTTTGTTCTTGAACAGAACCTCATTGTGATTTCAGTTTTGGAATTGAATTTTTGAGGAACAGGGTTTCAGAAATTTCAATAATGAAAAACACAATCTTTGTGTGTTTCTAAATTTTGGTGAACTGATACTTGGTCCAGTTTTCAACAATGGTTATCGTTTTTTTTTAATTTAATAAATGGACCACCGGTTTAGAAATATAACTTTGGATTGGATTTTAAATTTTGAATTAATGTGGATAGCAATTTGGTTCATGGTTATTGGTTATTTTGCACACCCCTAACGAGGAGACTTCTGTTGCAAAACGAGATTATCGGGAACGAATACGGTTTACTTCTATCTAGAAAATTATAAAAGGGCAGAGCTAAACTCTTTAAATTACCTTGGTTCCAACACGGTTCAAAATAACCTCCTCGTTTTACCAAAGTCGTCGCAGAGTACCACCAGAGCTTTTCAACCGTACCCATTAAAAAGCATTCTAGGTGTGTTCAATCTTTGATTTTTCTCTTTGTTATTGTCGGATGTTTCGTCCCACTTCTTATGCCCCGCCGTCCAAAGGAAAAAATGTGTTTCTTTCTATTGAATGTTCTTCATTCTTTATTGTTGGAAAATCTATGTTCATACACTTTATAGGATGTTCATAAACTTTATTGTTTGAAAAAAGTGATGAAATTTATGATCCTTCTTTACTTGCTCAAGGTTGCTTGCATATAGATTTCTACGATGGATTATAGGTTCTTCTACAGTTTTGGGTTTTTCAACCTGTATTCATAAACTAACTTGTTGTTTAATCTTTACTATTGTTTTAGGTCTGAATTTAGAGAGACTTTCAAGAAGGAAGACCCTAAAAACAAAACCATTGTTGTGCTGAGTTTTGCAACATTAAGTTATTATTTACATATAAAAGAAGCCGAAATTCTGGAGATGAACCAGAAACTCAACTTTTGGGACAGAAGACTTTGGTTCACAGAAGAGGAAAAGTTTAGAGTTTCTTTTTCTGTTTTTGGCAATTAGAATTAGTTACAATTTGTAACTATATAAGACACTTGTAACAAGCTTTAGACATTGAATGAATAACAATTCTATTCCTCTCTTTCTCTTGTAGGTTATTCACTCTATCTTTCTCCTCTAATGGAATTATTCAACTTCTTAGATGGTATCAGAGCAGGCTAAGTCTATTCTGTTTCCGCTGCGATCGTTTATGAAGCTTATGCTTCAAGGTCATTTGTGAGGCTTGTGCTTCAATCCTTAATTCGTTTTCTTCTTTCTTTCGTTCTTCCGCTCGAAGTTCGTTTTGCATAGTTTTGTGTGGATCGTTTATATGATTCTTTCTTTCTTGATTAGTTATTTTGTAATCTTGCTTCGTGTTTCTTTGATTGCACTTCTGCAAATGGCTGCAAGAAAGAATAACAACAATCAGATGCCGGATCAACTTGATCCATATTATGTTCATCCATCTAAAAACTCTTCAACAGTTTGTGTTACACCAATGCTATCTGGAGAAAACTATCATGCTTGGTCCATGAAGATGAGAAGAGCGTTGGCAATGAAGAACAAATTTTAGTTTGTTGATGGAACGATTAACGTGCCTGATAACAATGATCTCAACTATATTGCATGACAAAGATGCAACAATTTTGTTCATACATGGATCATCAATTCAATAACACCTTCCATAGCACAAAGTGTGGTGTTCATTGATAATATTGTGGATGTGTGGAATGATCTTAGGGATCGGTTCATGAGAGGAGAACAGATTCGAGTTGCACAATTATATCAAGAAATCTCGAATTTGAAACAAGGAAGCAAGAAAAAATTTGATTACTTCATAGAATTGAGAAGTCTATGGGAGGAGCTTGACCAATAATGACCAATGCCAAACTGCACATGTCTTGTAACTTGTGCATGCCTTGCAATGCGAAATAGTAGAAGTTTTAGAGTTGAAGATCGTATAATTCAGTTCTTGATTGGTTTGAATGAAGAATTCCATGGGGTTGTTTCTCAAGTGCTTCTTATGGATTTGTTGCCTCAAATTAACAAAGTATTTTTTATGGTGCTACAACAAGAGAGAAATATATGTGGGACTGGAAATGTATTGTCTGGAAATAACAGTGCTGAGGATGGAGCTAGTATGGTGAATGTTGTTGATAGCACGAAGCAATTTGGAAGAGGCAGAGGAAGTAACAGCATTGGGAGAGGAAATGGTGGTGCTGACAGAGGCAGAGGCAATTTCAAAGTCTGCACGCACTATGGCAAAAATGGGCATGTTGTAGACAATTGTTATAAGAAGCATGGATATCCTCCTAATCTTGCACGTTATTCACTCTCTCTTTCTCCTCTAATAGAGTTATTCAACTTCTTAGATGGTATCAGAGCCTGGTTTAAGATCCGGTGGACCACCTATCATGGTTTCCACTCTCGGGCCACCCACCATTTATTTTCACGCTCCATTTGTCTAGGTCCTGGGCATGAGGGGGGTGTTAAGATTCCTAAATCGGACAATATATGGCATGAACATGTGCTTATAAGTGGGGACAATTCTCACCCTACAAGCCGGTTTTGTAGGATTGAGTTAGGCTCCACCACACTTTCTCAATAGTTATTGTTCTCCTTATATTTTTGAAATTTGAATTTGAAATTGAGATCGAGTTATCTAATGCGATTTACATTAAATTTTGAATAGGTTGGTAAGGCTTGAAGAAAATAGTGGAAAGAATTGTTTGATGTTGAGAAGTAGGAGGATTATGGAAATTAGCTTTTTGAATATTATTAAATTAAAATTAAAATAGGTATTAAGTGATTAATTTTTTTTAATGAGAGAGAAATGTGAGAGAAAAATTAAAATTTGTTTAGAGAGAGAGAGATATATGTGAGGGAAATCCAAACAATTGAAGTTGTTTTTTTCTTTTACTCAATTTAATCATTTATAACTATAGTAATTTCAACAATTGAAAGACTTTCATGTTATGTCATTTAAGTTTTTTTATCCTAGTTATAATTATTTGCAATTTTGGTCGCTTAATTAAAAAATATTATTCTATTTTATTTTGATTTTTACATTAATATAAATACATATAATTAAAAATACTTATGCCGACTTGCTACTTAGGTTAAAGGACAAATTGTGGCTAAGTGACTAACAAGTACTATCAAAATTGTTATGCATAGCAAGATTACAATCAGAGGTACCAAACTGGAGGGCAATTCGTATAAGTCAAAGAGATCTAGTGCATATAAGGCTGGATGACCAATATGACAGATCGAGTTGGTGGTTACAAAATACTTGGAAGGTTGCGAAAACGTTACATGAGGCATTATGCTTCATGATTACAGTGAGGGAGGTTAAGAATTCATCATTTATGTGGAAGGAATGGATATACATATTCAAAAAGAGTAAAAGGATTTATATACTTTTTTTTATAGATTTTTCCACAATTTTGAAGAGAATTCAATTCTCTACAACTTCGTGTCTCACAAGCTTTGGTTATAAATGTTTCATTTGGAAGTTATGGATCAAAATATTACAGGTCCTTTTAAAAGTCAACAAAAAGTCATCCTTTTGAAAAGAAGTGTTCATGAACATGGAAACTTCAATGGATATAAAACCAAAAGAATTGTTTATAGGACATCTTGAGCTTTCTAAAAAGTCCAAGAACACCCAAAATGTTGAAAATTGAGCAAGATACAAGTTGTACAAGTTAGACATTTTTGAGGAGGTGCGTGAAGAGAAATACTTGAGAAAATCAATTTTTTTTCTAAATGGGCTAACTTTTCTTGATTCAATCTTGTTTCTAATCTCAATTAGAACCTCCAAGCCCAATGTCACGCCCTTGAGCTTTTTTATTTTATTTATTTTGATTTTTTATTCATTTAAAGTCAATTTAATTAAAATAAAATAGCAAAAAATAAATCAATCAAGGCAAAGCTGAATATTTGACATTCTTGAGGTCCAAGACACTCATTAAATAAATAAAAAATTCAAAATTATGTGATTGACATGAGATAGGTACAAGATTGAAAAGATTTGACGCAAATTGAAGAGATTAACAAATTAAATATTTTCTCATTGAGTGAGATATATTTTCTCATCAATTCTTAACCTGGATCCATCGTCTATAAATTCAGAAGGTTTCTAAATCCTAAAGGAGAATTTTTTGCAGCCTCAAGAACCCTAACCAAGCTTGAAAAAACCGTGTGAAACAAGCAATTGGAAGCTAAGGTTCCAGCCGAATTCAAGTCATTCAAGCATCCCAACACGTTCCTGGGAGTCCTATGAACTGATCCAACCATTCACCAAGCATCATCACGTCCAGAATCGTAACATCAGTGATCACAGTTTGCACTTTCTTTTTCAAAATCGATTATCAAGTTTTACGCATTATAAACATGTTTTGATTGCATATTTATGTTTAGAATGATGATTGCAAGCTTTCTGTATAGCTCGATTTGAGTTTCAGCACAAGTACGAAGAAACACCATTGCTAGGGTTTGAAACCTTGAATTAGGATTTTCCAGAATAAGAAAAATTGGACCAAACGAGTGGTACCATCATGCTCAGTGGATCGATTCCAATCGATTCATGTATTCATAGCTAATTTATATTGCATATTTTGGATTCTTGATTTTTGCAGGTGATATAGTGACAGACGAGACCGTCACTATATGCTTTTGCTACAGATACAAACTGTAGGTAAAAGTCTGGATATTTCAAACGAAGAAGATGACTCCTTCGCGCGCGTTTTGTTTTAACGAATTTTCAGAAATTATTTTCCTTTATATTCATTTTGTTTCATTTGCTAAACAACTAACACTTGCAGCTTAGTTGGTCAGAAGGTGTGCGTGTGAGGGAGAGGAGTAGGGTTCGATCCCTAGCTCCAGCATATTATTTTTATCACTTGTTTTAACTAACCTTTTTCTTATTTTTTCTTATTATTTTTCAAATATTTTTTTATGCATTAGAAAAATAACCAAAAAAATATTTCTTTTCATAATTAGGTTAGAAAAACTTTAATTTAATTTTTGACTTAAGAAAATATTATTTTTCATCTTTATTTTATTTAATTGTTAATTAATCAGAAATTAACTTTTAAATTACTTTTTCCATATCAAATTAATTCAGAAAATTCCCAAAAAATATTTTCCTTATTTAATTAGGTTTACTAACCCTAAAAACTTTTTCTAACTCAAAACTTTCTTTTTACTAACATTATTTTCTCTTCGATCCTTCTCGCAATATTTTTCGATTATTGTAATTGCTTCCAGGTTGTAATAGCTAGGTTTATCTTCTCGCACATTTTTTCCAATATTATGTAACTGCTCATGGGATGTAATAGTTTAATTAGGATTTTATTTTCCGCACTCCTTATTATGTAACTGCCCCAAAGCCATGTAATAGCGCGTGACCTTTACTTTTCCGCACTTTACATTTCCGCACTTTACATTTCCGCAATTTACTTTCTGCACATATTAACTGCTAGTAACTAGGCACGTATGGCAACACTAATTCAATCAACATAGCTAACCCTAATCACAAGATAAATATCTGAATACAACACGTTTTTCACACATGCACTCACCTTAGGGTAACCTCTCTTGTTGCCTTACGAACAATGGTCATGTCCCTCGAACATGGGGATATCTTAGCTAAGACGCTTACAAATATATCATCATAGTCCCTTCGATACAAAGATCATAGTCCCTCAATGACCCTTGATTGTTGCCTACAGATACATGATCTCGTCCCTCGATTGTTGCCTACGAAAAGTGATGATCGTCCCTACGAATACACTAAGGTATCCCTACAAGTTGCCTTATATGAACATCTGATGTCCCTTCGAACGTCCCTTTACATCCAACGAATAAGATTACCTACCAACTAATGGTATTGATAGCCTTATTCTAAAGGAAAGCAAAATAACACGGAAACGACCGTTCTTAGTAGGTAATAAATTCTCTTTTGCTTGCTCAATCAAAATACTTTCTACACCTCACACTTTTTCAAAACCTTTTCAAAAAACACTTTGTATACATTCCAGCGTGAATCATTACAAAGTCTTTTTCAAAACAAAACATTTCCAAACACTTCGTATACATTCCAGCGAGAATCATTACGAAGTCAAAGTAAAATGCCTTTTCAAAAACACTTTTCAAACACACACACAAAAAAACAATTTGTAAAGTGAGATAAGCAATTAAGAGCCCGTAGATAACTACGGATGGAAAGGGTGTTAACACCTTCCCTTTTCATAACTGCCCCCGTACTCAGAATCTAACGAAGGTCTTTTCCTGTTCTTTTCGCCTTCCCTTAATTGGATAAAAGAAAAGTCGGTGGCGACTCTTGTTATCCGCAACATTTGCGATAAAACGCAAAACAAACAAGTCAGTTCTTCCACCGTATTACACCATTCTAACCAGTCAATAATCACTATTTAAGGATATCCTAACATGTTTCTAATCATGGGTCATTATTACAAGTAGAAAAACATGATTTCTCCATAAACCCTAACATTCAAAGTTCATAAAAATTGAAATCAAAACACCTAACATGTTACTACCCATTGCATACCATACATACCCATAATAACAAGGATCCCTCTTACCTTTTAGGTTGAATACTCTAGGGTTGAATCTTCTCCCTCTCCTTCTCTTTTCTCCCTTGTTCTTCTCTTCTCTTGAGCCTTACTCCTCTTCTCTTGTTTTGCACAAAATGAATCTCTAATTCTACTTATCTTACTAACTAGTATATTTAACTAGTGGGCTTACTTGCGCGCACCTCTTTATTACTTTTATTCATCATACTTAGGCCCAAAAACTTATTTCTATTATCACACTTAATGACCCAATTACCCCAAAATAGTCATATAATTACAAAACCATACAATTTAATTAATTACTATATCTCATAATAATTAATTAAAATAATAAAATAAAATAATAAATAATTAAATACTATTTAATAAAAATCGGGATGTTACATCTGGTCCCACCTACAAGATACTCGTCTAGTACTCTAAAGGTTTAGCGACGAAATGTGTGTTTGTTGCTTGGGCTCTCAACTCTGTTGGACCCAACTTATCCAAATTGTGATAATCATTTGGTCAAACGTTATGCACCCTAGGATTCATGTGACCTATGTTTTGATCCTCTTGAATAACCAAACCTTTACCAGATTTGAAACCTCTTGATCCCCAATCAAAATTTCCTTTTTTTCTTTTCACGCGACTATTCCAATTCCTTTCACATTATGATCCATGGAGTGCTCTTGATATTTCTATTTTGCCTCTGTATTCCAAGCCACATCACTTTGTTTATTTTTGCAAGGTGAGATTCCTATGCCTTAGTTTCTTGATCCTTAGTGGATATTAGGTTCATGAATCTTGAACCATTCAAGTGGGCTTGTCGTTTGCTGAAGCCTTGTCTACCACTTATTTCAGCTTGCTTTTTCCCTGTCACAGAAGTAACCTCCTTTTGTCTAAGTTAGGGCTTCCCCGTGCATTTGGGTTTTTGAACAACCACCCAGGGTCTTGTTTCCTTTACCTTTAAACTAACTTGTTTTTTTATACCACCTTCAACATCACCCACTTTATGCTCAATATTAGCCATATTTATTCCCCCACAACTAATGGTGGTATGACCAAACTTTCATCAATACTGACACAAATGGTGAAGACCTTCGCACTCCACTCTGTAATGTTCCCTTTGATTGAAAACATAACTATGACAGGTTTGGTGAGATCAACCTGCACACATAATCGTACGTACTTTCCACGCTCCCTAGTTAGAGTGATTTTGTCCAATTTGATAGTTATCCCTATACAATTTATTCAATAGGGAGTCCAACTATCATAGCTAGACGCTCTATAACAACACTGCTAGGACAAAAATATGCGTTCTAGGGACTAATAGAGATAGTGGTCATAAATTAGCCAAAGACCTTCCATCTGAACTAGTTTGATCTTCTTCATTTGGGAATGTGATAAGGTAGTAGTCTTGCCTTATGTCTACGATGTTCAAGGCTTCACCCACAAAAGATTTAGCCTATATTCCAAAGTTTTGTACCCAGTTTTGTGTCCTAATGTGACGCCCCGAATTTAATTAATTATTTAATTAAATTATATAAGAATTTAATTATTGGATTTAAACGAAGTTTGAGAATTTATCGGAGTAATTTGATTTATCAGTATTATTGTAAGAGGCGTGTTTGGATTATTAAAAATTAAAGTTGAATTTAATCAGTTAAATTGGAGGAATGATATTAAGAATAATATTATTTATTTATTTTGACTAATTGTATTTAATTAGATTAATTTGGATTGTGAGTGACGAATAGCGAAGTGGAGGTGTGAATATATATATATATATATATATATATATATATATATATATATATATATATATATATATATATATATAGGCCCATTAAGAAAATAATAGTAATTATATTATTATTATTTTATTTATTGGATTAAAAGAGTAAAAGAATATGAATTAGGTTTGGGGAAGAAAGAAAAATAAGAAGGTTGCTATACGTGGGAAAATGAAGAGGAACAAGGTTTGAGAATAGTCGCCGGGAGAAGATTGCAGACCGAAAAGCCGAATCGAAATGCGACCGGAAAATAGGATGCATCAGGGAGTTGAACTGCCTTGAATCCAAGTAAGGGTGATGTTCTAACTCTCTAAACGGGTTTATGATGAATTCGTATGTGGGGATGAAATTCTATGAAATTATCTTTGTTTGTGTAGATTGTGTGTGGATTAAATTGTTGATTTTATATTGGGGTTGTTAGTGTTAATCAAATGATAGGAATAATGGTTATGTGAAACTGTTGGTGTGATTGAGAATTAGTATTAGCATAAGAAAAGAATTGGAGGCGGTGGCTACAGGGGTGGGGCAAGCGCCCCTTGTACTATAGAGAGGGAGACGAACGTCTCCATGGCAAGAAAAGGAGTGAGACGGCTACCTGGGAGAGTGTGGGGCCATGCTTCACATGAAGCCTCTCTTAATTATGTTGTTTGTTGGTTTTGTGCCTGTTTTGCTAATTATATGAAGTTTTCATTCCAGCCTTTAATGGATTAGGAAAATGTGGTGTAAATAATAAAATACAACAGGGATGGTCAGAAGTTCTAATGGTTAGAAGTAGAAGTGATGGTCAGAAGTTTTGATGGCCAGAAGTAGAAGTGATGGTCAGAAGTGATGGTCAGAAGTGATGGTCAGAAGTAGAAGTGTTGGTCAGAAGTTCTATTGGTCAGAAGTAGAAGTTTTGATAGTCAAAAGTTTTGATGGTCAGAAGTAGAAGTGGTGGTCAGAAGTTCTGATGGTCAAAAGTAGAAGTGATGGTCAGAAGTTCTGTTGGTCAGAAGTAGAAGTGATGGTCAGAAGTTCTGATGGTTAGAAGTAGAAGTGATGGTCAGAAGTAGAAGTGATGGTCAGAAGTTCTGTTGGTCAGAAGTTCTGATGGTCAGAAGTAGAAGTGATGGTCAGAAGTTCTGATGGTCAAAAGCAGAGACTTTTGATATTGCCTCTAGAAGGACTCCCTTTGTTTTATGGAAGGGGACAGTCACCTTGGATCTAGGGGCGTAGGCCTCGTTAGGAATGGTGAGTGTCCAATGCCTGGAGTGGTACACGTTATTTTAATTTTGTTGTTGCTTACAGTGACCATATTATAATAATAATGATGCAAATAAGTAGTTACATTTCAATGCTAGCTGAATATTTATTAGACTGCATAGACTAAATCAAGTACTAGTAGTGTTAAGGCATATAATAATTCTACTAGAAGTTGAATGGTACAATAAATAAGTTACTACTTAAGTAGTACTTTGATACAATACAGTAACGTAGCAACAAGAAGAAAAAAAGTGAAAAATTGGTGTGGTGACTTGGAATTAATTATATAGAAGAGAATTAAGAAGTACGTGGTGACAGTTATTAGAAACACCAAGAAAATAATGGGATTGGTAGCAGAAATTATAAATGCAGGTAATTTAATTGTAGTGTAAAAGAATTAGCAGATTGATAATTGTATTAGTAAGCCATAGCAGTGTAAATTAAATACTGGGAAAATATAATATCAGTAATATAGTTAGAAAATGATAATGTATTATTTGGTAATAATGATAGTGTTTAAAAATAGTACCGAATTAATCGGTTTAGTAACTCAGGCGGTAAAATTAGTTGTCCGAAATTAACCGAAATTTATCGTGGTAGTTCATATAGGTTAGTAGGTGATTACGATTGTTTTATTTTGTTGAAATTATGTGAATACGTCGTGTTGCTGTTTTCTTATAATATATCAGTGATGTGTATGTTGTTGTACGTTATTATGGATTTATGTGAAGTTGCAGGATGTTATTTACTGATATTAATTTTGTTGTGATATGTTGTTGAATACGCTGATGACGTTGTAGACCTATGGCCAGTGAAGTAGTGATATAGGCAT
Source organism: Vicia sativa (assembly GCA_021764765.1). Lineage (NCBI taxonomy): Eukaryota > Viridiplantae > Streptophyta > Magnoliopsida > Fabales > Fabaceae > Vicia > Vicia sativa. The sequence continues at coordinate 129,970,677 of CM038796.1, forward strand.
ATGCCTTGTGAAGTGAATTTATGATGTCGTTGTATGTTGTTAGCATTGCATTTCATTTGCATTTGTGAAGGCCTGTATTGGCAGATTTGTGAAGAAGGCCTATGCCTTGGCCTTGATGGCAACACGTTGAAGGCTTATGCCTTGTGCCTCGATAACCTGACAATTGTTTAAGTTGAGAGTTTACTCCACTGGTACCACATGCATATGCATTATTGTGTCTCATTTAAATTGTGTTGTTGTTAACTGTGAAGTGAATTGTGTTGTTGTTAACTGTGAAGTGAATTGTGTTGTTGCTAACTGTGAAGTGGTTTTGTGTTGTTAACTGTGAAGTGAATTATGTTGTTGCTAACTGTGAAGTGGTTTTGTGTTGTTGTTAATTGGGATGTGATGTGTTAATTGCAATATGATAATTTTGTATGATTTAATCTTAGCATGTTATTTATCATACACTTGTTTATATTGTTGGATATCTCACCCTTTTTGCTGATATTTCCCCTACCATGGGAAATGGGCAGGTACTCAAGCATATTGGTGGATGTTGAAGTTAATTCTTGAAGTTTTTACGTCGCTTTATGATAAGTCAAAAGAGTCTTGCTCTGATACGTAGCACTCGGGGGATGAACGTTGTTTGTTTAATTGTTGTAGTGTTTAAGTTGTTGAAGTTTAAAAAGAATTTATGAATATTTGTTAAGTGAATAATAATAATAATGAGAAGTTGTTTCTCGTTGAATAAAGGAACAAGTTGTTACTGTTGATGAATTTTAATCATGTTGTTTATCTGTTTAATTGATCTAATGAAAATATGTTGTTATAAGTTCATCTTTGATCTAAGTGTTATGTATCTGTATAGTTGTGACTAAATGCATGTTATTTTGCGAAGAAATTGTGACATCTCTTGCATGATTATCTTTTCCGCACTCTGAGTTGAATAATATTCGAGGGTTAGATTTGGGGTGTTACACCTAACATCTTAACAATTACGCCTATTCGCCATAACCTTGCGACACGTCGTTCCTCCAATATCGATAAAATGATTTTCGAATAATTGCAATATCCCACTTTTCTTTCTTTCGTTCATATTTACTTTATTTTCATATTATATAACGTAATATTAATCAAATATTTCAATTAAAAATATTAAAAAATCTATAATGAAATAGCAAAAATGATAAATATTTATCAAAATAAAATAAATACTAACTGAATAGAATGAAAAACAACAACCAAAAAAAGGAAAGGAAAAAAAAGGTACTAGAAGCATCTAAAGTCTAAACCCTGATTCTGGAAAATACACATATTCACTCCTTCTGTGACTTCAGCTATAGAATTCTCTCGAACCCTTAACAATTTATTTCCATTTATACCCTCCTCCTTCTATATATTTCCATCTACTTCACGCATTCTCACTTCTCCAACCATTCGTTAATTGCCAATCTCAGCATTTTCTCTATTCTCAATATCCTCAATTTCTCACATTTCCTAAACCATGGATGAAGATTTCGATATTCCGGCGGTTGACCAGATGGACGACGATTTCGACTTCGCCGGCGCCGGCGATAATCCTATTCTCAAGGTCGGCGAAGAGAAGGAAATCGGTAAACAGGGACTGAAGAAGAAGCTCCTCAAAGAAGGTGAAGGATGGGATACTCCCGAAGTTGGCGATGAAGTTCACGGTACCTCTCTCGATTTCTCTATGATATAGTTCTTCATTGATTGTATTGAATCCGGTTATATTTTTTCTGATTCTTTTTATTTGTGTAATTTTTTTTGATGTGTAGTTCACTATACGGGGACGTTGCTGGATGGTACTAAGTTTGATTCTAGCAGAGATAGAGGAAGTCCTTTCAACTTCACTCTTGGACAAGGTGGGTGCATTGAACAATGCGTTGTATTTGGTTTTTGTTTTTATTTGTTATTATTTTTATTAGATCCGTTAATTTTAGTTATGATTTAGGTTATGTCTGTGTATACAATTATAATTTATTATTTTAGTTGGATCTGTTAATTCTCGTTATGATTTAGGTTATGTTTGTTTATATAATTATAATTTAGTTAGAATTAGGGTTTATCATAATTCATAACAAGCGATGCTTATGCATAAGCTATTGAATTCTTAAATTGCATAAGAATGCATGTTTACTGAAACTTAAAATTTAGACTATTGTTTTGGTAAACATAAGCTACATTGGTCAATACTCTTGCTAGTTATGTCTTTAGTTATTGTTTGGATGTATTTATAAGATGTGGTGGCATTGCAGGGCAAGTCATCAAAGGATGGGATGATGGTATTATAACCATGAAGAAAGGTGAAAATGCCCTTTTCACTATCCCAGCTGAGTTGGCCTATGGGGAGTCTGGTTCTCCTCCGACAATTCCTCCCAATGCTACTCTACAGTTTGATGTTGAGCTGCTGTCTTGGACTAGTGTGAAAGATATATGTAAAGATGGAGGATTGTTTAAGAAGGTTCTTAAGGAGGGGAAGAAGTGGGAAAACCCCAAGGACCTTGACGATGTCTTTGGTAAACATGTTAATACTTTAATATTTCATATTTTTTGTTCAATGGATGATCCTAGTATTTGAGTTATGTCGACTTAAAATGTTCTTGTTGTGTTGCAGTTAAGTATGAAGCACATCTTGATGATGGAACGCTTGTAGGAAAATCTGATGGAGTGGAGTTCACTGTGAAGGAGGGTCAGTGCATATTAATTTTATCAAAATCTTTGTCTATCTAGTTATCATTTGTTCTTTAGTATGGGATGTCTTGTATTTATGTTTCCAATGTGACAGGTCATTTTTGTCCTGCATTGTCAAAGGCTGTTAAGACCATGAAGAAGGGAGAGAAAGTGATTTTGACTGTGAAGCCACAATGTAAGTTTACACGAAATGATTATGTGATACCGCTTTTTCTCTATTAAGAATCTTACTAAGAGTATGCTTTTCTAAATTGTGTTACAGATGGATTTGGTGAGAAGGGCAAGCCAGCTCAGGGTGGTGAGGTTGCAGTTCCACCTAACGCAACATTGCAGATTACACTTGAGCTAGTTTCTTGGAAGACTGTTTCTGAAGTAACTGATGACAAGAAGGTCATCAAAAAGATAGTCAAGGAAGGAGAAGGATATGAACGTCCGAATGAGGGAGCTATTGTGAAATGTAAATCTTCATTAATGCTAATGACTGACTTTTCTTTTTTTTCCGTTGTTTTTTAAATGGATTTAGTGTAGAGATACTGACATAGTCTTTCATCATTTTGCATTTATGCAGTGAAACTAGTTGGTAAGCTGCAAGATGGCACTGTATTTGTCAAGAAGGGTCATGGCGATGATGAAGCCGAGTTGTTTGAATTCAAAACAGATGATGGTAATTTAAATTGTTCTAATGGTTCGTCGCTCCCGTAAATTTGTTTTTACACCAACTTAAACAAATGTTTGTTGTGTTGAGCAGAGCAAGTGATTGATGGGCTTGATAGAGCTGTAATAACCATGAAGAAGGGTGAGGTAGCATTCTTGACCATTGCACCTGAGTATGCCTTTGGTTCAACTGAAACTAAGCAGGAATTGGCAGTGGTTCCTCCTAATTCAACCTTGCATTATGAGGTTGAGCTAGTATCATTCGTAAAGGTAGAGTAAACGGTTAAATTAGTGATATTCGGCATTTGTGTATTGATATATTTCAGTAGTGAAGTAAGGGAATCCTGTTATTGACGAAGCACTAGCTGTTGTAGCTTAACAAAATTCACAACATTAAGAAGAAATAGCACAATTCTAAACAAATAATAGAATTACTCCTTTGAAAGAATGTAGGCATGTGACATTGATTAGCAAGACTTGAGCATTATTACTCTTTTCAATGAAAGTTTACAAATTTCTCAGATTTTTGTCTTTTTTATATCTTTTTCTGACTTGCAGCTTTCTTTATGCATTGACACATTTTTCCTTACTTCCTTTAGGATAAGGAGTCCTGGGATATGAACACTGAAGAGAAGATAGAAGCTGCTGGTAAGAAGAAAGAAGAAGGGAATGCCTTGTTCAAAGCTGGTAAATATGCGAGAGCTTCTAAAAGATATGAAAAGGTAACCAAATATACATTTGATATACTTCACCCTCAGCTTCTTCATTGCATATCTTTGAGACATAGTTTCATACTGAAACCATAATGCAGGCTGTAAAGTTCATCGAATATGATACTGCCTTTGGCGAAGAGGAGAAAAAAAGTGCCAAGGTCTTAAAGGTTGCTTGTAATTTGAACGATGCCGCGTGCAAGTTGAAGTTGAAAGATTATAAACAGGCGGAGAAATTGTGTACAAAGGTATGGTTGCTGTCTCCAACCTTATTGAAAACCATTGGTGTTGTTTACCAAAAAAACAAAAACTGATTTTTACATGGACAATCAGGTGCTGGAGCTTGAGAGCACCAACGTGAAGGCTCTTTATAGAAGGGCTCAGGCATATATTCAGTTGAGTGACTTGGATTTGGCTGAAATAGATATCAAGAAAGCTCTTGAGATTGATCCTAACAATAGGTAAATACTTTAAATAAAATGCTTACTAGAAGAGTAATTATTGAGTAGAAATCATTTGTATTTTGTGTTTATTTGAATTTATCTTGTTTAATAAAATTGCTTTTTGATTTAATAACCAGGGATGTGAAGCTGGAGTACAAGACTTTGAAGGAAAAGGTGAAGGAGATCAACAAGAAAGATGCAAAATTTTATGGGAATATGTTCAGCAAAATGAAAAAATTGGATTCTCTCGACAGTAATGTAAGTATTACATAGTACATTTTCACTTCTAGACTGTGCACATGATATCAAGTTTAAATCAAAATATGACTTATTCCTTTGTTTCAGTATTAATCTTCTACATTTATTTATGATATTCTTCTGCATTTATTTGAAATGCAGAATTCGGCAGCAAAGGATGCTGAACCTATGAGTATCGACAGCAAGGCATAAACCACCATGGGAGTCAAAACTGAGTCTTTTTATTGTTATTGGTGTTAGACAGTTATGATGGGGTTTTAAGGCAATTTGGGACAATTTGTTCTATTGTTATGAATAGGGAAATTTGTCTTTAGGAAAGACTAAAGATGATTGACATTGTGGATTCTGCAATGTGTGTGGTACTAGTTGGCCACATTCATGTTTAGTTCTCATATTTAAGTTTTTTTTTATGGAAAAGAGATGTGTCTCCATCATACTTATACTCCTAAGTTGTGTCTTCTTCTTGGTTATGGTAATTATTCTCTTGAGGGAACACTTATTTAATTGACAAAAAATGATAGGAAGTTAACAAAGTAGTTTAAATGAACCCTAAAATTGCTTTCATTAAACGTTATTATTCTTTTACATAGAGATTTGGTATGAATGTTATTATTATGATAGAAGTAATTTACATTACAAAGTATCGGTCAAAAAGCCAAAGAAGTAAGTTGTCACGGCCATGAACAATTTAGCTTTTTCTCTTTTTTTGAATTTTAGTAAAGTTGTGGCTGACAGCCATTTTTTTACTGATAAATCGTTAAAAGAATCAACGATTTTATTTATATTTCTTTTGATAATTCCAAAAATCATCAATGATTCAAATATATTTATATTTATTTTGATAATTGCACAATTCATCAATGATTCAAATATTTTTTTTTTACAAATATTTGATTAATGAACAATTCAAATACAGTTAAAATAATAACTTACTAAAACATTTGAACTGAAATAAAAAAATGTCATCTAAAAACGCCACTAGAAAAATATACATTTTGAGTCATGTGAGGCATAGAAAAGTGTCGCCCTCCATTTTATATCCGACATCCTCAAGTATGACATTTTTACTATTTGAAATTTTTGGCATCGAAATTTCAGATATTATTAGATTTTTTATTGGATTTATCAGTTTATTGTGTTTGATGGTACATATTAGAAATTTAAAATATCTGATTTTAAACTTTTGATATTTAGAATTATTTAAAATAAATATTGAAAACTTTAAACATTCGGTATAAAAAATATTGGAAATTTTAAATTTTTGGTATGAAAAATATCAGAAATTTCAAATGTTCGGTAATATTGGGACTTAATTTTTTTTAAACTTATACTTGAATAAAATACACGGTGAAATAACGAACCGTCTTAATATAAATAGAATAATGTCATACATAGATGTATTACAAAAATATTAGTATCACTTCCTAGACAATATATTAGTATCACTTCCTAGACAATTCTGCTCAATGTCTGAACTAACCCGCATATGTTGATTCTCATCTTTTTGCAGCATCAAAATAATTCTCTCATCCAACACTTAGTGACGAGAGGCAGTGGACAATCAAGTTTTAATTTTATCAGAATTCAATGATTATTGTTGACAAAATCAACAACAATGATTGTATAACGACTCATGTACATGGGTAGAGCTATGAGAAGTCGGAAAAATGTTATGTTAAGTCTCATGAAAAGAGAAAGAGATACAACACTATATCTAGAAGCAATAGGGTAATTCATATCTGAAATCGACATCCATTTCTCCTTATCTCGAACACCCAAGTGTTTTACGATTAATAAATTCCTAACATAGGAGACAATGTCATAGAATAAATTGGAAAATGATTCTTCGTGTTGATGGATTTAAGTATCCAACTGCCTCCGAACACCATAACATATATCTTGTCCCCATTCTAATGCAGATGAAATATAATGGAAATCATAGTTTCCATCTGGTTCAACATCAATAATGCCATCAATGTATGGATGAAAGAAAGTAGGAAACTGTGACAAGTGCTAGCCTTTTGCATATTTGATAGAAGGTTGCTTACCAATCGACATGGTTGACGATTGACTCCCATTTGTTTGTGTGCATGATCTCTTCGTAGTATGATTTCCTTGCGAAGCATCATCATTTTTTCACTGACTTGGATCACGATGCACATCACTTTCCTCACCTTTTTTACTCTTCTTAACTCTTCTTTTTGGCTTGTATTTCACTGGCAGTGGTCACATTGAAGTTGTGGATGGATAGGTTAGGTCACAAACTTTTTCTTTAACACTCTTTGACCCACAATATCTAGAGTACTGAAATGGTTCTTCAACTCTTCTCACTCCTCTTCAACACCCTTTGACCCTAAATGAGTTATTCTGTTAGTCCATGTAGCAACAAATCTTTCTTTATATGGTGTTAACCATGTTTCTTTCACATACTTGACAAATAATAGAATATTACCACATACACTCTCGAAGTGGTTCAGATGTACATCAAATTCATCTTCTGTATTTGAATACATCATGTTGTTCCATTGATCCATGATATTTTCTTGTCTTTTTTATTTCACATACTCTTACATTTCATGCTAACGTTTTTTGAAATATGAAACATCATAGCAAATGAGACGCATTTTGATACACATAATCAATGACATTCATTAATGCAAGTTCCCGGTCCGTCACCATGATATTTGGTAGCAACTTCTCAGAATAAAACAACTCTTTAAGCTTTTGTAGTGCCTAGGTGAAGTTCTCCCCCCTTTCATGTTCCAAATATGCAAAAGCAACTAAAAACGTCAATTTTGTTGATGTAACACCAACAATCTCAAGCAGTGGTAGTCGGTACCTGCACGATTAAAAAACACATTTAGCAACTAGCTCACTCAACATATTTTTAAGATGAGAGAAATTAAAATTAAAATTCTTACCTATTTGTTTTGTGTGTGCAATCAAAAATCAACATCAGAGGAAATATATTCAACAATTTGACAGAGTTAGGGTGTGTCCAAAAGATATCAGCCACAATATCTGAATTCTCTTTATTTCTAGACCAACACGTATATTTCTCTTGGAGAATAAGGCTCAATAACATTTGCATTTCTGTCATTGCACATCTCTTGCTCATTCTGTATGCTGGTCTAGCTTTATATATATGGGTAATACTCGTGAGGTTTTCTGGATCTTTGTCTTTCAAAGCAATAATGATGTACCTTGGTGCCATATTGTACTTCTTCATGTCATTCAAAAACTTTCTTTCATCCTCTTTTAGATGACCTAATATATCATAACCTACCAAATCCTTATCTAGTCTATGATTGTGCATCCCACATGTAACCATCACATTCCAACCAATAACACTTGGAACAGATGTCAACCTAAATAGGCATCTAATCCCCATAGTATAATTGCCATCAGAATGGCCGCAACTTCATTTTTCTTTTTGTAATATACTCCTCTGTCACAACCCATAATTAATTTATCCTTCCTCCCTCGCAGTCCATTAGGAGAATTGGATCGGATTGTAACAACAATCATACCATGAGTTTTTTTAATTGACCGTGCGCATTCTAGAACCTTATCATGTGATTCAAAAATCTGATAATCACAAAAGCGTATAATTAGATAACATCATCAATTTATAAAACAAAAAAAGTGTATGAAGTCAAGTATACTTACCGTATCTATGATGAAGTACTGCATAAGATCAGTACATGAATCCGTAGAAAAAGCTGAAGCTGCCGATTCAGGACCAAAAAGATATAAAACTTCATCTGCCATATCGAAAATTTCAGGTTTAAAAGATATTTCCAGTACGTGTAATGAATTTTGTAAAATTACCAGAAATTTTAAAATCTATGGTAAATTGCACCAAAAATTTGTAAAAAAACAAAGAATTTATGGTATGCGTCAAAAAGAAGTTCCATAAATTTGCTCTGCTGTACCGAAAATTTGTTTTTTTGATGATTTTGGCAATAATGATTTTTTTCACAAAAGGTTAATTTTATGAGTAAATAGTGTTAGAGACATTTTGGGAATAATGCAAAATGGAGGGGGTATAAAATGGGGGATGACAAGATAAATTCTGATAGAAAATTTACTAACAAACTGAATACAAAGGAAAATAAGAGTAGATATTTTCAACTTTCAATAAGATCAAATAAACTTGAAAAATCAAATGTTATGGTACGACTTGGTTTGAGCAATTATAGGGATTAGATAACTTATAAACATGTTAAATTAATGGGTAATACTAATTAATGATGAAATCAAGTTATATATAGGAAAAGTATTATTGACATAGAAACAATGTCTTACGTTAACATAGCAAATACTCCATCCGTCCTATAACGAGTGACCCAACACACCATCTTACACATATTAAGAAAAGTGAAGAAAAGTAAAAGAGAGAATAATATTTTTACTAACTCATAATTATGTATTGGAAATGATGAAAGTCTAATTAATTAGAGGGTCAAATTAGAAAAGTGTATTGGAAATTCAAATGGGTCATTCATTTTGAGACATCATTTTAATCCAAATAGGTCACTCATTGTGGGGCGGAGGGAGTAATATATACTTGAGTAAAAAATGGCAAAGAGTGAAAGTTGGATAGAGTAACTGAGATGTTAGTATAAACTGAAAATAATTAGAATGTGAAAAAGAAATTAAGTAGGAAAAATCAATGATTAAAGATGTACCTAAGCAAGCTTGGTCATTGAGTCTCCTTCTAAATCACGAAAATAGATTAGTCAATTTATGTGGATTGAAATTGATTGACTAAATTAAATAAAAATGTACCTAGATGACGTCAAGGAGGCAATGACATTCTCAAGATGTAAATGGTGTCTCCAATATTTGTACCTGGAATTTGCTGAAGTTGGTATTTGTGTTGTTGTTGTTTGTTTGAAGTCCCACATTGCTTAGGTTTTCGGAATGTCGAATGTATATATATATATATGTATATATATATATATATATATATATATATATATATATATATATATATATATATATATATATATATATATGAGGGAAACCTCATCCTTTGAGCTAGCTTTTCGGGTTGAGACCCAATCATATTTAACATGGTATCAGAGTCGGGTTAAGGACTGCAATATAGGCATTTGATTAATACCCACGCTAGGCGTGAGGGTGAGTGTTAAAGTTGGTATTTGTGTTGTTGGAGTTTGTTTAAAGTCCCACATTACTTAGGTTCCCAGGTTGTTGTGTGTATAAATATGTGAGGGCAAACTCACCTTTTGAGCTAGCTTTTCGGGTTGAGATCCAAATATATTTAACATGGTATCAAAGTCAGGTTAAGGACTGCAATGTGGATATTTGACCCAGGCCCACACTTGGCGTGAAGGTGGGTGTTGAAGTTGGTATTTCTGTTGTTGTTTGTTTGAAGTCCCACATTGCTTAGGTTTTGGACTTTATATATATATATATATATATATATATATATATATATATATATATATATATATATATATATATATATATATATATATATATATATATATATATATATATATATATATAAGTCAAGCATATTTAATAGAATCATCTTTGCTTCGATTACATCGTTGACTAATTTAGTAATTGTTAATCTTGTACCATTACAAAGCCCTTTAATTGATCCAAATTCCTAATCAACATGATGGTTGTGTCAATTTTTCAATTTTATTGAGTGATTTGGAAAATCAGAAGTTTTTAGATAACTCAAGAATTCCAGTGTCAAATATTTGAAAGCATCATTATCATTAATATCTTATCTATCAATGAAATCACTATTTACATTTAGGCTATCTTTGGATTGATGAAACACAAGAGAGTGGAGAGGAATGAAATAGAATAATATATTCCACTGTTTGAATTGGTAAAAAGAGAATAAAATGAAGCATAACATGATATAATGTATTCCATATTATTCCATCAATTTTTTTAATTTTTTGTTCCATTCAATTTGTGGTGTATGGGACAAAATAGAACATTTTAAATAAAATAATCAAAAAGTGGAGTGAAATTTATATTTCATTTAGCTTTGTTGTATTTCATCAATCCAAACATAGCCTTAGACTCACCTTCATGAATTAAAGATGAGTATATATATGAGAATGTAAGAATGAATAACAACCGTTGGATTTAGAAAAGAAAGATTGAGATTAAATTGTAAGCTTCACTAAATCATGTGTCATTAATATGAAAGAGATTTAGTAAAGATCACAATTTAATCTGAATATTTCGTTTTTAAATCCAACGTTTGTTATTCGTTCTCACATTCTTATATAAGTTATCCATTCTCATATGATATTTTTTTTCTCTCTCTTTCTCTCTCTTTCTCTCTCTCTCTATATATATATATATATATATATATATTTGGAATTAGTAGTTATAGCAATTAGTATATAGCTTGGAAAAGATTCGTATGTAGTCATTAATGTCATTAACTATTTCAATAGTTGATGCTAGAATAACTGTACTAAGTAATATGGATTTGTGTAATTTTGAAGGAGATTTAGATAGGTACTTGTGATAAATTGTTCAATTGAGTCCATAAATTTTGTAATTAGTAACTCAATTTCAACATATTCATCATTGGATTATGAGACTTTACCATCATTGACTTGTAAAATCCATTATGAGAATAGTCAAATTTCTTTTGAATTGCATACATTTGATCCATTTTGCAACTTCCTATTTTTTTGTTAGATTAGGAACTTTACAGTGATCTCAAATATACAAGACATTTATTATTGGATGCACAATATCATATATAGTACCTCCACTAAAAATGACAATTTTTCTTCCAAAAATTTGCTCACATTTAACATTGTCATCACTCATTATATTCTTCAATGACTTGTCAAGAGCTTTAAAATAAAATATATTTGTCATGCTTCATCCCATATAACAAATTTTGATACTTTCTAAAGATTAACAAGATTATAATTTTTCTCAATGTTATAGACAGAAGATTATAGATATGAAATTGGAATTTTGAATTTAGAATGTGCAGTTCTCTCTCTTGGTAACAATAAACTTACTATTTTTCTTGATGCATTCAACATAATATCTCTTTTACAACACAGGGCATCAAAGAGTGTGTTCTACATGAAAGTCTTTTCAGTGCCACGATAATAATATAAGAAAAATACTCCACTTTTTAATCGGTGACAAATTGTATAAATTTTCTAAAAATACTAAGTTGTTTGTCTACATTAAAAAATAACACAATGTTAATGAAAATTGAAAATGCTATAGTAGATAATATGTGAATGAGTTATATTTTTCTTGCTAAGAATATATGTGCAATAAAAAACATTTAGTTAAACTGTCATTCAAACATCATACAAACTGAAATACAAAAGGTGACATGATTTACATGAGTACACCTTAATGGAGCAAACATTTTTGTTTACAAATCGTACTCAAATATAAATTAAGTAAGATTGTGTCATGTACTATATTAATTATTGTCAAATTTGGTAGTAAAACAATACTATTGTAACAATTATTAAACACTATTACAGAAAGGCATTTAATAATGGTTGAAAAAGATATATATAATCGTGTAGGTCCAAGCGTTATTATGTTGTTGTAAATATGTTACTTATAATCACAGTCCTGAGATCGTTGTAGTAAACTAGAAAACGTGAGTGATACACAACGGTTAGTTAATCCAACTATTGTGATAGTCTGAAAGGTCTCAGGTTCGATTCTAATGGTTGAAAAAGATATATATATATATAATCGTGTAGGTCCAAGCATTGTCATGTAGAGTGTCGTTGTTGTAAATGTGTTACTTACAATCACGGTCCTGAGACCGATGTAGTAAACTGGAAAGCGTGAGTGATATCACAATGGTTAATTAATCCAACTATTGTGAAAGACCGAAAGGTCTCAGGTTTGATTCTCAACATCGACATTTTAGAACATAAATTACAATTCATCCGGTTACTATAGATATTGTAGAAAGTACTCATAGTTTATTATATAATATGTAATCACAATTGTTATGAAGGAATCATGTCATTGAACCATATTATATATGTTAAAAAATATGAAATAAACGGTGAGACACATACAATTTGGAAAACATCATTTAAAATAGAATGATTTTCAAATACATCTTAATTTTTAGATTATAAGTTTCTATGTAAACTTTAATGAATGTATGTTTATTAAAAGGTTACTGAAATAAATAATCTACATAGCATATAATAAATTAAACTGCATCTATTGTCAACCTGTATAAGAATTTAAAGAACAAAATACTGTTAAGTCACAAGAAGCCTCTTTCTCGTGACTTAACAATGTTTTGTTCTTGTTTTGAGAACACTTTTCAACAACAACATATTTCAAAACAAATTCAATTTGCCAAACAAACTCACAAAAAAAGTTAAATCAAAATAGATAAAATTATTTTCATTGCAATCTATACCACACATATTATTTAATCAAAGGCCAAATATACACAAAATATTTTTCACTGATTGATCAAATAATTTCAGCAAAATTTCACCAAAACCATGAAGTTTTCCCTTTCTTTTCTAACAGATTCTGACACACTTCAACTTTCCACATGAACAAACAAACTGTATAAAGAAATCTACTGACTCATTTCAACAAGGCTGTGTTGAAATAAGTCTAATGTATCGATTGTGTGTGTCGAAGCAGATTGCTTCCCACAGGATGTCGATTAAATAATTATTTTGGACTTTTGTATATGTGGACTTTTGCTTAAGGAGTAAACAAGCTCAAATATATATATATATATAGAGGGAGTAACCCTTATTTTAATGATAACTTGGTTTCACATAATTTTGCAGTTGCAAAGTGAAAAATATTTTTTCACAGTTTATGGCTAGAAAGTTACTTTGCAGAAATCATATTCTTCTCTAATTTTGCCAAACCCTAATTTACTTTCATTGTTATTATGTATTGATAATAATCTTTTTCATCAACATTGATATAAATTATCCTTAGGTTTTTGTGGATTTCCAAGATCTGGTATCTAGAGCTCCAGTTGAGTGATTCAAGGTAACAACATCATGATGACAATGAATCATCCGAATGTGCATTTTCCAGTAAGTCTTCCTATTCTGAAAGTTGACAACTATGAGAATTGGTGCAAACATATGAATGTTGTGTTCTGTTGTCAAGATCCTAGGGATCTTGTGAAAGAAGAGTTAGAACCACTTGAAGAAAATTTAATGGGAGAAGAAGAGATTGCACACAAAGAATTGAAGAAGAGGAATTTTAAAGCTATCTTTTCAATTCATAATGTATGACTCCAGAAAATTTCAACAAAGTGAGTGATGTAAAATTTGCTAAAAAAGCTTGGGAAATTTTGGAAAATTATTATGGAGATGTAGAAAAAGGTGAGGTTACAAACTCACAAAAGAGCATATGAATTAATTCAGGTGTAAGAAATTGAGAGCATAAATGATTTCTTCACTAAGATTATGAAACGAGTGTATCAAATCAAGGTATGATGAGAAGTGTTGACAACAAGATCATTTGTTGCAAATATCTCAAGGTCATTGGCTCTTAAGTTCGACCGCGTGATTGTATCCATAGAAAAGTCAGAAGATTTGTATAAATTGACATAGGAAGAGCTTCAAGGGACGCTTGAATCTCATGAACAAAGAATGGCTGACAGAGTCGCAGGTAAGTCAAAGAGTGATGTGGCTTTGCAGGTGCAGTCAGCAAGAGAAAAGAAAGGCAGAGGAAAGTGGTTCGATGATAGAGGTAGATGAAGTTACAACAATTAGACTGGTAGAGGAAACTATCAAGAAGGAATCATGTCGAATCGTAGAAGATCCCCATCCCAAGGAAACCAAAGAGGTGATGCTGGAGGTAGAGAAAGAGGTTGCGGTTGAAAACCTGACAAGAGTTACATTCAGTATTTCAATTGACGATAGTATGATCATTATTCTAGTGATTGTCCATAAAAACGAAAGAATCAAGAAGGTGATGAAAATTTTAAAAATATGAAGAAAAAAGATGATGATGGTCACAACAAGATATGAAGAGAGATTTAAGTACCAATGGTACTTGAACTCGGGATGCTCATCACACATGCCTAAAAGGAAAGATTGGTTTGTCAACATAAAATACTTGATGAAGAACATGATGACATTTTCAAATGATAATACCCTAGAAGCCGAAGGTATTGGAACATTTTGATTATGAGGAAATATGGCAAGAGGTCAATAATTTTCAATGTGTTGTACATACCAGACATGAAGAATAATTTTTTTAGTATAAAGAAGTTGGTTGAAAAGAATTACAAATGTCGATCGAAGACAAGATGATGAGAGCGTCGATGTAAAGGGAAGGTTAATCTTGAAGGCTTATATGTCTCATAATAGAACCTTTAAGATCGATCTAAATATGATTGAGCATAAGTGCCTTGCGTCTGCAGCTAGCAGAGATAAATGGATATGATATTATCGACTAGGTCATCTCAAATTTAAAGACATTAGAGATTTGAAAATAATAAATATGGTTTTAGGATTACCAGAAATCAATATTCCAAATAAGATGTGTGAGGAATGTGTGCAGGCGAAGCAACACAAGAATACCTTCAGCAAGGATGCATGAAATAAGTCGAAGGCTATTCTTGAAATCATATACTCTGATGTATATGGTCCTATCCAGGTGGATTCGATTGAAGATAATAGATACTTTGTCACTTTCATAGATAATTTCACTCAAAAACTAGGGACTTACCTGATCAAGAATAAACATTAAGTGATTAGGTATTTTCCAAGTTTAAATCTATGGTAGAAAGACAAAGTGGTCAAAATCTCAAGATTCTAAGGACTGATGGTGGTGGAGAATATGTGTTGAAAGACTTCAACAGTGTTATGTAAGAAAGAAAGGAATGTGCATGAGATGATGCCGCCCCACACTTCACAACAGAATGGAACTACATAAAGAAAGAATCAAACCATCATGAATATGGTTAGAAGTATGTTAAACGAAAAACATTTACCTAAAGAGTTATGGAGAGAAGTCGTGTTGACAATATTATACATTTTGAACATATGTCCGACAAAGAAGTTAGAAGGAACCACACTAGAAGAATGTTAGCCTGGTGTTAAACCTTGCTTAAGTCATCTAAATGTGTTTGAATCTATAACACATAGACACATGCCATATCAATTGAGAATAAAACTTAATGACAAGTCAAGTTAAATGATCCTAGTAGGATATCATTAGATTGAGGGTTACAAGTTGTTAGACCTAGTGAATAAGCAAGTAGTGATCAATAGAGACGTGGTCATAGATGAGCTTAAGGAATGAAATTGGAAAGAAAATGTAAAAAAAAGGATTCGGTGAGAATCTTATGTAAAGAACCATCCATTGAATTTGAAAGAGAACAAGTTCCAAAAGAAGAAGTGAGATGTGATGTCGACCCAATCATACCTTAAAGAACGATACGCGTGCCTGTACGGTTCCAGGAATGCGTGATTATATCAGATGATGTGGTCGAAAATGAAGGTTACATTATGCTTTATATGCAGATGTTGAACTAATCAATGAAGTTGAAGAATTCAAGGGTTCAAATTGGGTAAAAGTAATGAATGATGAATTGAATTCCATTGAAGTCAAAAACACTTGGTCACTTATCGAATTGCCTCAAAGTAAGAAGGAAATTGATGTCAAATGGGTATACAAGGTGAAGTTGAATCCCAAATGATAAGTAACTTGACACAAGGCAAGACTTGTGGAGAAAGGATCTCTTCAAAAAGAAGGAATCAACTTTGATGAAGTTTTTGCACTTGTGGCTGGAATTGAAACAATCAAGTTGGTTGTTGGTCTAACAAAAATGAACAGTTGATACATATATCAGATGGGTGTGATATGTGTATTCTTAAATGAAACCTTAGACGAAGAATTTTATGTTGTACAGCGAATTGGGTTTGTGAAACATGATGAAGAAATAAAGGTGTACAATCTGCATAGAATTATGTATGGAATCAAACAAGCTCTAAGATCTTGGAATAAGAAGATAGATAGCTTTCTAAGGGAGAAAGAATTTGTGAAGTGCACAGTTGAACATGGAGTATATGTAATAAGAAGCAAGGGTGAATTGGTTATATTGTGTCTCTATGTCGATGACTTGTTGATAACAGATAGATTCAAGAAGGAGATCAAAGACTTCAAATGTGATCTCAGCAAGGAATTCAAAATGTCTGATCTGGGCGATATTTTATACTTTCTTGGAATCAAATTCTACCAGAGTAGTAGAGGTTTGATGATGCATCAAAGAAGATATACATGTGAAATTCTCAAGATATTTGAGATGGAAGAATGCAACTTGACTTCAACACCTACTAAACTAAGAATGCAATTGTCGAAAAACTCAAATAAAGGTGATGTCAATACAACCCAATATATAAGACTTTTTGGGTCATTAAGGTACCTTTTTCATACAAAGTATGACTTAGCTTACAGTGTAAGTATGGTTAGTAGATTCATGGAGAAGTCAAATGTATCATTTCTAGCAGCAACGAAGAGGATACTAAGGTATCTCAAAGGAACTCTCGATTATGACGTTCTATTTCCTACAGTCGATAAAGGAAAATAATACAAGATAGTGGGATACACCGACTCAAGTTGGTGTAGTGATGCTGAGGATAGAAAACCCACAACTGACTACGTGTTTATGCTAGGTGGTGCATAATTGCTTGAAGTTCGAGAAAAGAACCAGTAGTGACACTATGTTCGTGTGAAGCAGAGTACATATATGCTTCTATTTGTGCATGTTAAACAACATGGATGGTGAATCTGGTCGAAGAGATTACAGGGAAGGATCATGGAGCAATTACCATGAAGATCGACATCATGTCAGCTATCAATCTGGTGAAGAATCCAATAGAACATGGAAAAAACAAGCACATTGAAATGTTGTTCCATTATTTTTAAGAGCAGGTAGCTAAAGGAAAGTTAAGTTTGGAACACTGCAGAACTGAGAATCAGATTGCATACATCATGACGAAGAGAGTGCAAGTCGAGTGTTTAAGAGACTTAGAGCTATGATGAATGTAGATAGTTTAGGCACAATGAGTAAGATGATGTGTTGAGATTGTAATTCCTTGTGTCGAAGCATCATGTTGCTCGACAAAAACAAGGTTGTGCCAAAATAAGTCTAATATGTGACGAGTTGTGTGTCTCGAAGTGTTTGATTTAGATTGCTTCTCACAGGATTTTGATTTAGGTCCAATTTTGTCAAATCTTAATTTTATTTCATTGTTATTTCGTATTGATAATAATCTTGTTCATCAAGATTGATAGAAAATTTTCAAAAAATTTCTTGAATTTTCAACAAGTTATTGAATAGCAAAAATAATGTCACGTCTTGTTGTGTTCAAGAAAAGAAACATGTCAACTAATCTTCTGTACCAAGAAACATCCTTTAGAGATGTTGATCCATTATTATGTAGCTAAATTGAAGTGTCAAGAGGAGTTGAGACAGACTTAGAACCAAGTAGGCTAGAGTTCTTTAGGAGATCAAAGCGGTACTTTCTTCAAGGAATTGCAATTTTTGCCATGGAGTGAGTAATTTCCAACCCAATAAAATACTTTTATTGTCATAGATCCTTTAATTTAAAGGCATCGTCTAGAATTGACTCGACCCTTTCGAATTTAGTTAATGAATTCCATGCAAGAATCACATCATCCACATATACTAACAAAGCATTAAATATATTATCTTTGTGAATGGTGAATAATGAATAGTTAGAGGTAGGTTGAATATAGTATTCCTTGATCAAAAATGTCAGTCAAATTTTCAAACCATTTGTGACTAGCTTGTTTGAGCCAATATAGATTTTTCAACAGTTTACATACCTGATTAGGTTTAGCACATTGCATCCATTCAGGAACAACCATATAGACATCCTCTTGGCGATCTCAATGCAGGAAAACGGTATTCATATCCAATTAGTGGATGTGCCAATCATTAATGGTTTCTAAGGCAAGAAACAGCTTGACCACAGGTGAAAATGTGTCAAAGAAATCAAAATACTTTATTTGAATGTAACGTAAGCCATAAGCCTTGCCTTATACTTCCCAACGGATCCATATTCCATAAATTTTATCTTGTAAACCATTTATTTCCAATTGGTTTCACTCCATATGAAAGACCAATGAGAATCTAAGTACCATGTTGTGTAGGGCTTCTAATTTAACTCTCATAGCATGTAACCAACAAGTTGAATCTTTTACTTCTTTATAAGATTATGGCTGAGATATGTATGTGATGGACATACTAAATTCCTTGTGTGGAAGAGTTAGGTGTGTGAATGAATGAAAAGAAGACAAAGGATAACGAGTGCCTGAGATGGTTGATTCAACTGAGTTGGTAGATGGATCATCACATATATAATTTGTCATGTAAGGTGGGGCTCTTTGTCTTAATGGCCTATCCGTGTTGGTAAGGTTATGAGGATTATCTATATCATTTGTGTTTTCTGGTGTACTTGGCAAATGAACTAGTAGAGAGACTGTCTAGTAGGTGTAGTGTCTGTATGTTTATGCTTGGATTGGAGGTTTTCTTATTTGGCAGGATAATGTTGAATAATCCATCTATTCTTTCAGATTGTTGATTGATGTTAGATTCTTTAATTAGATTGACGAGTTTCTCATATTGGTAATGAGTCGAAGGATGAAGGACTCTTCTATGTCCATGAGTTTTCACTCCCTTCATGCGCAACACCATATGATCAACAGATGAATTGGAACATTGTAAATGAGGAGGCAAACCGTGTTTCTTGTAGAAGGTGTCTATAGTATGTCCAAGCACTATTGTAGTAAGTACAAATGCGAGGTTTGATATTTGGGGAAATTTTCCATCCTTAAAGGTTAAACTTCCTAGAATCAGAGGCAATAATGAATGCTACACGGGCATAATTTGTCGATCATGTTGAAGAATCATGGAAAATATTTTGTTAATTGGTGGTAAGAGATCAAGTGACAGAATCTAGGATTTGCAACCCAAAATTTTCATTCAAACCAGTTAAGAAACGCATGGAATGCAACAATTGATGACTGCGTCTAGCAGTCCGCATGGCTTCACAAGCACACTTAACGATACAAGTCCAAGTGGAAATTGACATGTTAACATCTCATTCTTCCCGAAGAATTTTAATTTCAAATAAAAAGTCTATTAACGTTCATAAATTTTGTTTGAGCGCGTAAATTTCCGGTTGGAGTTATAAGACATGGATCAAATCACTTGTGAGAAGCGTTCCTTAACGTCGAGCCAAACATCAGTTGCATTTTCCACGAACATGATGAATTGTGCGATAGATGCGTCAACCAAGTTCATAATCCATAAATGAATAAGCATGTTATAACGATTCAACCACGAATCGAGGGATCAAAAGGATCAATTGGTATCTGGGTGGTTCCATCAAGGAATTCGAACTTCATTTTAGTCCCTAGCAAACGACGCATAGACCTTGTTTACGAATGATAATTTGAGCCAGTTAGAACGGGCCTGGGCCTGCCAAATACTGCCAAATATATTGGAAGAACCGTCGCTAGAATGAATGAAAAATGGACTCGTATGATCTAAGAGAGGATCAATAGTTGATAGTGGAGCCACCTGAGGCGGCATGGCGGAAGCAAGGGTGTTGGTCGGAAAAGCGAATGGTATCATATTGATCAAATTGAAATTTACAGTAAAAGCAGCACATAACTATATAGCTGAACAAGATAGAATCTATTTTGATTGATTTTCAGATAGAGCTACATTCTAACTTATATAGCCACAAGTCACACTTGTTATGCTTGCTAGGATAACAAACTAAAAGGAGGGAAAACTGAAACTTCAAAATCAATAACAAAAAAGAGAAACCCGATGCATTCAACACATGATCCTTTAGGATAAAAAGATCCAATGCAACAAGTCCTATTGCGCAATTCATTCCTTTAATCTGAGTCACATTATGCCTTTGGAAACATATTTTAAATCCAGGTTTGATCATTAAATTCATTTGAAAAAATTGATAAAATTCATTGGCAACGGAACAAAACAGCAGTAGACTACATAGCATTTAGTTGCAAATGTTATTATGTAATATCATTTATATTTTCTGTTACTTATATAACAATAATGCATACATTTCATTCATTATATTTGAAATATTGAGAAATTTGATTTTCAAGGCTATGATTCACAACCTGGATTCCATGAAGATAAACACAAAAACTCACGGATAACAATGAACATGCTTGCTGTAACCTGTACCGGAAATCTAAGTGTCTTGATAACAAATACAATTTAAGCAACAACACAATGAAACTATGAAATTGTACAGTTTATCAATATTGAAAAAAGAATAACAAATGTTGTAATCTAACAATCTCTCCTTTTCAGTTCAGACAGCCAAGCAACTGTTTTTGCAGGTCAGAAACCTATTTTCTTCAAGTGTCAACACATTTTTCCATTTGGAACTGAAACAACTGGTCTTTACAACAAAAAGCAAACAACAGTACTGCAAATTTGTGCCAAGCAGTGACTGATTTGCTTTAAAATGGTGGCAAAAACCACTGAGAACATCTTAGACTTATAATCGGTATGTTCTGAGATAGGTTTAAGGTTTGGCTATAATGAACTTTTATCTTGAATCAATGAGGATCTGAGAGGAGGGTTTGCGTCCACTAAAAGCTGGAGTTTAACTAACCTGCTCTCCGATTAAATCAAGACCAACAACCAGAAAACTTATCCCTTGAAATAATAGGAAGTAGAAGTGAATTCCTTGAGCAGATAGTAAGCTTCTAACTGAGGCTGTTAATAAAATAAATGCAAGAGCAAGTTCTTTCCTGTAGAGACGGTTTTTCTTGATCTTTGGAGCTAATTTTGAGAGTTCAAGTTTGCTTAGTTCTTCAATGCCTGAATCTGAGGAAGATCGATGAAGACTATGCGACCGCATTAGAGGATCGGATTCCTTTTCGAAGGCAACCAAATCTGTCTCTGATGATCTTCCCAACTTTTTTGTAACCACCCATTCGTAAGAACTTCCGAAGCGAAATAATCCAGATATCATTGCATTAAATTTGGTTACTGACATAGTGTTCTCGAATAGAAGATATGGTACTATAAATGGAAAAGACCGTGGAGCTGGAAGAACACCTAGGATAGACATGACTCCAGGAATGTAACAAACAACCCAGGCTGGGAGCACAGCTTCTGGAAGGAACATGGTCAATGGAAGAATGATACAGAAGAGGGTGAACGAATAAAATGGCAGAATAAGCTTCCTCAGAAGGAAGAAAAGGAATATCAAATTAGCCTTCTTTGCCCAACTAACCTGGTACAAATGGAATTCAATCAGAAATTTATAATAGTATATCATTCTAGAAGTCAAATTATTTAAACATAAATAAATACAAACCAGTTATCATTGCATACAATGCCAGATATGGACACAATTGTTTAAGCCCGTATACAGGTATATGAGGATTTCAATCGCAAAAAGCTTTATTCAAATTTATGTAGCATTTTTTTATGTATAAACTATTGGAAATTTTAACTATGATGACATTGTTTGTACATCTACGAGGAAAACTATCGATAAAATAAAAACAAATGTGCTAAACCTGCATTCCATTATTCCAATAAAACTTTTATGAGAAATATCTAATGATGTTACAGCATACTTCAAATTTGGTTGCTTTAGCAGAAGGTCTTAATCTCAAATTAAGGGTATGGAAGGGGGATGGAGGAACTTAATAGGTTTAAAATTACTTTGACAGAGCAATTATGAGCACTCTTTGGCCTGAAGGCAGACAAGATGCGGTCCGGCTTAAGTGCAGGGTCACCGTGAGCAATACTCAGACCATGGCATTATGCCAGATACGCTTCATAATCCAGAAATTGCACAGTATTGGATTTTAAACTATAACATCTAATTGACTTTCAAGGAAAGTTGGAAAACACACTGCATATAATAATAATAGTCTTGCCTAGAGGCCAGGCTGCACTAAGCAGTTTGCAGAAGGAAGTGATAAACAAACTAAATTTGAAAGCCAAGTTTGAGAGCAAATTGAACAAGGTCAAATGTACATATTTGAATTAATCTCTATGCAAGTGATGCAAAAATGCATTAACAAAGCAATACATTATGTATCAAATTTATGTAAAGAAACAAATACCATTAACCCTCCCTCAGCTCACGAATAAGTTAATATTCATATTATCATCGAAGCAAGTAAGCAGAAAATATTCATGTAGCTTAATAGCATGAATTTAATAGTTGATAGTGTTAAATTGAAACCTTCTTCATATGAAAATATGTATGCCATTGCCAATGTATGATGTCTTAAACTATGATAATAGTAATCACAACAAGCAATTACACGGTGTGCATGTGTATTTTATTTGGAGAACTTATGCAACCATTATTCAAATCTCATCAAACTTGGATATTATTATTGAAAGACACCTCGGGAATCAAGTTCTGATTTTAATAGACTCATAAGGATTAAAACTTAGCATACCATTCTTAAAATAAAAATAATAGCAACAATAACATAAAATAATGATTTCATATCGGTCTCTGGGGTTCAAAAGAATTTAACTGCTCTAAAAAGAAAACAAAAGAATTGAACTGCTCAAAAGAAAACAAAGAAAGAATTGCATACCTTAGAACGAAGTACATCAAAAAAACACAAACGAAACAATTGCATTGGACCAGAATGCCAGCGGTGCTGTTGTTTTTTATAGGCCTCATATGTCTCTGGAAGCTCACAGAGGCACTGCAAGAAGCACAGTGAACATATGTAAGACTCTCAAACATTTGAAATTAAGCCTCAAGATTTGAAATACAGCACCTTAACGTCATTGAGAAAAATAAACTTCCATCCACATAGATGAGCACGAACAGCAATGTCCATGTCCTCGACAGTCGTTCGCTCTAACCAGCCACCACTCTCCTCTAGGGCTTTTATTCTCCAGACACCAGCAGTTCCATTGAAACCAAAAAAGTTAATGAAGATACCATTCACCTGTTGTTCAACCTCAAAGTGGAAAGATAAATTGATATTCTGTAATCTCGTAAGCAAGTTCTCATCCTTGTTTACAAATGCCCATCTTGCCTGGACTAATGCCAAATCATCCCTTCCCTTCAGTTAAAGTAAAATAAGAAAATTTTGTTAGATAGTTATTTAGACTATTGCAAACATTGGTCCGGTATTTGTTCAGTTTTAATCATATAAAAGACACTCGTTATATCTTGAAATTATTTGGCGAAGTTACAGTTCATGTTAATGGTTACGGTAGATTCAAATGTGTACCGATCTCAAATTTGAGGAGGGAGTTATAATAATTTGAAAGTAAAACTCTAGCCAAAGCACATATCTGTTTCTATATTTACTGAAATCAACAGTTCTTTGAACTTTGAATTTCTGAACCTATATATTACCTTGAAATAAGGTACTGTCTTCTTTAAGAAATCTGGTGTTGGCTGGAAATCAGCATCAAATATAGCCACAAACTCATAATCCTTAACATAATCACAGCCCATTGCAGATTTAAGATTCCCTGCCTTGTATCCTGTGCGTATAAGCCTATGTCTATATATAATCCGAACGCCCCTTTGTTGCCATTTATGCACTTCTGCCTTGATGAGGTTTTGAATATCTACTTCATCCGAATCATCAAGAACTTGTATAAGCAATCTCTCCTTTGGCCAGTCCAGGATACTTACCGCCGCAATGGATTGATGGTAAACCTATTGTACAACAACGAAAAAATTTAAGTAATGATCCACTTATACATTCATTCTCCGTCAAATAAATACATTCTCTCAGGTCAAAAATCGTATCAAGTATAAGTTGTTTTCAAAAGCTATCGTTTTTAGAAGTTCTCTCAGTCTCGAGCGTGTTTATTTTAACATTTCATCAGATACAACAACCAAACTTTATCCCACTAAATGCAGTTGGCTACATGGATCAACTTCCGCCGTAATGTTATTTCAACAGATAAGTTCAAATAATTCAATCCAAACAAGCGCCATGAATACCCTACAAAATGTTAGAACCTACAGCATAACATGAATCACTAATTATAAAAACCAGAAATAGATTTGAAAAGGACTAAGGAACCTACATGTTCTTACCTCCCTCTCATTGCACATAGGAATCTGAACCAAAACCATTGGAAAATCCTCAACTCTCTCAACATTCTTATCATAATCCACACTAGCAACAGGCCTAATCCTCCTGAACTTGATCCAAAAACACCCCAAAATCAAAACAATCCTATCCACCGACTGCACAATGAACAACAAAATACACATATTCGTCAACAACTGCAACGGCGGCGCCAAATAATTCGCCCGAATATCAATCCACCTCGCGTAAAACTCCTCAACCAATCCCAACACATCAGCCGACCCAACTGACGGCGGCCGGAAATGCCAACCCTTAAAATAAGCAACCAGCTCAAACCCTAACAACGCAATCACCACAATCAAAAACACCCTGATCGCTCTATAAAGCCGCGACGACGACGAATCCGCGGGCGAATCGCGCGAAGAAATCCGCCGATTCGCCGTTCGGACAAGGTGAAGTAAACCGTTGGATAAAAACCCAACGGTTGAAGCAATTTGTTGAAACTTTAACAAACAAACCCATGATAACTGCCGCGCGCTTCGTGTACGCTCTTTTCTCACCGACGGATCTGACCGGTTGTCGTCGTTGTTAATGCTTCCTCCACCGCCGCCGCTGCCGGAGACATCGACGGAGATGAAAGGAGAAGAGGATTGATCGGATTTATCTTCGAATAGATCGAGATTTTCTTTTTCTCTCTGTTTGTTCCACCATTCCTGAAACTCGTAATTCGGAGCACGAGACATATACAAAAAAAACAGAAAAAAATATGAATGAAACAAAAAACAAAACAAAATCTGAGAAGAAAGTGTATGAGAGAGAAAGACAGAGAGAGAGTTTTTTTTTTGAATTTTTTTTGTTAATTTTTTTAGGATGTGTTAGGTTGAAAGTATGTGTGATCCAAAGGGAAAGGGGAGTGAGCTATAATTGGAAAGTGGAACCAAATTTTTAGGTTGTTATGTTTCTTGTTTTGGGGTGAGGGTGGTGAAGTTGGGTGACACGCGCTGCTTGGGTTAGATGTGGGAGATGGTGGCGCGTGGGTGAATTTGAGGGGTTAATGAAGGACAGTGGTAGATGGGAGATTGGGTGAGTTGTAGGAGACAAGAGTGGGGAGATTCATGTGACGAGTTAGTTTCACTTCACTTCACTTCAATCAAGGTTGTCTTATTGGACTGGTTTTTTTTTAGTGTTTTATTAATTGGAGGGAGTTTGGAACTTTTTGTAATTTGATTTTGGGTTTGCTTAATTACTAGTACTATATTTGAAATATTAACATAATCCTCCTCCTTCATGTTATAAGTGATATTTCAATTCTCAATATAGTAAGATAGTACTTCCTATGTTTGATAACAATGGTCATTTGAAAATAAATTAAATAAATGTTATTTCTGTAAACAATTTTTTTTTCAATTCTATTATAATTTTAAACAGTATCTACTATCTAACTATTATTAAAAGATTGATGAAACCGACTATAATGTTCTTTGCTAAAAAAAAAATTCCCTGCAGCATATTTCCTCTGTCCCAAATTATAAGAGAAATTTTAAATTTTAGATTTATTGAATAATTAATGTATCTAGTCTATATATAGACCAGATACATTAATTATTCAATGTATCTAAAAGGGAGTAGACATTAAGATAATTTACAAAATAACCTTTCATTACATCATCTATTTTCATTATGTCAATTGTCTGAATTAAAATATCATTACTTCATCCACTTTTCCCTTTACAATTTTAAATGTTGTGTTCTCTCTTTCCACACTTCTATCTTTCTCTATGTATTCTCTTCTCTCTCTTTTTCAAAAACCCTAATTCCACCGCCGCCAATGCCACTTTCTCCCCCTATTATAGGCCGCCACCACCGTCAATGCCACTTTCTCACCCTATTATAGGCCACCACCACCTCAAGTGAAAAAAACAAAGGCATGTATGCACTCCACATCTCACGGGTTTCCTAATGGACCGGACAAGCTACGCATTATTTTATGTAGCTCTTTTCACCACAATTCATCTTTCTTCTAAGGTTAGCTTTGATTACTCAATTTCATTTTGTTTTCTTGTCAACATCTGCTTCACTGAATGTTGTTTGTACGAGTTTGTTGTTGTTTGTAGTGTTCTGTGTGAGAATATGAAGTATTGACAGAGAATAATTTTGTGGATGATTCTCGCGGCGACCGAAACTGGAAGGTGTTAGTTGGTGATTTCGATGGACAAGCTGGTTCGAAATGGTGGGCTTTACTCTATTTGGGCTTTTGTTCGAATGAAGAAAATAAGGTTCAATTGTTATGTTTTCGTTTGAAAAGAAGGAAGATTCGAATTGGTTATGGTCGTTGAAGTTTGAATTCGAAATACATTGAAGGATTAACATTTACATCAACTGAGGATTCGTGTTCAAATTAAGGCGTTATTCGTGGAGGACGCGTGGAAGCCAGAAAATTCAGAAGGCATGAAGTCTTCGAACGTGGAATCATTTTAGAATGAGACCGTTAGAATCGAATTAGTATAAATAGAAGTTTTAGTGTTAGGATTTCGTGTGTTTATTTGTACAGAAACTCACATATACTCAAAATACCAAATGTTAGGGAAACGAGTTTGCATAGCAATGCACGTATAGAAACACCATCTTTACTTTCGAATTAATCAAAGTTTCTTTACCTTTAAAGTCATTCAAATTCCAATTATTTCTTTATCTTTTCAGTCAAAGTTTACATCTTTTGAAGTCTTTTATATTTCTTTAACAAATCTTTTATATTTCGTTTACAAACCATTTCGCATTGTTTTACAAAATTCTTTACGTTTCGATCAAGTTTTGTTATCACTTTTTAATTGAAGTCTTTATTCTTTTAATCGAATTTACTTCTATTCATATTCTCAAAGATTCTTAGTATTTTAGACAAAAGATGTTAAACATAAGTATCAATACAAGTTTAAACACCAAATCTTAGACACATGTCCTAGGATCAATCTAGTCGATCATCTAAGTTACCAAAGATATTGTTAATTTGGAAGACTAATTGTTGTTTACTAGAAATCACTCTAAACAAATTGACACGTCTAGTGGGATAGTGTCGAAGTATTATATTTGTTTAAACTTATGTCATTTAGTTTAGGCATTTATTTTGTTTGTGATCTTCTAAGTCTAGATATTCGTTGTGTTATATGAACCTTAGAAGTGGTAAGATAACCGACAGTAACCAACCAATACCCTGAAGAAAACATACCAAAAAATGGTTAATACAACTAGCCATGATGGGGGATTAAATCGTCCACAAGGGATAGGCACGGTCATTTCTAGTTCGATTGATGCATCTAGTGTAATCCCAAATTCACAGGCCATACTAGTGTCCACGAACACTGCGGCCACGGTTGGTTCGAATACAGTTCCAGTAGGAATAGAGATACCAAAAAATGTGTCAAATGGGCCAATCTTATAATATAGGAAATCAAGCCCAATTCTCAACCCCCAGGCCTCCAGGTTTCGAAAATTTTAGGCCTCGAAGGGAAAATCCACCATACGGAACGCCAACTTCGTTTGTGGCATATTGTATAATACTACAACAACAACCTCTTCCTCAATCCAAGGATCTAGTTCTGAGATGAATCATGTAGGCCCAAATACCCAAAATCTAGGATCTTTCACCCAAATGCCTACACTTACAACAAATAATCAGGCAACATTTAGGCAACAAATGGATGATAGTAACCATGATATGATAGAGATCTTATCCCGCGAAATAAGTACAATTCTCACCCCTTTAATCCAGAATATTAACATAACCAACTAGGAGAATACCCAAACTAACCAACGGATGTCAGCACAAATGGCACGAATAGCAGACTTCTTTGGCGCCCTTGATACGCATATGAGACATAGGCAGAACCAAATAGAAATTCAAGATGAAGAACCTACTATTGAACAAATTCGACCTCCTAGACAAAATGTTGATGGGAGAAATATATGGGCAAGGGTAGAACAACAGGAAGTTCAAGAAGTTCGAGAAGAACAACCTAGGAGAGTGATGATGGTAAATAGGGACCAAAACACTGACGAAGTAATCCATAGGGTCAGAAATGATAACATTATGGCAGAAAATAACTTAACCGCCATAATCAAAAGGATAATGACCCAAAATGGTTTGAATTCAGGATTCAGGAGGCCAAACTACACGTCCCTCATCACAGAATACATTCTACATACTGAATTACCAAGGGGTTATAAGGTCCCCAAATTCAAAAAAAAAATCTAGAGATACTAGTGAATCAACTGTAGAACACATAGCTAGGTATTTAACCGAAGTAGGAGATTTGGCAAATAGCGAAAATCTTAGGATAAAATATTTCCCAAGTTCCTTGACTAAGAATGTTTTCACTTGGTTCACCATCTTCCCTCCAGGATCTATAGATACCTGGCCTTACTTGGAAAGATTGTTCCATGAACAATTCTATATGGGGCAATCCAAAATAAGCCTCAAAGAATTGACCAGTATTAAAATAAAATTCACAGTACCAATAGATGACTATCTAAATAGGTCTGTCTCTTAAAATCTAGGTGTTTTATTGTAGTCCCTGAACATGAGTTAGTCGAAATGACTGCTGGTGGTCTAGATTATTCTATTCGAAAGAAGTTAGATACCAAATATTTAAGAGACATGGCTCAATTAGCATATAGAGTTCGACAAGTAGAGCGCCTGAAGGCTGAAAAGGCTAGGGCTAGTAAAAACTATAAAAAAAATGAAATGGTAGCTTATATAGAGGCAGCAGAAGAGCCAGGAGATTTCCATAAACCTTATGATTTCGATCAACTCGAAGTGGATCTAGAAGAATTAAAACAAGCACCCCCTTAGTCTTGCAAGGTCATTGTGCCATCGAATGGCAAGAATCCTATTGAGAATGAGAAAAATGATAAATTTCCTAAGAAAATCTACACATTTGACATAACTAAATGTGATGAGATTTTCGATTTACTTGTAAAAGATGGTCAAATGATAGTGCCTCCCAATACTAAAATTCATCTGCTAGAACAACTGAAGAAGAGAGGTTTTTGAAAATATCATAATTTTCTGGGCCATAAAACCTCACAATGCTTTATTTTCAAGGATTTAATTCAAAATGCTATAAAGAAGGACAGGCTTAAGTTTACAGACAAATCGAAGAATTCCATGAAGATTGAAATTGCTCCTCTATAAATAGCAGAGACCAATTATGTTGAGCCGGTCGAAATCAACATGGTGTAAGTTGGAGGAATTAATGTTGACCAAGGTAACGAGTCCCAAAAGGAAGAAGATTCTATTATGGTTGGTGGAAACATGAAGACTGCTGATGGTCCCACCAACAAGAACCCTTCGACCAACCTAACCAAAATTGTGCCTAGAGTTTCGATTGGGGCAAGGGCTACTGAAGGCCCAATCATTTCTGATGCAAGGATGGAAGAGGCTACTGAGGGCCTCATGGTCAAGTTCGAAAAAGTGCAGATCACTGAGGGTAAAAGTCTAAGGGTCCACATGGTTGATCTCAAGCAACCTTGTCCAGAGATGGAAGAAGTGGAGAAATGTCTCGAAATAGAAAAAGAGCATATGAGAGATGGCTATCCAAAGAGAGAAATCAACATGTGTGATTATCTTTTTCATTATCACAGAAGGAACAAAGAGATGTTGTTGTGTCCAAGATGTAGCATCATTTGCAACCAAGGGATTTCTGCAGAGTTAGAAAGAATCCAACGTGCTCGAACGGGAATAAATTGGAGGCAAGATAACCAATTGTTCAAATTCTATCCAACGGCTGGAGAAAGCATGCTAGGTTTTCTAGTTCGATGCCACAAGAGTGGGACTGAGTGTTTGATGTGTGTAAGGTGTGTTGCTATTTATGATCGAATGATGTCTGAAGTGTTCAAAATAATTCCTTTCGTGTCTTGCTGGAACCACCAGACTAGAAATATTGTGGCTCCCAATTTTGGCGCGAGAAACGCACCAAGAAGGCCTGATAGTCCTTACTTCAGGGCAAGGTGAAGAGTCATATTCAAGTTACCTGCTGCGATTCCTACAGATAGATGGCTTCAAGCAAAGGCTGACAAAGGAAAATGGAAATGGAAGAGTTATGAACAAGGAGGCAGAAGTTCCATGGCATACAGGAAGTAGTTCCAAGTTGCAAAACGGAAGACATTAGGCTGGAAAACTACAAGGGCAAGAATCCAATGTCTATATCTCAATGAAGAAGGCACCAACAAATGAAGAAGGCAGAAAAGGAATCAACCTCGAAAGAAATAGGTGAAACCAGTAGCAACCAGCCTAACTATGCAGACTAGGGGCAAGCCACTAGTTACAAGAAGATTGTTTTCTCCAAAAAAGGAAGTGACTATGGAGAAGTTTCAGCCAAACACAACGAATGATGATGAGATGCTAACTGATGACTTTGAGTTAGACGAAGAAAAATATTTCAATGTGAATTGTAATGTGGTGTCTATTCTCCCCTATGAGTATAATCAGGAAATTGAAATAGAAGAATCTAAAGAAACTAAAGAAGTGGAAATGGCAAAGCACAAACCTGTGTGCTACTATGTAATGAACAACATTGCGGTCGAAGAGCAAAACGCGTTCTTCAAGAGTCCTGATTAGGGGAT
Source organism: Vicia sativa (assembly GCA_021764765.1). Classification (NCBI taxonomy): domain Eukaryota; kingdom Viridiplantae; phylum Streptophyta; class Magnoliopsida; order Fabales; family Fabaceae; genus Vicia; species Vicia sativa. The sequence goes on from CM038796.1 coordinate 130,002,181, forward strand.
GAAGGATCATCTCAAATCTCTATTCATAAAGGCCAAAGTTGAGTAAGTAGGAATCAACTAAGTGCTGGTAGATGGAGGTGCAACAGTGAATCTTATGTCATTCATGCTCAGAAGGATTGAGATGTTAGATACATACATCAAGCCACACAACATGGTATTATCAAACTATGAAGGGAATGTTGGACACACATTGGGGGTGGTACAAGTAGACCTAATAGTTGGTTCGATAACAAGGCCAACTATGTTCATGGTTATTGCATCCAAAGCTAATTACAACTTACTGCTATGACGCGAATGGATACATGGCATTAGAGCAGTCCCTTCATCTATGCACCAGCGAGTTGCTATCTAGAGAGAATATGGAATTGTAGAAAACATTGAAGCAGATCAAAGCTACTACATGGCTGAAGGGTTAGGTTTGCAGCAAGAGACATGGTTGATGGGTCATTTCTAGGATATTATGCAAGGGTCTATGACTATGCATATGAGTTACTAAGATCTAACCTTGGGTCAACTGTCAAAGTCAGTGCACAACCTGCCCAAGAAGGTGGTGATGCTCAGAAACTACATTTCAAAAGGTTATACATATGCTTGGCAGCTTGCAAGGAAAGTTTAAAGTTAAGTAGACATTTCATTGGACTTGATGGGTGTTTTTTGAAAGGCCTATGTGGAGGTCAAATACTGGAACCCATATGAAGAGATCCCAATAACCAAATGCTACCAATAACATATGCAGTGGTGGAGAGTGAAAACAAAGATAGCTGGACATGGTTCTTAGAGTTGCTTATAGATGATCTTGGTGGGAAAGAGGAATGCCTAACATACACATTTATTTCTGATAAACAAAAGGTATGACTCTAATGCAATTTTTTTGTTCCCTTTAATGATGTAACTTTTCATATCTCATGTTTAATTTTTTGATGACACAGGGATTACTGCCTGCAATGGAGGAACTCCTACCTAGAGTTGAATAAAGGTTATGTGTTAGGCACCTTTACAATTACTTCAGGAAGAGGTATCCAGGGAAAAAACTAAAGAAAATAATATGGAAAGCTGCCAAGTCAACATACTACCAAGCTTGGGAAAGGGAAATGAAAGTAATGAAAGAGCTCAATGGAGAAGCATACAAACACATGATAGCCACACCTCCAAGGTTTTGGAGCAGATCATATTTCAAGACTGAAAACAAATGTGATGCAGTTCTCAATAATATGTCATAAACATTTAACAGTGTCGTCCTGGAGGCTAGGTCCAAGCCATTGATAACTATGGTGGAAGAAATTAGGATATACATAATGAAGAGATGGGCTACAAACAGGATGAGGTTTCAGAAACTGGAAGATGTTGATGTGTTGCCAAACATTATGAAGAAAATTGAAAAAACAAGTTCATACACAAACATGTGGCTTGTCAGGTAAATTGAGTTAAACACATTTTTTAAACAACTTCTGTGTTAAAATACTGTTTTGTAATTTGAATTTGTGTTAGGATGTCTGATGAGTATATATTTGAAGTGAGGCATATGGAAAATTCAGCTGAGAAATTGACAGTTAATTTGAAGGATGGGAAATGTTCATGCAAGAGATGGGAGCTAACTAGTCTGCCTTGTGTTCATTCACTTGCAGCAATCAAAAGTAGGAACCAAAAGATTGATGATTATATACCTGCTTACTATAGGAAATCAAGATACATGTAAGTGTACAAGCATGTAATATACCTTATCAATGGCTCAAACCTCTGGAGCAGAATAGAGTATCTTGATGTTCTCCCTCCTAAATTTAGGAAAATGCTTGGAAGGCCAAAGAAGAAGAGGAATTTAGAGCAAGGAGAAATAGATGGATATGATAAAAAGATGAGGGGGACATGATTCATCACAAAGTGTAGCAGGTGTAAGAAATTAAGACACAACAAGCTTACTTGTAAGGTTCCTTTTACTAGCCAAGCATGTCCTGCATCAGTGACTAGCCAACCCCATGCATCTAAGTCATCCCTTGCACAAGATAATCCTGCATCAGCAATAACCCAAGCCCAAGCATCTCAGCCAACCCCTACACAAGCTACTCCTACATCAGTGACTCCCCAAGCATCTCAATCAGCATATGTACCAGTGGCTTCTCAGTCATCCAGGAATGTTGCATATAACCCATCTCAGTCAGTTCCTGTTTCTCAAACATCAAAGAAAGTTGCTTCTAAATCATCCAAAAAGTTACCAGTTAGAAGGCCAAATGCACCATTTGTCCCACCTGGTCCAACAACTAGGTTAAATGCAGCAAGAATTGTTGTAGGTCCAACAACAAGAATGACAACACCAATTAAGAGAGCAGCACCAAAATGGAAACTTTAGGATTGCTTGTGTTAAGTTTTAATATTAGGATTGCTTATGCTAACTTGTTTTGATCCTATAAAATTAGGTTGTTTTGGACCTATAATAGTAGGCTTTGTGGACCTGTAATATTGATTGTTGAATTCAAAAATACTATAAATCATGCTAACATTATTCTCAATAGAAATACCAAAGTTCAATACAAACAAAAACATGTTAATTCAAAGTGACCAAATATAGAACATTCTAATTAAACATGATATATTTATTACAACATTTTCCATATGACAAAAAACAAAACAATACAAAATATTCTTTTCCATTTTTTTTTCTGAATTCATCATCGTCTTAATTTGAATTTGTAACTCTAGTATCTTTTGTTTCAGACCATCGTTTGTTGCCTTTAAAGATACCAACTCCAATTTTGCAGCATCAAGTTCAGTTTGCATCTTCTCTAACCGACCCTTTTGCTTCTTCATAAACTGGTCTTTCTCATTCTCAACATCATCACAGTACCATTGAAAATATCCACACCCAGTTTGTGTTGAACCCTGTGTTATTTCCAATTCAAATGTTAATAAGCAAACTCAGAATTGCCATAAACATGAAAAGTGAGATGAAGAACTAATTTAATTTCTTTTGTACCTTATAATGACGACAACCCCAAAATTGCTTCCCAAAATTCGTCACAGTAGAAGCCCTTCGAAGAAGAGCCATGTCTCCACAGCCAATCGGTTTTCCATCTGAAATTGTCATCTACACAACTATCGTTTTTCACATTCGAGTCAAATGAACAATGTCCTGTGTTGGTTGACGTTGTCTACTTTATTTTTTCACAACCAATTTCAAAATCGAATATGGAGAAGATAATTATTGAACCCTAGAATTTGGGGAAACTGGGTTGAAGAGAAGGAAGAGAACGACAGAATAATCCAAGGTTGGAGAAGAAGTTTATAACAGTCCATGTCACCTGCCACGTGTACAAAACAAACGTCTATTAGTGCCTTTTGGACGGAAAGGACTACTGTGGTTCTTTTTGAACAATTAAAGGATCATTTTGACACTTTCTATAGATAAGAGACCACAATGTATCCCAAGATATAGTTAAGGGACCAAAAATAGTATTTTGCCAAAAAAATAATATAATCTTCCTCATTAAATTTGCCAACAAAAATAAATTTATAAAAATTTGTAATAAGTTTACGTATAAACTATAATCTATAAAAAAAGTTTATAACATTTATATGTTTAATTACTAAACATATTTTTGTTTGTATACTATACTAGTGAATGTAAATTATTTGAAAAGTTTGCTATTTTTTTATATTTCTTTTAAAAAATTGGCTTTAAATGCAAATTAATAAGACTTTGAATATAAATAAATAAAAAATTTAGAACTTCAAACATTTGTAACACATTACCCTTATTTAGAGAGTTAAGTTTTTTTTCCTAATTAAAGAGAGAATTGACTGTCTGGAAAAACAAACTATAAACAAACAACTCTAAAAATACTAATTTTATTCTCATCCGGACAATTCACTGACAACTTATAATTTTCCTTCAAGGAGAAATTTTAATTAATCAATGCATCAGTCAGATAATTTGCTTCCCTGTGCACATGGATGATTTCCATCTCCAGTCTAATTCCTACATACTAATGATTTTGGAAACTAAATTGTCCTCATTATGATGACTATCCTCTTCCCTTTCACATCTTGCATCACTTCCATTGAATCGACTCGAATTTCAATTTTTTAAACTTTTAAAAAATTTCAAATTCCTTAGAACTATATGATTTTGTTTTTATCTTAAAAATAAAATAAAACAATTTTTTTTAAAATTAATCAACTCAGAACTATAAATATATTTTTTAAAAATTAATAAGAGATTATCAAATGCAACAACATGCCCGTATTTAATGAGTCTTTATTTAACGTATAATTACGAGATCATAAAATTAAGAGTAATACTCTTTATAATTTTATCGAAAATAATGATACTAGTAGTAGTTTATGACACATTAAATTCATATAAAATTATGAGTTTATGACATTAATAAAAATAATCTAATCAATTATGAATTAATTCTTATTCGTCATGAATACAAAATGAAGAGTAAAATAATAATCTTAAAAATAATTAATTAACTTTTATTCATAATTAATTAATTTTTATTCTAAATCGGAGGAAGAGGAGCCCGAGTAAGAAGAGAAGAGGAATGTCAATCTATTTTCATTCACATGTTTTATTTTTTTGTGTTTGACTCAGAAGGAAGAGAAGACGAAAAAGAAGTTATCAAAATTATTATTACATTCGTGAATTTAAAAATAAATTATAAATAAATAAAGGTAACAAATATTAGGATATTTTATTTCCATTTAGAATCTAAAAATCATACATTTTTTCTTAGTTAAAAAAGGTTTATCTGTTAAAAAAAATTGAGAAGAAAAAGTAATTTTGACTGCATTCTTTATCATCTAAAAATATTTTCATTTTTGAAATTTGTGTTTTATTTTAATTTACTTAGAATGAAATACAAGATTCTTTTTATACTGAACATTTGTAGTAAAGGGAAGATAAAAAAAATAACCTCAAAATATTTCCTTTTAAAAAATGATTGTTCAAAATTTGAAAAAATTAAAATATAAGATCTATTTTCAGAAAGTAAAAAAAAGGAGAAATATATTGAATGAAATATATATATATATATATATATATATATATATATATATATATATATATATATATATATATATATATATATATATATATATATATATATATATATATATATATATATATATATATATATATATATATATATATATATATATATATATATAATAATAATAATAATAAAGGAGGGATGTGATGTGTATAAGTAGAAAACATATATAAGTTTTCTTATGTTAGTCATACATCTTTTTAGTTATCAATATTTATAGTCTATTTGCTAAGATCACGAGTTTATAATTTATTTTTCAGACGTTATTTGAATTAACGTTTTAGTTTATAGCTTGTAGTTTATTATTTTTTCTTTCTTTTTTATCATTATTGTTTTAATAAAAATTCACTTTTTTAGCTAATAACTTATTATTTTTTCCCTTTTATCCTTATTATTTTAATAAAAATTCACTTTTATCTTTAATAATTTATTTTAATTTAAAATCAGTCTCAACTATCCGCTATAAGCTATCTTAACAATTAACCGCTATTTATAATAATATGCATATAAAATAAAGCACTTATCCACATCTTTGTGAGAGACAAACCACATATCTACCTAAAACCTTAAGGTGATAGGTGTGTGAGTTCTCTCACTTATATAGTGTTCAATCTTCTTTTTTTAACCAATGTGAAATTTCTTCCTCACACTTGATTCTCAACACTCATTACCCCATCCACATATTTTATAATCATGAAAAATTCAAATCTAATTAAAGTGGGTTTTTTGCATCAACTTTGAGCCGGGTTCGGGTGAATATTCACGGGTATGAATTTTGTTGTCATGTCTATTTGAGTGTGTGGACGAGTGAGGTCACTTTAATTTGAGCAAACTCGGTCGGCCCCAGGCGGTTTCTGCCGTGTATGTATTGTTCGACCACATTCTATTTGTGGGATCGCTTTACTGTGGCATTGGAACAGTCACATAAAATTCTTTTTGAAAAATCCAAAGCGGAGTATGCTATAATACATCGATTTAGGGGCCACTTCATTATGTATCTCGACAGGTTCTGGAGGTTTGTTTAAACCCATAGAGCCTGCTCCTTTGATAGCGATGCAGCGACCTACGATGAAGTTTGGTTTGTTAAAGGAGTCGATGCTTGGTAGTCTGTGCGTAACGCTCTAAATGTCGCAGCTCTGGTCTCTTTTGGATCGGTATAGCAGTAGGCGCATAATTCCCAGGAAATCATAGAAACATATTTGGACATGTACGACAATTTGAGTGTAACATGCAGTGGATCTCAATTTCGTTTCTATTTGGAATACATATTTTTATCATGATGTGGTTCTATACCTCTGCAACTGAAGCCAATGGCGTTACCTTGGTTTTACTATCCCAAGGAGAGAAGTTGTTTGCTTTGAAGTTATCACTGTTCCACAGGGTGTTTTCGAGATGGTTTTTCCTGGAAATCTGTACTCGATCACCAAGCTTGTGGCGTGTTTTTAAGGTGGTAGTAGGAGCATAATCGAGAACGACATCTCAGCTTTGGGTTGCTTCCGTTTTGGACTGTGATCTGATTCAGCTCGTGAGGTCTGTCTACCTAGCAACAAGTAGGTGGTGTTTCATCCTTGGGTACTATGTTGTTAGCGTTGCAAAATTTGCCCATTTTTTATCTTAAATATATGTACTAGTTGCGGTGGAAATTCAAGTGTGCAAGCGTAGTAGGGGGCTAGATATCTAATAAGTTACCTTTATTTGTGTGTTATTTAGTTTCGTGGTGTAACTTTTGTTCTCCTTTGTTGAGAGACTATTTGGTGTATTTGACTGTTCCCCAGGCACTTCTTGTGCTTGGTCTAAATATTAATTTTTTTTTGCCTTTTCTAGAAAAAAAATTGAGTCAACCTTTCAACTCGCTGCACATATCAGTTGAATTGCTTTTTTATTTTTATTTTAAATAAGCACGTATATTTTATTTTGTTTTAGGATTCTAATTGTTCGAATTTTATTTCTTAAAGTGAATTACCAACCCAACAACAAGATCAACAGAAAATATGTTCATCTATTTTATGGATGTGAATTCTCTCGAGTTTCCTCCCTTGTGCACTTTTTTACATTGAATTAAAGTGATCCTTAATTTACATAGTTTTTTATTTTTTGTTTTTGTGGTTCTAATTTCACCATATATGATGTTGATTCCTAACTCCCTTTAAAAAAATGAAAGATTTATTATCTATATTAACATTTATTTTATGTATTTTTTTAGGATAGCGATGCTTTGAAGGTTTCCACCGTGGTATGCAATTAAAGAAATTTTCGATAGTAGATATTTCTCCAATTATTTTTATGATTACATTGGTTTAGGCATGACTCTCTTAATGGACATTTTATTGACCATTTTAGATAATAGAATTTTGTTTTTCATGGGATAAATGTCCAATATATTTGTATCACGAGAGTACAAGATGTTGCACTCATAAGTTCCACTTATGTACTTTAAGATTCTCTTCACTTGAGTTAGATGACTAGCCTTAGGTTTGAGTTAGTGAACCATGATAAAAATAATTATGTTCATTTCTTGTGTTATTGGTTTTGAAATATATTTTATTTCTTGAAATCCAATTCAAACTCCCCTTTCTTGTGTTTCTTGCACCTTCACTTTAGATATGCTTTATGACCATTGTGTTATTCCTTCCATCCCTCATTCTTCCATGTTTATGGATGTGTTATATATGTTCACCTATACCCCCATCAACATGCAAAGTTTGAACATAGAGTTATTGTAAGGTATGATATAAATAAAAAAGGCTAAAATTCCTACCATCCATAATAAAAAAAGTTTATATCTCCATGGATGTCATATTTCATGAACATGAATTTTTATAATACTAATTCTACACATCCGGAAAGGGTAGAAGACTACATTAACGTCAATTGGGCAGATTCATCAGATGACAGAAAGTCAACCTCACAATACTTTACTTTTGTTTGAGGGAATCTCGTAACTTGGAGAAATAAAAAGAACAACCTGTAGTAGCTATATCATGTGCTGAAGTTGAATTTAGAGGTATGACACTCAAAGTATGTGATATGTTATGGGTGAAAATGTGTTACTCCTCCTGTCTCATAAAAAGTGTCTCATTTGAACAATACACGATTCTTAAGATAATGATTAGATGTGTTGGTTTTAGTGATAAAATTAATATCATTTATTATAATACCCTTATTAATTGTAGATAATAGAATAGTTGAATAAAGTGAAAGCTAATAAATATGAGTATAGTCAGGGGCAGATCCAAACATTGTATATTGGTGTGACTAACATAAAAGATATTATAATTTAAATTAAATTAAAAATAAGAAATAATTTTATTTAAAATAATACATTTATAATTAAAATCGTTGATCAAATATGAAGGATTGACAAATATAAAAGAGAGAGAAATTTAAAGGTGGTGACAATGTTCCAAAAATCACACTAGACCGATCAGTTGAATCGAGAACCAAAAGAGTCATCGGTCTAATTTGATTGTTGGATCAGATAAGCTATTAAATCAGAGAGAGCCAACTAGAACTGACCAGTCTATTATAAATCTATAAAAATCAAAGTACCATTAACTTACCATAATACCCTAATTAATAAATTTCAATTTAGTCTTAATCTAAGGCTATGTTAGTAACTTTCTGAAATACTTGCATCATATTCATTTGACAATAAATATGGCTGATGTGTCACACTCATGATTTTTCTCCAATTTATAATTTTTTTATTCATACTACCAAACCAATTTAAAAGACCATAATAATCTTAATTAACTAATAATCCTAATATTATCTCTCTAATAACTTATAAACTTTATAATCTTTATTTATTTTGTAATCACTAAAAACGTCATTGTTATTAAAGTGTAATTATTATGCCACTAACTAATAAACTACTCATTTTTCAAAGTACTTCTTAAAAGTTTAAAAGTCACTTTGATAGATAAAATATTTCATTGAAAAACCAAAATGTGTTGCAATTGTCTACTATTAGACTTCATAGATATGTGGGAAACATAATTCACAGTTCCAAATTAATTACTTGGACAATGGAAAGTCTCACCACTTTCCATGTTATGTTGGTAATCAATTATTAACTAGATGCAATATAAATTTCTTTGCATATCACACAATATTTTTCAATACTCTCTATTTTCCTTACTGCATCGTCCCTTTTCTCCCTTCTTTCTTATTCTCTCATAAAATTCAACATCAACATATCTATGACTATAACAACAACATGTTCCAACATCTATTGAAGTTTGAAAACAAGAAAATAAATTTTACCAGTCCAGGTGTCGATGGAGGAAACAATGGAGTTGCAACAAGTTTGTTGGAGTAAGGGTGTCACTGTGCAGTAGTGCGGCTGCTGATCGGAGATAATGGTGGTATGCGTGGTTGTTGGTCGCTGGAGCTACTTCGATCAGCATGGTCTTGGATAATCAATTTTATTTTTGTTTATTTGTTGCATATGTGTGATAATAAACTACATGTTAATCTGCATCCTGAAATATTGTGCCATCGTTTGTAATGTATAATGATTATTCTTGGGCGATTTAAGGAATTTTAGCGCATTGTGGTTGGAATTCTACGTAGAGATGGCTAAGAGAGAAGTAAATGGGCTAAAGAGATTGCAGAGATGGCTAAGAGATTTGTAGAAGAAGGTGAATCTTCGAAGTTGAATGTTACTCTATTGATTCAAGATATCCATCAACTCTCAATAAAGTAGATTCATTTTTTTGCAGCTTTTTTATAATTACTTTTTATGTTCTCTTCACCCGTTATATGATGTTTCTTTGATCTGATAATCAAAACATAACTAAGAAAAACTTAAGCACTTGATAATTATATCCTAATTTAGATTTTTTTACTTTTGATTCAAGAGAATTTGAGAGTTCAATTTAGACGGTTCTATATATGTTGTGAACTACTTCTATATTTTGTCTAGAATAATAGATCATATATTTTGGTTGGGCTCCACTTCTTATATCAGTCTGTGCTACATTAGCAAAAATGATTGATAGTCTTCTAACACTATCAAAATTCAAGAAAACTCTAATTTTCCCAAATTAATTTGAAGTTAGCTAATAAAATTGAAAGCTTTCATTTAATTATCTAACCATATTAGTATCTCAATCTTAAGTCAAAGTCCTAAGACATTCTAGAATTTAAAATAACAACTAATATATAAAAATATTAAATTGATTATCTATTATAAATATATAAAAATTAAAATACATGATAATTATATGCAAAATATTCCGATTAAAAGTTAAAATCTATTATAATCTATTCTATTATAAATATAAATCCATCTATAAATAAATATAAATCTATAAAAATCAAAGTACCATTAAATTACACTAATGACATAATTATCAAACTCCTAATTTAGTCTTAATCAAAGGGCAATTTAGACTTTTCTTGACACTCCTTGCACCACATTCATTTGACAGTTATTACGTCTGATGTGTCACTATATTATTTTTTACTGCCATTTTTGAATTTTTTAATTCACACACATTGCATAATAAATAACCCTAATAGACCCTACACTAACCTAATTATTCTCCTAAACCATAATCACGTTTTTGTTGCAAGATTTAAGTTGACATCGCAAGATGACCAACCACCATAAATGTTGAGTTCTTGAAACGGTAAGTCTATACAACCAAAAAAATATTTTTTCCCAAGATGCGACAAATAACCCATTCACCCAACTCTATTAGAACACAAATCAGAAAACCTAATTTCATCTTGTTACCTAATTTCATCTTCTTCCTGCGCTGCTCCATCTCTTTTCATTCTTCTCTCTTTGCTGCTACCGATTTCGTTTCGTTGTAATCTCAACCATCTGATATTCTCATCCTAACCTGTTAATTTATTTGTTTCAGACGTTCAAGCGTAGGAATGGTGGTCGCAACCAAGATCTCTGAATCTCAACAACATCAATAACCAACAACACCCGTTATAGATCTACAGAAAATTTTCTTCAAATGCAATTTTTAACGTTAATTCGATTCATACATATGTAAGTGACGAAGGTGAGTGATTGAAACATGTGATAGAAAGTTGAAACTGAAATGTAGTTTGAAATATCATATTTTATGTTGTGTTCTTTTCGTTTGCAGGGTTGTCTTACTATTTCTCCTTTGCCAGAAAAAGAGCTTAACTTGATATCTAAAATGGGATGTCTTTATCTTTAGGTTACTTGGGAGCTGCAGAAGGGGATTTTTGAGCTGCATGTGACGAACAACTCAACCATGGTATTGTTTATTTTTTGTTGTTAGGTATGCTTTTTTTATTCAGATTTTATTTATCAATTTTTTTAATTTTTTTATTAAAATATGAGGTTGAGTTTTGATTTTTTTTTTATTTGTTTCTTATATTGCTAGAGAAAGAAATAGCTATGGCGTTTTGAACACGGGAGAGTCTTGGTAAATATAGAAAATAATATACAATAGTTTTATCTATAAATTTTATTTATTTTTTATGTTCTTTTTAAAAATAATTGTAATTTAATAAGAAACTGTTATACATTATAGGTCGTAAAAATATGTAAATATGATATAATATAAAAGTTTTAAAACTGAAATTTGACGGGAGCTATCATACATTTTAAATTTGAAAAAATAGATTAATATTTAAAATAGGTTTAATAATTTTTTAAAATTAATTCATTTGGATTCAACTGAAGTTCGTTAACTCACGGGTAGATGTGAACACATATAATATAAAAGTATAAATTTGACGGGAGTTGTCATACATTTTAGGTTTGGAAAATAGGTTAATATCTAAAATAGATTTAATAAATTTTTAGAAATAATTTATTTGGATTCAACTGAGTTTGTTAAATCATCTTGATTCACGGGTAGATGTGAAAGCATTTATGAGATACTGTCTATAGACTGTTAATTTTAATATTCATCTTTTAAATCTTATATAATTGAAGTTAGTGAATAATTTGTAGGATTTATTATAAATACATATTAATGATTAAAAAGCAAGTGCATATTATTAGTCTATATTTATAACTATGTGAATTTTAACCAATTAAAAAATAAATTCAAATTTTACAAATAATAGTTTGATAGACATGTATGTAAAGAACGTAGGTAACATTTTTTACATCCCTAGAATGTCTATGTCACCTTCTGAGTCATTGTGGCCATTTAAGTTGATTAGGAGGCAATTATCAATTATTGTCTCTTACACAATGATAATTAATAAGTCCCAAGGTCAATCACTTGATACCGTTGGATTGTATTTGCCTACTTCTGTTTTTAGTCATGGACAATTGTATGTAGCCATTTCAAGAGTTACAAGCAAAAGTGGTCTTAAAATCTTAATACATGATAATAAGAATGTATCATCTTCTATCACTACAAATGTTGTATACAATGAAGTTTTTCAATCACTTTGTTAACGGGTAAGTACATGACAACACAAATATTTTTCTTTATAAATTGTTTGCATATTTGGTGCTTGATTTTTGCACAAATTATTATGCAGATCAATGAGTTGAAAACATCGATGGAAAGCAGGTTGCTTCATATCTAAAATTCAAATACGATATTATTATCACTAATTTTATTTAGTTCCCCAACATACTTTTGAGTTAACTTTTTGAATGTTGTCCAATTAGTTTGATACACTAATTTTTTTCCTAATTGATTGAACTTTGGTTGAATTATTTTAATATTTTAAATTTGAATAACATATATACAAATGATCTATTACAATTCAAAGTTAGTTCCATGTTATATGAAATCCGGACAGGACCCGTGCGACAGCACGGGTTTCTTACTAGTACTAGTAAAAATCAATGAACCGACGATTTTTGAAAAATCGAAGGATTAAATGCTTGTTTTTCTTCTCGGAAAAAATGACGTCGCTTTGATAAGTTTTTAAAACATAAAACTAAAATATAAGTAAATTTTGTTCAAAACTTATTTGGAACAACATTCTCTATTTAAAATTAAATTTATTATTCATTGTATTTATTTTGTTATTTAGTTTATGTTGCAATTAAACTTTGTTCAAAATTAATTTTGATTTGTATTTTGTACTATTTTGTTGTGTTTAGTGATTATATTTAGAATTGGAATTTAATTAATAAATTTATAAATTTATAAAATTTGATAGGTGTCATGATTTTTTTAGAGATCAAGTCATCTAGTTCGACTGGTTTAATAACTATATAGTTTTTCTATTGAGAACGATTTATTCAACTAAATTATTTAATTTAATTCAGTTTATTCATGTGTTCGACTAATGTTCGATAATTTAATCAATAAATTAATGATCCACCTCATCAATTTAATAACTGACCCGATTAACACATTAGAAGAAAATATATATACCTCATCAATTTAATAACTGACCCGATTAACACATTAGAAGAAAATATATATATATATATATATATATATATATATCGGACTGGCCCACGCTCTAGGCCCAATAGATCCTAGGCCCAATTGTCCTTGGGAAATAACCTAGAGTGTCCACGCGAGGGCCACGTGGCCAACGGTCTTTGACTGCCACGTGCCCCCCGATAATCTCGGACCCGTTTACTGGATCCCCTCAACCGTCACACGTCTCCCAGGAGCTTCGCAATAAACCCGGATTTCTCGGGCAACAATCTAGGGAGGAGGCCACGTGCTGGCCTCCATGCACACGCAAGCCCTAGCAATCCGCTAGTGGGCTTGGATTTCTGCCCACTAATCGGATCTTGGCCCAGCGCTGGGGGCTATAAATACCCTCTCACTCGAGAGTCGTATCTCATTCTCTACTCTCTTCTTACTTGCTTGCTCTCTCTCTCTGCCTCTACTTACTTTGGCATCGAAGTATCTTGCAGGTACCCCCCCTTCTCTTCACTTTGGACCACCGTTGCAGATTGGGCCAAGACACTTTCTGATCAGGTACGATCAGTGGAGCCGTCTGTGGGAATCTTGCTTCCCCGTCTATTTTCATTCAGTTGACCAAAGCAAAACAAAAATCCGTTTGTCATGGCCGACTCTGCGACCAACGTGCAAAATCCCCCTCACAACGATCTGGCCGAGCAAAACGACACCGTTTTCCCGAGCGGAGATCCTCGCGACGGGAAAACTGCCTCCTCCTCGACCGGATCCTATCGAAGAGACGAGCGCAGAGCTGAATCAAATCGCCGTCAAGCAGCTAAACCTGCGGTTTTCCAAGAAGTATAGCCACCTCCCGACGCCGATCCCACTGTCACAGCCCTCTTCGCAGCCATCAACAACACCAATCTCCTGCTCTTCACCCAGGGGGAACGTCTCCACGTTCTCGAAGCTTCCCGCCGATCACCGCGGAGACATCGACGACCAGACTCGTGGTCACCATCACCCCGACGACATCGCTCTCGAACTCCCCCGCGGAGAAACAAGAGGGACGACTCTCGAAGCCCGACATGCCGCTCCCGAGGCAGAGGACCCGTGACCGAGCGACGAGACCAAGAACAACCCAGGGAACAACCTCAATCACCTCCCTGACGTGAGCGAGGGGCCAATGAATCAAAAGGGACCAAGAGCAGGCGTACTCGCACCAAATCTCAGCGCCGCTCTCGCTCGCGATCTCCCCACTGGAGCGACGAGGACGACCCCCGCGGTCCCCTGTCCGCTAGCATCATGAATGCCCCAATTCCTCGGGGAATGGAGAAACCGCCACAACTCGCCATCTATGATGGGGTCGACGACCCCATCGACCACATCGACGGTTTCGAAGCCATGCTCCAATACCTCAACATTGGAGGATCGATCAAGTGCAGGCTGTTCCCCACCACCCTCAGGAAAACAACAATGGATTGGTATAAGAGCTTGCCCCCGGGGTCCACACACTTCTGGAGAGAGCTCAAAGCCCAGTTCACGAGCACATTCACCGCCTCCCGCAGGCATCCGAAGACCGAGGCCTCCCTCGAGGCCATCATTTAGAAAAGCGACGAAACTCTCCGAGAGTACATTGACCGCTTCAACAGGGAAGCCATACAAGTTCCCTATGATGATCAAATGAAGCGATACTTACTGGAAAGAGGGTTCCTCCCCGACACAGATTTCAGGAAGGCTGTCGGCATCGAGCCCCCAGCCACCTTCGATGCCCTCCTCGACAAAGCTCGCGCTTATATCACATACGAGGAGAAGGAAGCCGCCAACCGCGCCAGAGACTCGAGGAGTCGAGGCTCGGGGAACTCCACACGGCACCAGGATAACTGACGCCCAGAGGCAGGGTCATCCCGTTGCCCTGATGAAAAACGACGCGAGGGCAGGCCCCGGGAATCCCGCGAGCAGCGAGGCCCATGGACGTTTCACCGACTACACACCGCTGACCGCTTCCCGCGAGCGAATCCTAGCAGAGTGCTCGGCTACCGAGTTCAAGGATGGAGGGGTCAGACGCCCGAAACCCACTCCTGCGAAACCAGACGCTGACAGAACAAAGTATTGCCAATATCATCGAAGTCACGGCCACCTCACTGAAGATTGCGTCCACCTCAAGGACGCGATCGAGACACTAATCAAAGGAGGAAGATTCGGGCAATACAAAAAGCCTGAAGTATCACGAGGTGCCCGGGAGACCAAAGAAGTCGAGGACGAGGGCCGACCACAAGGAGACTCCGGCCCCTACCAAATAGCGTACTCGGTGACTAGGCCCGAAGATTTTCAGAGCCCTATATTCACCCAAAGCCCATGGGAAGAATTCCCCTCGGCCTTGGTCATCTCCGGTGGTGGCGACACCCAGCTGTCAATAAACTCGGCCAAAAGAAAGTTCGACGAGCTGATCGACAAGGCCCCAGTCAACGAGGTCTCGCTCGAACAGTTCCGCGACAAGTCTGAGCCGATCACTTTCTACCTGGAAGAACTCCCCGGAGGAGCACCGAACGCCCATATCCCTCTCCTTATTAAAGCGAGAATGGCAAACTTTAAAGTTCACAGAATCCTAGTCGACGAAGGCAGCTCGGTCGACGTCATGTACACTCACTTATTTCGGACGCTCCAGCTCGACGAATCTCACTTATCACCATACGTGGGATCCGACCTTCAAGGGTTCAACGACTCCACGTCTTGACCCTGGGGGTACGTCGAGCTCCTCGTCACATTCGGCGAGGACGTTGCTTCATGACAAGTCAAAGTCCGTTTTCTGGTGATCGACTCCCATTCCCTTTACAACGCCATTTTGGGCAGAACTACGCTGGTCGAACTCACAGCAGTTCCTTCGACCGTCCATCTGAAGCTCAAGTTCTACACCAAACGGGGACGCGTCGCTACCATCTGCGGCGATATCAAAGCTGCGAGGAGGTGCCACAACGCCGCCGCAGGATGGCCCGGTCGACCCAAAAGCGCCCGCCACCAGCAAGAAGGAAGGGCCGGACAACGCCCAGGTCGAGCTCCCCAAAACCGCAGAGGATCAGAGCCCCAACGTCAGCTCAGTGGACCTCGACACCAGATTTGCAAAGGACGAAGTCGACGGGAAAGCAGGGGACGCGGATCCACTTCGCCCAATTCCAGACGGCGAGTTCGAGCTCGTCCCCCTCGGAGAAGACCCCAGCAAATGCGTCAATATCGGCGCCGACCTCCCCGACCTGGCAAAGAAGCAACTCAGAGCTTGCCTTCGGGAGAATGCAGATCTCTTCGCATGGAGCGCAGCGGAGATGCTCGGACTCGACCCTGAGGTCGCCTGCCATCAGCTTGCCATAGATCCAGCCGCTAGGGCCATAGTACAACGTAGGCATAGGCAGTCTCCCGAGAAAGCGGAGGCTGCTGAAAAAGTTGTAAAAGACCTCCTAGAGGCAAACTTTATTTCCGAGGCCAAGTATTCAACTTGGTTGTCGAACGTTATACTCGCTAAAAAATCTAATGGAAAATGGCGTATGTGTGTTGACTACACTGATCTTAATCGGGCATGCCCCAAAGATGCTTTTCCTTTACCTAATATTGATAGACTGATCGACAACTCGGCCGGCTATAAACTGCTTTCTTTTTTGGATGCTTACTCAGGTTTGTGATACGGTGAACTGACTTTGTAGGATTTTTGTATCCAAATGTGCGGATAGCAAGAGTCGCCACCGACTTTTATTTTTATCCAATTAAGGGAAGGTAAAAGTAACAGAAAAAGACCTTCGTTAGATTCTGAGTTCGGGAGAATGGTTATGAAAAGGGAAGGTATTAGCACCCCTTTCCATCCGCAGTTTATTCTACGGGCTCTTAGTTGCTCTAGATCACTTTTTAAAATTGCTTTCTGTGTGTTTGACAAAAATGTTTTGAAAAGGCATTTCGCTTTGACTTTGTAATGACTCATGTAGGAGTGTATACAAAGTGTTCGGAAATGTTTCGTTTTGAAAAGAAATTGAACTTTGAAAAAGAGTGTGTGGTGTGAAAAGCATTTGTTT
Organism: Vicia sativa; assembly: GCA_021764765.1. Classification (NCBI taxonomy): domain Eukaryota; kingdom Viridiplantae; phylum Streptophyta; class Magnoliopsida; order Fabales; family Fabaceae; genus Vicia; species Vicia sativa. The sequence continues at coordinate 130,019,608 of CM038796.1, forward strand.
AGAGCAAGCAACTAAAAGACTTATTTACCCACTCAGAATTGGTCGTTTTGTTATACTTCTACATTCCTTTAGAATAGCGCTAGCCATACCATTAGTTAGTAGGTAGCTCCATTCGTTGGATGTAAACGGGACATTCGAAGGGACATCGGATGGTCATAGAAGGCAACTTGTAGGAAGTATCCTAGCACATTCGAAGGGACGATCATCACTTTTCGTAGGCAACAATCGAGGGTCAAGATCATGTATTCGGAGGCGACATCGTGGGTCTTATGATCTTTGTATCGAAGGGGCTATGATGATTTGCTTGGAAGGCAACGGTGCTAGAATACCCCTACGTTCGAGGGACATGACCATTTGAAATCGAAAAGGCATCGAGAGAGAATTACCCTAAGGGGTGCGTGTGTGAGAGAAGTGTGTCAAATTCAGATATTTTATCTTGAAGATTAGTGTGAGCTATGTTCAATTATTATCTTGCCATACACGCCTAATTACTAGCAATTGATAAGGGTGCGGAAAATAAAATGCGGAATGTAAAGGTGCGGAAAGGTAAATCCTACGCTATTACAAGGCTTTGGGGCAGATACATAATTAGGAGTGCGGAAAGTAAAAGCCTAAATTAAACTATTACATCCCATATACAGTTACATTATTGGAAGAAATAAAAAACGGTAAAGAAACGTCTGAATCGAATGAACCTGTGAAAGAATAAGAAAATCGGGAAATATGATGAAATTGAAATAAGAGAAAATGTTAGAAAAAATGCAAGTTTTAATATGAGAACATTTATGCATGCTGGGAATAAGATAAATAAGCTATAATAATTTTTTTGGAATTTTTAGATGTGTTTTAGTAATTAAAAACTAATTTAATATGATTTAAATGTTAAAATCAAAATAAAAATAAATATGCATGCAAAATTATATTTTTTAATTTTATAAATTAAATAAAGGTTTTCTGAAAATAAATGCAAAAAGAAAATTAATTTTTGATGATTTTTAAATGTAGAAATAAAATTGTGAAATTAATTAAAATAACATGCAAATATTAAAATAAAAGAAAATAGAAAATATGTTAAGTTTGTAAAAAGAAGAAAAACATTGGTCTTGCCAGGATTCGAACTGGAGACCTTGCTTTCAAACCTTGAGTCCCCTTGCCTTTGCCATCTGAGCCAGCGCGTTTTACTGTTTGAAAACCGGAGCGAGTAGAAGAAAAACATGTGTCGCTTCCTGATACTCCAGATCACGCGCCAAGCTTCGTCTTCCTCGTTTCAAAAATTTGAAAATCCTGCGTCGGCCGTGGCTCGACGCTATGTCCCTGGCAAACATCAAAAATCCAGAATACATAATATAAATGAATTCTAAAAGCATGGTTTGATTCCTGGGATCATTCCGAATGCATTGGTATAGGTCTCATGGTCCAATTTTTCCTATTTGGTGAAACCCTAAATCGACCTCAGAAACCCTAGTAATGGCATAACTCGATCCAGGCACTCAAAACGCAATTAAACCGTCCAGATAGCTTGCATACTTGATTCTAAACATGAACAAACAATCAAAACAAGTTAATAATGCATGAATGATGAAAATCGATTTTGAAAAAAACTTGACAAACCGAAATCGCGTTTGATGGATTCTTGATGGTTTTGAGCAATGTAAGGATCTGGAATGATTCTGGAGATGTCAAGGAATGTATTGGACACCTCAAAATCAATTGAAAACGGCTGGAAGTATGATTGCCAATAGCTTGAAGGTCACGGATTTTTTGAGTTAGGTTAGGGTTCTTGAGCCAATTTTTTCGTCCTTAATCATGTGCTATGCATTGTGTATTTATATTGGATGGAATTGGAGCTGATTTGAGGAAGAAATCATCATCAATCAATGCAAATCAAATTTGATTTTGTACAAAATCAAATTTTCAAATTTTGATTAATTTTCAATCCAATCTTGCCATATCAATCCAATTTTCGAAATTTGCTGGCTTTGTTGAGTTACTTGGATGCCAAGGAAGAGAGAAAAATCAATTTGCAATTAATTTTTGATTTTATACTTTATTTTTGAATTTAATTTGTATTTAAATGAATAAATTCCAAATTAAATAGAAAAATAAAATAAAAATTCGTGGCTTTGGGCTTGGACACTCCTAATTGCTTGAGGAACAAGTTAGGATGAAGAAAAGTAGGCCCATTTGCAAAGATTTGATTTTTGAGTATCTCTTTGTGCATTCTTCCAAAATTGCCCAACTTGTAGATGGTGTAACTTGCTCAATTTTCCACATTTTGAGTGTTCTTGGACTTTTGGAAAGCTCTAAGAGTCCTCTAACCAATGTCTTTGGTATCATCTCAATTGGAGTTACCATGCTCAATATATCTTCAAAACAAAAGTTGACTTTTGTTGACTTTGAAAATGACCAGAATGTTTTGAGCTATACCTCTCAAATGAAGCATTTTTGGACATTCTTGTGAGACATGAAGTTGTAGAGAATTGAATTTCCTTCAAAACAAGAGGTGGTGGAAAATTTCGAGAAAGTATGAGAAAGTTATGACCAACAAAGTTCATTGACTTTTCATCTAGAAACCCTAATTTAGAAAGTTTGACTTTTGGGCAAATCTTGAGTTTTCTTGATGAATCATGATCAACCCTTGATCAAATGATGAATGTAACTTCAAAATGAGGATGTTGACCAAAATCGAAGTTTTGATGTATGTTGACCACAGTTGACTTTTTGTCCAATACACCGATTTTCAACCATTCGAGCAATTGTCGAGGAAACTTGACTTGTGAAGCTTGAAACTTGACATGGAGAATCTTTGAAGCATATGAGGAGGCATGAAGGCCTTTGGAGATGTTGGAAATCCATCTTGACTTGGGAGATACCAAACCCTGGTTTGGGTTGATTGTCTAGGAGAGAGTTTGTCTGATCAACTCTTGAGGAATCCTTGAGCATAGATGTATGAAATCTTTGAGAAGATGGAGGGCAAATTTTGGGGTATGACACTGCCCCTGCTCAATCTTCTTGTACCGAAGGTTAGATTGACATGCTTGTCTTTCGTGACCTGGAGGTAGAAGATGATTGAACACCGAGTACACCTGAAAATTTGCACTCGCGGTTGGCTGATGATGCGGGAATGGGCTTACAGATGCCATTTGGAGAAGTTGGAGACTTCGCTGGGGAACGAGTCGTACGCTAGACTCGAGGTTGTTAATAGGAGAGCTGACGAGATGGGCTTAAGATGCCATCTAGAAAGGTCGATGCTGGGAGTGAGTCGATGTTAGACTCTGTAGATGTTCCCGAACGGAGAGGAGATGGGCTTAAGATGCCATCCGGGGAGTCGACGTTAGACTTCGTGTTCACTTTGAATGAAGTTATTGGTCCGTATTGATTTTTAACCATATATGCAGATTCTCGAAAGTGAAGAAATGTTAACAAGTTAGTCGGAGATGGGCTTAAGATGCCATCCAAGGCAACCGAGTCGACGCTAGACTCAGAGTCGTTGCTGATAACCGTATAAATCTTCGCTACCGATTACCTGGGAGAGATTGTAGTTGGCCGTAATGCGGATAGCTTCCTGTCAGTGCATCGGTGTTGATCCATTGCCCGTTATCGGAGGATAACCGAGGTGGTCTTTCGATAGTTTTCCGTCGGTTCGGGCTTAATCTCGACCAGCTTGTCGGAGGCGGTCTTTCGATAGTTTTCCCGCCTCGGGGCTTAATCCTCGACCGTTTGGCCGTATGATCACACTGCTTTTGGAGAAATCAAGAAAAACTTTGATAGAATATTCGTTAGTTTTATGCAAAGTATGATGCATGACAGTGTATATGAATGACATATGCATGAATTATGACTTTATGAAAATGTATGAATGATGAATGTTGTGATATTTCAAAACATATCCATCTTGAAGAAGATGCGGATATTCTGTTTGGAGATTTCTAACTTCTGCCTGGGGAATTGAGTAAGTGAGAACCCTGCTTTTGAAGGAGAAGAAAGATATCTTGGATTCCTCCGATGCACTATCTGACCAAGTCTTGGGCCTAGACGTTGTTGAGGAAGGTAGAGATTTGAGAGGCTCGTTGTCGGAGATCTCATATATAGACCCTGCTGAGGAGAGTCTGGGAGGCGATCTGTTGAGGACCTTGTATGTAGATCCTGCTGAGGAAATTTAAGAGACGCTCTACCGGGGATTCCGAGTGTAGATCTCGCTGGAGAACATTTGATGGTTGCCGAGACCGGCTTGAAGAGTCTAGAGTCCGTTGTAATCTCCGGGGAATAAAAGGTGTATGTTTCCTCCGATGCACTATCTGACCAAGTTTCGAGTCTGGATACCGCTGCCGGGGAGAAGGGGGGAGAATTGAGAAATATCCACGGGATGAAGTGTTACCGCTAGAGATCGATGTAACGTTGTTCGATTGAGTGGAATCGCCGTCAGGATTCCTTATACTCCGGGAAGGTGTGTTGAGTGACACCTTTATGCTCTGGGGAAGTATTTGGTGACTTTCGTCCATCTCAATTCCCGAACCTCGTAGTAAGTACTTTTGCATATTCACTTTTCGTATGTTTGCGATCGATTCTTATTGTCAAACGCGATAGTCATTCAAAACAAACGTTGGACTTATTGCAAACGACAACAACAAAAATTGTAAAGAGAAAGAAGTCAGATTTATTTGAAAGGTGGCGATGGCCAAGTAGTTTGTACACAAGAAAGGTAAAAGCTATGCGGAAACAATCTCGTTAAGTTCCAACTATGCTAGTACTCATATATTTCAACTATCTCATCTCCTCACGTGAGAAAGTGAGTAGACCGATCTCGCCATTTGAATCTTGAATGCCGATAGTAGTCTCGAAGGTGTGATCCGAAGAGACATAGTCGACGCTTAAATCCCTAACTTTTGCCTAGACCGCCTTTCGGTTTTCGCCCACCGATACCCTTTTGCCCAAGCCGCCTTTTCGTGTTTTCGACTTGGGTGTACATCTTTGCATATATCCTTAATTTTGCCCGAACCCTTTGGTTCGCCAGATGCCCTTATTTTTGCCTAGGTTCGTCGACCTAACGGGTCTCTTTCATGCGTAGTATTTTTGACTATGTCTCCGCTGTGGTGTGGAAGTCTTCACCATCCATGGTGCTAAGTATCATAGCTCACCGAAAATACTGTTTGACTACAAATGGTCCCTCATAGGTGGGAGTCCATTTGCCCGGATCACCTTGTGGAAGAATGATGCGCTGACTACTAGATCACCGACTTGGTAGACTCGGTGCTTGACCTTCTTGTTAAATGCTCCGATCATTCGCTTCGATAACTGTCCATGGCGATGGATGCGAGTCGCTTCTCATCAATCAAATTAATCGGTCAAGCCGAGTGGACCCAATCGCCTTCGCTTAACTCCGCCTCCCGAGGACTCGTTGAGGGTATCCGAACCTCGATGGGTAAGACGGCTTCCATACCGATACAAGAGAGAAGGGGTTGCCTCGCTGACGTCAGGCAGTGCGATAACCATGGAGAGCAAATGGTAACATCTCATGCCAATCTTTGTAAGTCACATCTTCTCAGATAATATTCTTAATGTTCTTATTGGCGGCTTCCATCGCGCCATTCATCTTAGGCCGATATGGAGAAGAGTTGTGATGTTTGATCTTGAACTGCAGAGTTCAAAGATCATCTTGTTGTTGAGATTGGAACCATTATCTGATAATCCTTTCGTGAGTGCCATACCGATGATAAGATTATGTTTGATGAATCGAGCCACAACATTCTTGGTAATGATGCATACGAGGTCGCTTCTACCCACTTGGTAAAGTAATCGATTGCCACAAGGATGAAACGATGTCCATTGAAGTCGGGCTTAATTTCTCCGATCATGTCAATGCCCCACATTGCAAAGGCCACGGAGAAGTTAAAACATTCGAGGTATTGAGGTACGTGCACTTTGTCGGCATAACCGCATTTGTGACAAGATCGAGCATAGCGGTGACAATCGCCTTCCATGGTGGACCAATAGTAACCTGTTCTCAAAATCTTCTTAGCCATGGTGTGTCCACGGAGTGGGTACCAAATTACCGTAACTCTTCCATGATACGTATTGCTGTTTTCCGTCTACATAATGGAGTAAGCACAAGTCGTGGTTGCTTTGTATAAGATGTCGCTCGAGGAAGAATTTGATGCAAATCTTCTCATGAACTTCTTATCATTAATGATGCCCTCTGGATATTCCCGAGTCTCAAGATACCTCTTCACGCCATAGTACCAAGGTTTCTCTCAGTATCAAGCTCATAACAATACCGTTCGTCAAACTTCTCAATGATGATCCGGGAGCCTCGTTGTCCCATCTAACCTCGAACATAGACGACATAGTAGCCAATGCCCGCCAACCGATTCTCTCTCGTGGAATGTGATCAAAGTAATCTCTTCAAGTAAGGAATCAAACTCGAACATGCTCGATATGGAATGAGATTCGGATGCTTCGTATCCCACTCGCCTTAACTGACCGATCACCAAAGTCGAGTCTCCATACACTTGTAAGAACTTGATTCTTAAGTCAATAGCGCCTTTGATACCCATGATGCACGCTCAGATTCGCCATGTTGTTAGTGCAACCAAACATAATCAAGCGTGAAAGGCGATGTCCCAGTAGGATGTAATGATGGCGCCAATGCCATTGCCAAGCGTTTGAGGCTCCATCAAAGACCATGGTCCATCGGGATCCTTGTTCAGTCCTTCGTCGGGCCCGGTTCTTCACAATCAGAATTAGTAAAACATCTTCGTCTCGAAATTGAACGCATAGATTGATAGTCGCTCACGGCTTGATGAGCCAAATGATCGGCTACACTTCCTTTGATCGCTTAGAAGTGTACGATGTCATATTCGGTCAAGATCATTTGCCATCTTGCTATTCTTCCGGAGAGCTGGTTTCTCAAAGATGTATTTTATCGGATCCATCTTAGAAATCAACAAGGTAGTGTGAGTCAACATATACGCCTTAGTCGAGCAGCCCAAGCCAAAGCATAAGTTTTCTCAAGTCATGAGTATCTTGTTTCACGGTAAACTTTTGCTAAGGTAGTATATTGCATGCTCTTTTCGACTGCACTGCCATGTTGCCCCAACACACACCCCATTGAATTCTCTAACACAAGTACATGATAAGAGGTCTTCCTTCGGCAGCGCATCGGATAGGAGGATTCAGAGGTACCCTTGATTTTGTCAAAAGCGATCCGCAATCGCTGCCCATTCCACTACTTGATCTTTCTTAAGTAACTTGAAGATCGGCTCACAAGTAGCGCTAGTGTGCAATGAACTGCAATGTAGTTCAATCGGCCCAAGAAACCTCCGACTTCCTTCTCTGCGGGAGTCGGCATCTCTTGAATAGCTTTAACTTTATGGATCAACCTCAATACCTCTTCCATCGACTACAAACCCTAGGAGTTTTCCTGATCCGACTCCAAAGGTGCACTTGTTGGGATTAAGTCTCGCTTGTACTTCAACCTATCAAACAATTTCGCAAATGATCGAGATGTTCTTCTTCACCGTGGATCGAGCTATCATGTCGCCGACGAGACCTCTATCTCGTGATGAATCATGTCATGAAATAATGTTACCATAGCACGATAAGTGGCGCCCGCTCTTCAATCCGAACGGCATGACCTTGTAGCGTAAAGTGCCCCACCGTAACAAAAGTAGTCTTCCATGTCTTCGTGAGCCATTTTGATCCGATTGTAACCGAGAAACCATCCATGAAGGAGAAAACCTTGTGTTGAGCGGTGTTGTCAACCGTAACATCAATATGAGGAAGGGAAAATCGCTCTTCGACTTGCTTTGTTTAGATCTCAGAATCCACACACATTCGCACTTTACCATCCTTCTTAGGCACGGGTACCACATTAGCAACCCATCGGGATAGAGGTGACTAAGAAACCAGTTGAACTGCTTCATAACCTCGGCTTTGATTTTCTCGACATCTCGTGATGCATGCGACGAACCTTCTGCTTTCACCGAGAAAACCTTCTTTGTCGGCAATCGTGTACCACAATATCAATGTCTAAACCAGCATGTCTTCGTATGACCAAGCAAAACCTCAACATAATCTCGTAGCATCTGAACCAATCTTTCTTTAACACTGCTCAAGACCCGCTCCTATCTTGATCTCTTTTCTGCCTTCGTCAAGACTCAAATTCACAACCTCAACTTGCTCTTCGTGTGGTCAGATAACTCGCTTCTTCTTGTCAGAAAGCCCCGCAAGTTCTCCGGCACTTCACAATCTTCCTCACTTTCGCCTTCGGCTTGGTAGATCGGATTATCGAAGTCATATTTAGCACTAGCATAGCGTTATTAACGAGATTCGGAGTGATTCTGCAGTATCACGTGGTGTGTAAGAACACATAGCTTTTGAAGGGGTGATAAAGTAAAAGAAAACAAACAATTGAATGCAAAAGTCCAACGAATTTATTGAATGAAAATACGCAAACGATGATAATAACCTCGAACGAGCCATGATGCCCGCAAGGCACCAGGCTTTCAAAGTTTATTGTTCAAAACATAAAGAAATACGAAAAGCAAAACAAAACAAGAGCAATTACTCCCGCTAAAGGAGATTGGTATGACGCCTTCGGTCTTCCAATTGCCGAGCCCATGATCCGGAGTTGAAGATCCACTTGCCGATGTCGGCCATTGTCGCCGCCTTCTATAGCATGGATTCCACTGGCCGATGCGAAAGGAAGTTGGCCGCACGCTCGCGCGATCATCTTCTCGACCTTGATGGTGAAGCCTAAACCAGCCTTGTCGATTTGAAAGGAAGATCGTGGAGCTGTCCCCAAATAGCACTACCTCCTTGTTCAACAAGAGCTTGAGCATCTTTCAAAGAGGCCATCCTAGGCGGAACTTTAGCAACTTCAGAGGACAGGAGAGTCAACAGCATGACTCGGGTATTGTTTCAAAAGCTTGACAAGGAGTCTCAAGAATTCTCCTTCCATCTCAAGGTATCGGAATGATCAGATGACCGACCATATACTCTTCTTCACCACATACCGTGACAACCTTCCTTTCACCGGTACTTCAGCTCGATGCAAAGTAGAGGTAATACCGCCCCATGTATCCAAGGCGCCCAAGTAGGCAAGAATAAGCGGACGGATGTCCATGACAAAGAAAGTGGAATCAAAAGTCTGGAACCGACTTTAACAGTGAGTGAGCTCTCCAAGCACCGCTCGCTTAGAACCATCAAAAGCTCTCACGATAATGTCACTGGGTCTTAGAACCAACCCTTCGACATCAAGTCGATCAAAAGCAGTCTTCGGTAGGATATTCAGAGCAGAACCGGTGTCCACCAAAACGTGAGACAGGGTAACGCCCTTGCATTCAATGGAGATGTGCAAGGCTTTGTTATGTTTCTTTCCGGAAGGAGTCAAATCAGCATCAGAGAAGCCTAGGCCGTTGTTGGCAGCCAGGCTAGTAATACAAACTTCGAATTGATCAGTAGTAGTGTCTTGCGGCACATGAGCATTCTTCAGAAACTTCACCAAGGCGTTAGCATGAGCCTCGGAGCACAAGAGCAAAACGAGCATGGAGATCTTGGACGGAGTCTGTCCAAACTGTTCCACAACATTGTAATCACTCTTCTTGATGATCTTCAGAATCTCCTCCATTTCTTGTTTGGAGGTGTCTTCAAGAACTTCCTTTGGTACTTCGTCGAAAGGTGATGAGTTATCGGTTCTTTCCCTAGCCGGGATATTGATTGAGTAGTGGAATGCGAGCCGGAGTCGCAGTGTCTTTTGGAGAGATATCTCGAGAGAATACCCTTCCTCGGTCACCCATCGATCCGTGATGTTGTCAATGTCAAGAATGGTAGCTTCAATTGTAAGATCTTCAATAGTCAAAGGGTCTTGCTTGACGCCATGATAGTAAATATCACCCATAATTCCAAGGGATAGCCTTGTCGAGGAATATGGAACCGGTCTTGGAGAAGTGATAATGAGAGGTGCCACTCTAGGCATAGGATCGCAGAGGAAACTTATTGTGTTAACATCAAGATAATCTTCCGGAAATCGTCACCCCATCCGTCGCCTTTAACATCTTCAATAGGAATCTTGTAACTATCGTGATGTACTTCACCATGTAATCATACTTTCCACTTGGCTGCCCCAAGGTATCCCACATGATGGTACGCCGCTTGCATTGTCGATCTTCAACTTAGACATTTCTTCACACAACGGTGTGGTTTCGTAAATAGTATCTCACGGTTATCCATCATGCACCGAACACGCCTTCTCAACCAAGCACAACCATCGTGCACGAGCACCAACGACAACTCTCGGGCATCCCGGATTGACACCGCTTGCAACAAATTCTTCTTAATACCATCGAGGAATGGTCAAGTCATCTATGTTGAAAACATAAGTATCGCCACCAACAAAGATTGGAACTCTTGTCATGGTTAGGCATAGGAGCGTTGATCACATTCGGAGTCTCAACAGAGGATCAAATTCAATGCTTAGCTTCAATCATATCTTGAATCTTGTTCTTCGAGCCCAACAATCATCGTTATGTCCCGGCTATTGGAATGGTAAGCACACTTAGCATTAGGATTGTACTGGAGGAAGTGTTGACATTCGAGGAGGATCCTCAAGGTAATCGCCTTGCTCAACATGTGTTGCAAGGCTTGCGAAAAGGCATGTTGATCTTCAGAATCGCCTTCGTGGCGCTGCTCGTTACGCTTGTCTCGCCGAGATTGTGCCGATGTAGGATCGAGATCACAACCGCCTCACGATTGAGCGCGGTCGGTCTTGGCTCGGCTTTTCGACCACACAAGATTAGCTTCTTTCTTAGCACCAAAGGATCTCTTCGCAGATTCAAGATGTCTCTACATGAATCTTCCCACTCTTGATACCGCTTCAATGCCGCCATCAATATCAACTCGGTGAATCCGGATGAAGAATTTCCAATCGATGATTGAAGAATGGGCCTGCTGTTCCCATAAACATATCAACCAACTCCCTATTGGACAAGGGTGGTTGAACTCGCTAGATCTCTCCACTCGAGCATACCCTTGAACTTCTCGTCACGACCCATAGACATGCTTTGCGTTGCATGCGTGGGTGTCAATTCAAGATTGTACTCATATTGTTCAGAGAAAGCATCGCCTAAGTCACCCAGTACGGATACGGTCATTCTCTAGTCGATAGTACCATTCCAATCGAGTTTGGACAAACTCTCTTGAAAATAATGCATCCACAACTTTCTCATCGCGGGGTTGATCTTCCGGACATAGGACTTCAAATGCAGCTTAGGGCAAGACATGCCATCATATTTGGAAAAGTAGGAACTTTGAACTTGGGAGGAATCACAACACCAGAACAAGACTCGATCATCAAAATTCAGTCCGGACATCTTCGATTTTCCACAAGATTCGACGATCTTCAAGTTGCTTGTACTTGTCATCTTCCTCGTAGTGTGGCTATAATCGATGGTCCTCTCCTCCTTTCTTTGGTTCACGCGATCACCTTCATCACCCTTGGTACTCCCCGGTATGGACACTTCCTTCAGAGCTCAATACGGCCGACCACTTTAGGACCCCTTTGAAACGCTACCCATGTTGAGGAGACCAACAACCTTCTTCTTCTTGTTGATGAGCTTCTTCAGATCTTCTTGGCCTTGGACCCACGGTGAACATTTGCTGAAACCGAGCATTCTCGAGCTCGAGATCTTTGACATCTGCTCAAGAGCCATTTCGCTAAAATAAATAGCGAGCAAATGAGAAAACCAATCTCCAATGTACCGTGATGCAATGTTATGCTATGATATGCAATGTTTATGCGAATGCAATGCAATGTTTTCAAGGACCTAAGAGATTTAAATTTGTTAAACAAGCAATGAACAAACATTTATTAGTACTTCTCATTATTATTCTTTTCTTTTAAGTACAAGAGATAGTTCAAAGCAAATAAAAGAAAACATGAACATCCTAAAGCTCTAAGTCTCCCATGGGCGCTTCCTCTTGTGCCGATGTTGATGTTTCGCATGAAGTAGCTTGGTCAACTCTAGGACTTTCTTCTCGCTTGCATAGCATCGAGCTTCAAAGGTATCCCTTTCTTCTTGTCGAATCCAGATCTCTTCAAATCTTCAAAATCAGAGGCATGTCGGATGGAGAACAAGATAGGTACGCCACCTAGAAACAGTTCCATAATTACCGTAAAACAAAGTGAATGGCATCATGAGGTTTTGAGCTCGAGCTCGCACCCATTTGAGGTAAGGTTCCCAAGGAATGGAGTTCGGTGCCCCAAAGTCTTGGTATCGCCTTCTTTACCATGCCCCAAGCATGTATAAACCTTCGCAATTCGAGATCGTGATTGTAGTCGAACACAACATCTTGGAGAAGCATATCATGCGGACCATCCTTTCGAGCAAAACCAAACCGACGAGAGCTAGAGAAGGGTTGTAAGTAATACCTCCTTATACCAAGTAGTGGTACATTAGGGAATTCTCCACAACGCTCAATGAATGTGAAGTCCTTTGAGAGAAAAGGTTCCAACGGACATCCGAATGAGAGAGTGACATCAATCTTTGAGACCATCTCAACCTTTGTTCATTCTTCAAAATCGATGGAGGAAGGTGCGAAATAAACCACCTTGAAAGCAACGGTACACAACACATGAGAGTTCCTTGTCGCTTAGTAGTACGAGTGTGGAGAGAATGTAGAATGTCTCCAAGTAAGGTAGGCATCGATTGCGGTAAGAAACAACTTGATGGCATTGACATCTATGAATTGATCCGAGTTAGGGAATAGAACCAAACCATAAATTAGCAAGGCCACAATGTTCTCAAATGCATGGAAACTCATAACTTTGAGGAATTCTCGGGCTTTCTTGATTAAGAACTTGGAAAGTAAACCCTTAACTCCACTTCTAGTTTCCCAATTGGCTTCAATGTCTGAGCGCTTAAGATGTAAGGCGGATGCAATGTCTTCGAACTTAGGAACCTTTTCTAGACCGGTGAATGGCATTTGGTCAAGAATAGGTATCCCAAGTAGTTTAGAGAACTCTTCTAAAGTAGGAACCAACTGATAATCTGGAAATGTAAAGCAATGGTGTTTCGGATCAAAGAACTGGAATAGGACATGCATCAAATCTTCTTCAAAACCGAGATAACCAAATCAAGTAGATAACCATGTCTTTGATGAACCGAGCATGGTCGGAATTTCAAACCAATTTTTGAGTTGAGAAGGGATACCCATGAAGTTGATTCGATAGTCTTTTAGAAGCCATAATCCCTACAAAACAGAGCAAAGATAAATCCCTAGGTCCTTGAAATAGTTAGAAATGATATGCAATGCGAATGATGTCATGATGTCATGTTTAGCACACACAAACAATTCACACAATGAGCCTATGTTTAAGGCTTGCATGAGGTATAGGTGATTACCCCACCAAAAGTTTGAGTTGGTTCATCCCGTCCTATAATAGTAACCGGTTCTAGGAATCTCATATCACGATCTTTCGAGGCGCTTATTTCAATACGACGCCAAGTGGTCGATCGAAAATGTCCCAAAAGTCTAATCTCAATGAGCGTAGCATCGAGTATCAACCAACCTCGGTCTACACCAAAGCCGGCCATCTCACTACCTTCTAATGGCCAAGATGGGTCAATTAAGGTTCTAAAAGTTTAGTTAGCGCTTGATGACACCACGCAGAAGCCAAATACTTTCTTCAACTTGGGAATGAAGAGTATCGGGGCAACCAAAGTGTCACGCTAACGTAGCCATCATGTTGACCGCGTAGTTATACGTCTAGCGGTCGCGATGATCTAATGCTACTTACCTAAAAGGAAACCCAGATCCGGGTGTAGGATCCCCCACAAATATAATACCCAAGCAACCCTTAAAGATAAAGCAAGCAAGTCAAACAGAAAGCAATAAATGTTATCTAGAAATCCCTAAGGCAATTCTCTCTTTTAGGGTGTAGTCCCCAGCAGAGTCGCCAGTTCTGTGATACGGTGAACTGACTTTGTAGGATTTTTGTATCCAAATGTGCGGATAGCAAGAGTCGCCACCGACTTTTATTTTTATCCAATTAAGGGAAGGTAAAAGTAACAGAAAAAGACCTTCGTTAGATTCTGAGTTCGGGAGAATGGTTATGAAAAGGGAAGGTATTAGCACCCCTTTCCATCCGCAGTTTATTCTACGGGCTCTTAGTTGCTCTAGATCACTTTTTAAAATTGCTTTCTGTGTGTTTGACAAAAATGTTTTGAAAAGGCATTTCGCTTTGACTTTGTAATGACTCATGTAGGAGTGTATACAAAGTGTTCGGAAATGTTTTGTTTTGAAAAGAAATTGAACTTTGAAAAAGAGTGTGTGGTGTGAAAAGCATTTGTTTAGAGCAAGCAACTAAAAGACTTATTTACCCACCTTAATTGGTCGCTTTGTTATACTTACATTCCTTTAGAATAGCGCTAGCCATACCATTAGTTAGTAGGTAGCTCCATTCGTTGGATGTAAACGGGACATTCGAAGGGACATCGGATGGTCATAGAAGGCAACTTGTAGGAAGTATCCTAGCACATTCGAAGGGACGATCATCACTTTTCGTAGGCAACAATCGAGGGTCAAGATCATGTATTCGGAGGCGACATCGTGGGTCTTATGATCTTTGTATCGAAGGGGCTATGATGATTTGCTTGGAAGGCAACGGTGCTAGAATACCCCTACGTTCGAGGGACATGACCATTTGAAATCGAAAAGGCATCGAGAGAGAATTACCCTAAGGGGTGCGTGTGTGAGAGAAGTGTGTCAAATTCAGATATTTTATCTTGAAGATTAGTGTGAGCTATGTTCAATTATTATCTTGCCATACACGCCTAATTACTAGCAATTGATAAGGGTGCGGAAAATAAAATGCGGAATGTAAAGGTGCGGAAAGGTAAATCCTACGCTATTACAAGGCTTTGGGGCAGATACATAATTAGGAGTGCGGAAAGTAAAAGCCTAAATTAAACTATTACATCCCATATACAGTTACATTATTGGAAGAAATAAAAAACGGTAAAGAAACGTCTGAATCGAATGAACCTGTGAAAGAATAAGAAAATCGGGAAATATGATGAAATTGAAATAAGAGAAAATGTTAGAAAAAATGCAAGTTTTAATATGAGAACATTTATGCATGCTGGGAATAAGATAAATAAGCTATAATAATTTTTTTGGAATTTTTAGATGTGTTTTAGTAATTAAAAACTAATTTAATATGATTTAAATGTTAAAATCAAAATAAAAATAAATATGCATGCAAAATTATATTTTTTAATTTTATAAATTAAATAAAGGTTTTCTGAAAATAAATGCAAAAAGAAAATTAATTTTTGATGATTTTTAAATGTAGAAATAAAATTGTGAAATTAATTAAAATAACATGCAAATATTAAAATAAAAGAAAATAGAAAATATGTTAAGTTTGTAAAAAGAAGAAAAACATTGGTCTTGCCAGGATTCGAACTGGAGACCTTGCTTTCAAACCTTGAGTCCCCTTGCCTTTGCCATCTGAGCCAGCTTTTCGCTTTGAAAACCGAGCGAGTAGAAGAAAACATGTGTCGCCTCGATACTCCGCATCACGCGCCAAGCTTCGCCTTCCTCGCTTCAAAAATTTGAAAATCGCACCGTGGCTCGACGCTATGTCCCTGCAAACATCAAAATCCGAATACATAATATAAATGAATTCTAAAAGCATGGTTTGATTCCTGGGATCATTCCGAATGCATTGGTATAGGTCTCATGGTCCAATTTTTCCTATTTGGTGAAACCCTAAATCGACCTCAGAAACCCTAGTAATGGCATAACTCGATCCAGGCACTCAAAACGCAATTAAACCGTCCAGATAGCTTGCATACTTGATTCTAAACATGAACAAACAATCAAAACAAGTTAATAATGCATGAATGATGAAAATCGATTTTGAAAAAAACTTGACAAACCGAAATCGCGTTTGATGGATTCTTGATGGTTTTGAGCAATGTAAGGATCCGAATGATTCGAGATGTCAAGGAATGTATTGGACACCTCAAAATCAATTGAAAACGGCTGGAAGTATGATTGCCAATAGCTTGAAGGTCACGGATTTTTTGAGTTAGGTTAGGGTTCTTGAGCCAATTTTTTCGTCCTTAATCATGTGCTATGCATTGTGTATTTATATTGGATGGAATTGGAGCTGATTTGAGGAAGAAATCATCATCAATCAATGCAAATCAAATTTGATTTTGTACAAAATCAAATTTTCAAATTTTGATTAATTTTCAATCCAATCTTGCCATATCAATCCAATTTTCGAAATTTGCTGGCTTTGTTGAGTTACTTGGATGCCAAGGAAGAGAGAAAAATCAATTTGCAATTAATTTTGATTTTATACTTTATTTTTGAATTTAATTTGTATTTAAATGAATAAATTCCAAATTAAATAGAAAAATAAAATAAAAATTCGTGGCTTTGGGCTTGGACACTCCTAATTGCTTGAGGAACAAGTTAGGATGAAGAAAAAGTAGGCCCATTTGCAAAAGATTTGATTTTTTGGAGTATCTCTCTTTGTGCATTCTTCCAAAATTGCCCAACTTGTAGATGGTGTAACTTGCTCAATTTTCCACATTTTTGAGTGTTCTTGGACTTTTTGGAAAGCTCTAAGAGTCCTCTAACCAATGTCTTTGGTATCATCTCAATTGGAGTTACCATGCTCAATATATCTTCAAAACAAAAAGTTGACTTTTGTTGACTTTGAAAATGACCAGAATGTTTTGAGCTATACCTCTCAAATGAAGCATTTTTGGACATTCTTGTGAGACATGAAGTTGTAGAGAATTGAATTTCCTTCAAAACAAGAGGTGGTGGAAAAATTTCGAGAAAGTATGAGAAAGTTATGACCAATAAAGTTCATTGACTTTTCATCTAGAAACCCTAATTTAGAAAGTTTGACTTTGGGCAAATCTTGAGTTTTCTTGATGAATCATGATCAACCCTTGATCAAATGATGAATGTAACTTCAAAATGAGGATGTTGACCAAAATCGAAGTTTTGACTGTATGTTGACCACAGCTGACTTTTGTCCAATACACCGATTTTCAACCATTCGAGCAATTGTCTCGAGGAAACTTGACTTGTGAAGCTTGAAACTTGACATGGAGAATCTTTGAAGCATATGAGGAGGCATGAAGGCCTTTGGAGATGTTGGAAATCCATCTTGACTTGGGAGATACCAAACCCTGGTTTGGGTTGATTGTCTAGGAGAGAGTTTGTCTGATCAACTCTTGAGGAATCCTTGAGCATAGATGTATGAAATCTTTTGAGAAGATGGAGGGCAAATTTTGGGGTATGACAAGGTTACAACCAGATCCCCATGGATATGGCCGACAGGACCTGCACGGCCTTCATGACGGAGTCGGGGAACTATTACTACAACGTAATGCCCTTCGGACTGAAGAACGCCGGAGCAACCTACCAGCGAATGATGAACAAGGTGTTTCAAAACAAAATCGGTGACATGCTCGAGGTATACATGGACGACATGATCGTGAAATCCCAAGCCGAGGACGACCACGCTTCACGTCTGAAGAAAGTTTTCGACCAAGCTCGAAGCACGTAACGCGCAACCCGAGAAGTGCACGTCGAGTCAAAGCCGCAAGTTCCTCGCCTCATCTTACGTAATCCAGGATTAAGGCCAACCCTGACAAATGTCGGGCATTCTCCGAACTGCCCACGCCTAGGTCCAAGAAATCCATTCAAGTCTTGAACGACGTGCTAACCTCTTTATCCCGGTTCGTAGCGAGGTCGGCACAAGATGCACTCCCATTTTTCAAATTATTGAGGAAGGGGCCGACCTTCGAATGGAACGAGGAATGCGAGCAAGCCCTCCTGCACCTCAAACGGGCACTTTTGCAACCACCAGTGCTCTCACGACCACAGCTCGGGGAAACATTATATTTGTACTTAGCCGTATCCAATGAAGCAGTGAGCGCGGTACTCATACGTGAAACTGAAGACGGGCAAAAACCCGTCTACTTCACGAGCAAAGCCCTTCAATGGCCCGAAACCAAATATCAGCAGATCGAAAAGGTCGCACTCACCCTCGTCATCACCGCGAGGAGGTTGCGATACTATTTCCTCGCCCACGTCATCGTCGTGCGCACAGAGCAGCCCGTAAAGCAGCTCCTCGCCCGCCCGGATATGGCCGGACGAATGTTGAGGTGGTCCCTCGAACTTTCTGAGTTCGACATTCAGTATGAGGGACGGAAAGCCTTGAAAGCACAAGCGCTCGCCGACTTCATCGCTGAAATGACCGCCCACGAGCAGGCGCCCCAGGCGAGCAACAGATGGACCCTGCACGTCGACGGAGCCTCAAGTTCGACGGGGAGCGGCACCGGCGTCCTCCTCAAAAACGAAGAGGGCATCGTCATCGAGCATTCTTTAACTCTGGCCTTCCCAACATCCAACAATCAGGCAGAGTATGAAGCACTGCTCGCGGGGCTGCGATTGGCCGAGGACATAGGCGCTCAGGACATCCAAATATTCACCGACTCCCAACTCGTCGCATCGCAAGTCCTTGGAGATTACCAGGCTAAAAACGACAGCCTCATCGAATACCTTCACCTTGTAAAGGAAAAACTAAAGGGCTTCGACCGAGCAGAGATTAAGCACGTCCCCCGTGAATAGAACACCCGGGCAGACATCTTGTCCAAACTCGCGAGCACAAAGAAGAAGGGAGGGAACCGATCCGTAATACAAGAAACACTCACCCAACCGAGCATCGAAAGGTCCACGACGACACTCGACATAAATGCGATCGGTGATGCAGACTGCTGGATGACCCCCGTGTTCAACTACCTCACTCGCGGGGAGTTGCCCACTGACAAGTTGGAGGCCGCCGCCACCAAACATCGTGCATGCTCTTACGTCGTCCTCGAGCAGCGTTTGTATCGGCGAGGCTTCTCCATTCCCCTCCTCAAGTGCGTCGAGGAGTCCAGGGTGGCCGGCATCCTTCATGAAATCCACGAAGGAATTAACTCCCAGCACCTGGGAGGACGGTCTCTTGCCCGCAAAGCATTGCGCGCCGGCTACTATTGGCCCACCATGCAAAGGGACGCCAAAGAACACGTCAAAAAATGCGACAAGTGCCAACGCCACGCCGACATGCACATCGCACCACCACACGAGCTCACGACGCTCACATCCCCGTGGCCTTTCAGCTGGTGGGGAATGGATATACTTGGTCCTTTCACGCAAGGCTCTTACCAAAACAAGTACCTCATAGTGTCCGTAGACTACTTCACAAAATGGATAGAGGCCGAGGCACTTGCCAAAATCACCTCCTTCAACATCCTTCGTTTTTACAAACGAAACGTCCTTGCTCGCTTCGGTATTCCACAGGCCCTCGTCACGGACAATGGGACACACAGTTCACCGATCAAAACTTCCGCAATTTCGTAGCACGGCTGGGCACCAAGCACCACTTCACATCTGTCGAGCATCAGGGAAGCCAAGAATAGGTGGGTGGAAGAACTGCACAGCGTGCTATGGGCTTACCGAACAACTCCCCATTCAACCACGGGAGAATCCCCGTTTCGGCTAACATACGGAACAGAGGCGGTCATACCCGTCGAGATCAGAGAGCCGTCAAGACGTACCGAATTTCTCCTAGAAGAGGAAACAAACGACGAGGCACTGCGCAAAGAGTTAGATTTGGTCGACGAGATCCGAGAAGGCGCGACATTACGAGAAGCGCGTTTGAAACGACAAATCACGCTGCGCCACGACCAAAAGGTCATCAAGCGCGAATTCGAAGTCGGCAGCCTGGTCCTCCGCAAGAATCAAAAGGAATCTCGAGAGGGAAAGCTGGCCGCCAACTGGGAAGGGCCATATCGCGTCTGAGCAAAGACGGGCACAGGAGCTTATTACCTTGAAAATCTAAACGGAGTGCAACTCCCTCGACCTTGGAATGCTACAAAGCTTAAACAATATTACAGCTGAGCTAGAACGACCACGTGCTCAACACCCGGTGGCCCTCAAACCCCTCCACGGAGATATAGCTCAGCCTTGGGTCGCGGAATGGTGCTCGTACTCGCCCCAAGCCACTCACATACGGGGACCTACTCGACTATAATAAATAGAGACCCCGTTCGATGCGGAACCCTCGATCGAGGTCCGCGGGTTTTTCATGCACCTTTGGCAGGATGTCCGGCTCGCGACGGACGGTCCACGCCCCGAATATGTGGTCTCTTAACACGACCACATCCTCGCCCGGGAGCCTCGAGCCCCCAAACCTAGCACACAAGCTAGGAACAACAAGGTCGAGCATTTGTATATAAAAACGAATATAACAATAAGCAATCAAAGCGATTATCAAAACATTCATAAATAAAATGGCCGAAGACGACCAACAAAACATTCACGGGCACTAGACCCAAATTACAAATATCCAAAAAGACGGGCACCAGCCCAGTGTACGAACATTAAAAACAAGGGGCATGCAGGCCAGAGATAACAGGCTCGCAGGCCCAAACAATTCCGAACAATTAAAAATCACTCATCATGGGCCACGATCTCCCCATCGACCACACGGTGGAAAGGGCCAATCCCAAGGGTAACCAGCTTCCCCCCGGGGTTCACCACCTGCACCTGCTGAAGGGCCCGCTCGAACCCAAAGGACATCGCCTCCACGGTATCCTCTTCGAGGATCCTTATCCTTCCAATCAAACTAGCCCGAGTGATAAGCGCCTGCTCCTCAGCGGACTCATCCTCGACGGGGGCCAACTGCTCCTTCAACAGCTTCAACTCGGCCTCCAGCTTGTTTTTCTCATCGGTCGGGGGCCCGTATTTATCCTTCATCTCCCTCAGCTCAGTGGCCATTGCGTTGCATCTAGCATCCAAGCCTTGGAGCTTCAGCAACTCGTTCTGATACGCCATGTTCTCGAGCTCCAGGGCAACGGCGCAATCGTTGACTTTGGAGACCTGAGCGCTGTAGTTGGCCACCTCGTCGTTAAGAGTCAACGAGGTCTCAAGCATCCGAATGACCGCGGACACATCGGCGATCATGCTTTCTCCCCGCGCCTTTGGGTCGAGCCCCAGGATCATATCCTTCTCCGCCTGCTGCACCACTGGAGGTCTCCCCTCAAAGAGCTGCCTCTGAGCATAGCATGGGGGCAACACGAAGGTGTCCCCAGTGGAAACAGAACTCCTGGGCACTCCTTGCTCGGTGCGCTCACTTCTTCGCCTCTTGAGCGGTTGGTCGGGAGAGGACGCAGGGGAAGGGGTACTCATTGTACTGGGTATTCACACTGTCGCTGGAGCTCCCCGACCCGATCCTTAGCAGTTAAGCGACCACCCTTGTGTCGCAGCTTGAGCAAGCGCTCCTCCATGGCCGCCATTTTATCTGCAAAACAAACGAAGAAAACACGTCAGCAAATATACGAGCAACTCCCACCGCTATATTTCTAAAATACCTAGAGCTCAACAGATCCTCATCGGACTCGCAATGATGAGGCCTTGTGGATATATTGTCGGCAATCTCGATCTCCGATTGGAGTCAAGGAGCACGCCTCCCGGCCGATGCATTGCGGGCTAAAGCTCTTTACAAAATTTTCCAACCTCTCGTAGGAGAGTTGGTCGTCCCTATCCATCTTCTCGGGCTTCACGGAATAGAAATCCGGACCCCGTTCATAGTGTTTCCTATCCCACCGAGGGAAACTTCCATATTCTCTCCACCTCCTTCCCGCCCTCGCTGACCACCACTGCGCCGAACAAGGTATCCTCGCCTCTCTCGTGTTTTACCACGAGAACTTCTTAAAGTCCCGCACAGAGTCCAAGTACGGCCTGAAGAGTTTTCCCGACTGTTTGAACGATACCCAAGCACACTTATCCCCGACCATCTGCCGCTGTAGATGGAATATACGGAAGAAGAGGGGAAGGGTGGCACATATGTCCAGATAACGTTATACGATCTCGAATGCCCGCAAGGCTCGTTCGGATGCGCTTCACGGGCGAGATCCAGACACGTGAAGACCCCCGTTTGGAAACGGTGAAGGGCATGCGGAAGCCCGCTTCCCGGAATGCAAACTCGCACATTGGAAACCTGGTAGAAGTGTACGACGAGCAGATCCTCCTGCCCGGCCCAGGAATTTGCACGATCTAGGAAGGTTCAACACCCTCGTCCACGGCCTCCATTTGGTTGAACGCGTTGGAGGGATCGGCGGAGAAGTCCGAGCGAAAGTCCATCGGCTCGGGCGCAACCCAGGAGAGGTCAGCAGCCAATCTTAATTGGCGAGGTCCGCCCGTACCCTCGTCATCGCGAGCTTGATCCCCGACACCTGAAAAGCAACGAAAGAAAAGTGAATTCGAGGATATCAAATCCACCCCTCCACCACGACTCAAGTGACACGTGTAACACCCCTTCTAAATACCCGCGTTTTATAGAATTAAATAATCAGAGTTTATCCACAATTAAGAGGCGTCACAATTTAAATCATAAAAATTTAACCAAACAAATATGCTTTCATCAAGAACATTCATCAATTATATTATACCCAAAATTATGTTTAACAGCGGAAATGAAACATAATTTAATCCCGAATATCAATCAATAGTCATTCCAGGATATTAAATCAAGATAACTCAAAACTATTTAAAATATCCATTAAAGGATTCCAAACAATCGTTTCCCCAGTGTTACATCTACCAGAGCACGACATCGACACGCGACCAATGAACCGACTCGAATCTAGAGAGTTATCCTCACCAACCCAAGCGGCTAATCACTTGGACTGAAATGGTTAAAGTAAGGGTGAGATTTCAATTCAATATAATATGTATTATAATGCTTAGATCCAATAATAATCGAACATATCGCTCATCAACCAAACACAAGATCATAAACAATACAAAAGAACAACACACAATGATCATGTATATATCAAACAATGGCAATTGCAACACCGAAACCATCCTAACATGTTACAATTCCATATGCAATGCGCATGCATGTGGTACCAAACGTGAACCGCATTCACCCACCGCCCGCTTACTCGTGGAAAGACAAAGGTAATCCATGATTCGACCACCACCCTTGGGTCAAGAATCTAGCCTCACTACCTCCAACCGTAAGTCTATTGGCTCAAGCTCACTTCCGCACAATGGGAATGAACCAATTAACAAATGTCTATGCATGCAATCATAAAAGCATGCCACATCATTCCACCGATCATAATATCAATACATTTCACACAATGCCCATTCATCAACATATCACATTCAAATCATAATGAATATCAAATATAGCATGGTATGCATTAGCTCTCATCCGTAACACCGACCATTCAGACACTACCCATCATCCGTAATTCAATCCATACTTTCAAAAAATCGAACTCGGCTCTTTAAAATAATTTTGAGAAAATAATATTTTTCCTTTCCAAGAGGTAGAGTTTTAAATTTAAGAAATAACGAAAACGGCACTCGAATCGAGTTACGGTTTAGAAAATATAAGTTTTGAAGTTTTAGAAATTTTGAAAATATAGTGGTAACCGGTTCCTCACCGGAGAACCTTCCCACAATCCTTGAAAACACGCCCCGAAAATTGTATGGGAACCCGGTTCCTCCCCACAGGAACCGGTTCCTGTGTTTTAAAATGAGTCCCCTCGATTTTTTATGGGGAACCCGTTCCTCCCCACAGGAACCGGTTCCCATGTACAAAATGCCGATTTTGAAATTTTAATAATCGAACCCGTTCCTCCCCACAGGAACCGGTTTCACGTCCCGTAATAAAAAAATTTGTTTTTGACAGCTTTATGCATCCATAACCATTTCCAAACTTGCAAACACGAATTGTATTATTGGGAACACTAATCTAAGGCCATTTTACACCATTTTAACATCAAACAACATAATTTACACATTCCTATCACCATCCGACACACCGATCAATTCCTCCATACACTGACACAACTTAGGGTTTCATGCTATAAACCTATAATTCCATTTTCTAACATACCCAATCATCCCATCGGTTCCCAAAACCCATAAGACATATTAATCAAACAAAATCACCCTCACTCGCGATGATTCTTCTTTTCTCGCTTCGGCTTTTCCTCTTTTCTCTTATTTCTCCAACTCTACGTGAAATGATTTCTCCAAAACCTTCTTTTTTTCCTTTCTTTTCCTTTTATATTTCCTTTTAATACTCCAATAAAATAAATAATCAATATCTAGTAATTAGTAGAGTGATTTACTCTTACACCCACCATTTACTCTGCACACCTCCAGGCCTTCCCTCATTAAATGATCCAATTAATCCAGATGAATTAAATATTTAAGACTTTAAATCAATTAAATAATTAATTCTCACTTATTTAATATTGAATTAAATCGGGGTGTCACAACACGGCGAGGGGTCTGGAAGCACGAGCAACAGCGATCAGATATGAGTCTCTCTCTCTCTCTCGAGGACCCCGCGCGGATTGCGTTCCCAACGACGCACTCAAACTTATCAACTAATCATTGAAATCTCCCCGTGAAACCGATAAGATTCCCCGCAATGTGCAACGATCTCCCCGCGAGATTCACGATTTTGGTCGTGGTATTCAAGTTTCTGCCCGTCCTACTCAAGCCTCTACCCGTCTCATCCTAATTTCTGCCCGTAATATTCAACTCTCTCCCCGCCATATGCAAGAATCTCCCCGCGATATTCAATCTCCTCCCCGCGATATTCATAAAAAATGAACCCTAAATTCATCCTAAAACATGAATTAAAAGGAGATTATCAAGGAATTAGGGACGTTTACCTGCTTTTGGAGTCGAAGACATGTTGAGAGTTCAAGATAGGAGGCTGTGGAAGATTCTGCGTTCAAGAGCGTTTGAGTTGGAAAATTAGGAGAATAAACAAATGAAACCCTAAAAGGTCCTTTTTATAGCCAAACTTCTTGGGCATACGAAAGGTCACACCTTTTAGGCGCCAAACACCCCATTTCAAGATGACAAGTGGCGTCAAACTGACACGACGCTTGGCCTAGGAGCTGATCCCCGAGGGCCGGGCAATCTGGCAAAGCTAGGACCACTCTCCGACGTTCTTACACGGACCTCCCCGAGTATAACAATCCGAAATATGCTCGCCAAACGGCTACAGCATCTTCTGGCTTCTGCCCGTTGCCTACCCGGACAAAGGTCGTCGCTGACGCCGTCGAGGATTTGCTCAGTTCAAAGTCATTACTCTACTAGAGCAAAGACTTGGGGGGCTCCTGTTCTGGACTGTCCCACGCTCTAGGCCCAATAGATCCTAGGCCCAATTGCCCTTGGGAAATAACCTAGAGTGTCCACGCGAGGGTCACGTGGCCAACGGTCTTTGACTGCCACGTGCCCCCCGATAATCTCGGACCCGCCATCGATCCCTCAACCGTCACACGCCTCCCGTGAGCTTAACAAACCCGATTTCCGGCGACATCTAGGGAGGAGGCCACGTGTGGCCTCCATGCACACGCAAGCCTAGCAATCCGCTAGTGGGTTTGGATTTACCACTAATCGGATCTTGGCCTGGGGTTATAAATACCCTCACCGAGAGGGCTGTATCTCATTCTCTACTCTCTTCTTACTTGCTTGCTCTCTCTCTCTGCCTCTACTTACTTTTAGAATGGATCCTCTATAGATATATAGTGGAAAATAATAATAAATATTACATTAATATTTATTATTATATTAAGATAGAAAAAAAATATATGACATTTTTTATAAGAACAGAGGAATATGAAAAGACAAAACATATTAAGAGTTAAAAATCAATAGACATTTCATCAAGTTAAAAATGTGTGATATTTATGCACTACTTTGAAGAGTTGAAGAGAGATGTTGAAATAAATCAAATAATATAAATTCTTAAAAGAATTATTTTTGGGATTAATGGATTTGTATAACTGATTTTTGTTCTGTTTTTTAAAGCCTCCATTATCAAGGAGATACACAACAGAAACAAATGTATATAAATCTCCGCATTGTGAATAAATTATACATTATAATTTCTCTTTTAAGTTTTTTATTTATTTATATTTTTCACTTGAGACACTAATTCCCCTGCCTAAATAATTTTACTTAACAAAAAGAAAAATTAAAGTGTGTTTCATCAATTATTTGCTATACTTGACTAATATTTTTCAACACGGTTTGTAAATAAATAAATGTCCATCTATGAACTGAGAACAACATTCGTAGAACCAATGTCGGAATCGCTGGATAACACGTTTAACAAGCACACACGTTTGTTGTGTTTGTCAAATTGTAGTATGAAAAATGTGTCTTTTTCAAAAGTCTTGTCCATGGTGAGAAAACAACTGTTATCCTCTTATTAACACTATTGGGAAGTAATTCTAATTGTTTAATTTTTTCAATATGAATGAATACTTTGAAAATTAGGATTGTAAATTTTTGGTCATTAGAAAATATTTTGATTGTTTTGCATCCTTCAAAAATTTGTAAGCACTCCTGGTTTTGATTCCTCTCTCTTAAAATATTGGTTTACGGTTTATTTATTCTTTGAAAAATCACATCAACTATATTCTTATTTTTCTAAAGGGTTAGTCGGAAAACACACCTCTTTTTACATCTTAGGTGCAAAGTATTTCAAAATATAAATTTTATTGAAAAAATTTCAAACATCATTTTAATTAAATAATTTAAAAATAATTTAGGTTTAATTACAATTTTGATCTTCTTATTTTTTTTTAATTCTAGATATCAATCTCATTATTATTTTTAAACAATTTTGGTCTCATGTCTATTTTCTGTCAGAAAGCGTTGAGATGTAGCAGATTAAATTATAATTTTAGTCACTTTATTTATTTTTTTAAACGGTTTTGATCTTTTTATTTTCCCTAACTCAATATTTTTTGACAGAAAAATGAATACGAAAACTAAAATTATTTTTTAAAAAATAAATAGATTAATATCGTGAATTGAGAAAAATAAGAAAACTAACATTAAATCAATAATTTATAAAGAATGACAATCTTCATTATATAATTTAATTTTATAAAATTGAATTAAATTCAATCACAATTTTTTTGAGTCATCTGTCCATCACAATTTTAAGAAGCTTATCAAATGTTGTTGCATTTTCTTTTAATATATTGAGTAATTAATGTGGACTCTTTTACACTAGTCATTATTAGGTTAGCCTAATTATTAAGTAGTTAATATGTGTGCAATCCATAAATGATAAATTAAAACTTGTACGAGGTCGTTAACTATAAAACTTCATAAACTAAATTATACAAATTGAAAAAAGTTAGTTAGAATATTAAATTTATTCATTATTTCTATAATTTTATAAATATATTATCGGAAGAGAGAAATAATTAATATACACACAAATATATTTAAAATTTAATTGAAATATACTAACAGTGTAAATTTTTTTTTACATCGTCAGTAAGTCATAACCGTTAAATAATAAATTATATTTTATTTTTAATTTAATTATTTATTAAATAATAGTAATAGATAATTGTGATGTACTGACCGTATAAAAACTTTCACTGATAATGTATAGTAATTAATCTCATATATTTATTATAATTACAGAAAAAAATAATAATATAATTAAGAATATTGTTGAAAAAAGTTGAAGAAAATCTTTAAAAAAAGAATAAGAAACAAATTCAAAGAGACTCTTATAATTAAGAAGAGATGTAATATAATAATGTCATTGAAGCCTAGAGAAACGATTAGAAGGCCGAATATGTCATTGGAGTAGTCATATTTAGAATATATTTCAATGAGTATTTCTGCTGCACCCTGTTTTTAAACCTACACCCTCTATATTTGTATATTTTGAAAATATCTTGATCCTATTTACTCAAAAAATTTACTTTTTAATTTATTTTTTTTACCGTTGATAAAATTATTCAAAAACTAAATTTCTGGTAGTAAGAGCAAATTTTCGATACAATTATTTGGTGTATATCGGAAATTCTTTGTAATTTTCAAATTTCTAGTACTAATATACCAGATATTTATAAATTACCGGTGCGATTTATCGAAATTTGTTAAATTTCCGGTGCGATTTAACGGAAATTGCCAAAAATCTGATATATTTTTTTAACATTACTTCACATACCAACAATTCCATAGTTCTGGTATACAAGTAATATCGGAAATTTCGTTGAAGTCTGAAATTTCTGTTATGGCAGATGAAATATTATATATTTGTGTTTCTGAATCGGCTACTTCAACTTCTTCTATGGATTCATGTACTGGTCTTACGCAGTACTTCATCGTCGATACGATACACTATTCTTGACTTTATACACATTTTTATATTCTTTTATAAATAAGGATTCATGTAACTAATTAAATGTTAATGCGATTGTCAAATTTTTGAATCACGAGAGAAAGTTCTGGAATAGGCACGGTCAATTGAAAAAACTCATGGTATTGTTGTTATTACAATTCGATCCGACACTGCTAATGGTATGCGAGGGAGGAAGGATAAATTGATTATGGGCTGTGACAGAGGTGGTAATTACAAAAAGAAAAATGTGGTTGCAGCTCCTTCCGATGACACTTATTCTATGAAGGTTAAATGCCCATTCAAGTTGAGATCTATTCCAAGTGGTGATGGCTAGAAGGTGATGGTAAGATGCGGGATGCACAATCATAAAATAGACAAAGAATTGGTTGGACATGACATTTTAGGCCGTCTAAAAGAGGAAGAAAGAAAGTTTGTGAATGACATGACGAAGTACAACATGACTCCAAGGTACATCATTTCTGCTTTGAAAGACAAAGATCCAGAAAATCTCACGAGTATTACCAAGATATATAAAGCTAGAGCAACATACAGAATGAACAAGAGAGGTGCAATGACAGAAATGCAAATGTTATTGGGTCTTGTTCACCAAGAGAAATACTTGCATGGGTCTAGAAATAAGGATAATTCAGATATGGTGGCTGATATATTTTGGACACACGCTGATTCTGTAAAGTTGTTGAATATGTTTCCGATGGTGTTGATTTTTTATTGCACTTACAAAAAAATAGGTAGCGTTTTAATTTTAATTTCATCACATCTTAAAAATATGTTGAGTGAGTTGATTGTTGAATCGTCTGCGTTTTGTAATTGTGCAGGTATCAGATACAACTGCTTGAGGATGTTGGTGTTACATCAACAAAATTGACGTTTTCAGTTGTTGTTGCATATTTGAAACATAAAAAGGAACATAACTTCACATGAGCGCTGAAGAGATTGAAAGAGTTGTTTTATTCTGAAAAATTGCTACCACATGCCATAGTGACGGATCGATATGAAAAGATAATGTATGATTGACATTCTAAGACAAACTTATATAGGTCGGAAGGTTAAGTGTTTGGTGTAACACCCCATCTAAATACCCCGAATATATTAATTAAATTAATATTCTAAATCATCTTTAATCAGAGTTAACACGGTATAATACGGGATGTCACAATTAATAATTAAAACAACTTCATTCAAACAGTAGCCATGCTACACTGAGGATCATCATCCAACAACTTAATCATTATAAGACCATGTCTTACACAGCGGAAATACAAGAAGTCAAAATTTAATAAAACATCATAGTTCTCAAGGAGTTCAAGTCCAAACTATTAAAATAATAATGATTCTCTTAACTAAGCTGCCCCAAAGTTACAATCTAATCGAGCATGACAACGACACACGACAAAAAGGTAAGCTCAGAGCCATCCTCACCGACTCCTCAGCTAATTTAATCAAATGGTAAAGTAAGGGTGAGACTTCTCATAATTAAAGCATATTATAAATTCTTCAATCAATAATATAATTGCAAGCCTATTATTCCACCACTTAATACCAATCAGAATCCAATACACAACCATAGTCATACAATTCATCATACATCATCAATCAACAATAAAGGCATTGCAACACTGGAAGACATCCTAGCATGTTACAATCATATGCAAACACTAATGCAGACTCAATGCATGCGGTACCGACTTCGTGACCAAGTCACCCAACACCGATCCATCATCATTCGGATATCCCATCGATTCGTCCATAACCACTCGGACACGAATCCATTTAACCACCCATCCTCACTCGGTATCGGCAATCCAAGTCAAATTCGCACAATGGGAATTAACTTCACCAAAATAATGCATATGCACGCACATCAATAGCATGCAACATTAATCGCCTATGTATACATTCATTTAACATAATCGAATCACCAAAATCAACATGATACATCAACAATCATGCATACATCTAACATCGGCATAAACATGCAAAACAATCAATCAAGATATCCAAACCAATCATGGATACATCAAACAATAGCATAACCATGCTATTTCACCTACACATTATCGATCCTCATCACTAGCACATCACACATACATCGTCATTATGTATTAGCTAATCATCATCATCTTTAGAAATTATACCCTTTCTCAAAATAATTTCAAGTTTTCTAAAATATTTTCATTTCATAAGGTAGAGCATTAAATTTAGAAAATAACGTCCAAAACGCGCCAAAACGGACTTACGGTTTGAAAGTTATGAATTTTGAAGTTTTGAAAAATTGAAAATGCACTGAACCCTTTCCTACCGAACGGAACCGTTCCCGAAAGTTGAAAATACCCGCCCGATTTTGAATGGGGAACCGGTTCCGTCATACAGGAACCGGTTCCTCGTTAAAATGTCATTTTCGCACTTTTGACAAGATCCTTCCATTTTCAATTAAACCCATTTTTACCCATACGAACTCCAACATGGGAAACACTAAAATACATCATTTGGCATCATTTATCTCATCAAACAACATATTTCCATCATCTATTTTCATCTACTGACACTCTAATCATATTCCATACATATTTGACACAATCTGACACCTATAGGACACATTCATGGAACCCTAGAATTTCACAATTTCAAATTCCTACATGCTATAACTCATATCATCAACATCAAAACCTATAATAAACCATAATCACGAAATCACCCCACGGTGGTTTCTTCGAGATTCTGACGCTCCTAGGTCTTTTCCTTCTTTCCTTCTCTTCTCACTTCTACGTAGCCTTGTTTTCTCCAAATGAATCTATTTTCCTTCTTTCCCTTATTTCATTCCTTTTATTCCTCTTATTTCCTTTTAATCATAAATAAATAAAATAATATCACTTTCTCCTCCAATTAATTCCATCATTAATCTTAATAATCCAACTTATTAAATAAATTATGTTCTTAATTAAATAATTAATTAAAATCATAAACATTTAATTATTGAATTATTTTGGGGTGTCACAACTCTCCCCAACTTAAAAGAGTTTTCGTCCTCGAAAACATACCTCAGACGAATAGTTCGGGATACGAGTCCTTCATCTGACTCTCCAGCTCCCAAGTGACATTTCCATCAGCTGGTCCTCCCCAAGCCACTCTCACCAGAGCAATCTCTTTGCCCCGCAACTGTTTCAACTTCCGATCCTCAATTCTCGCAGGTACCGCTTCCACAGTTAAATTCTCTCGTACCTGTATATCATCTACCCGAATCTTATGAGACGGATCAGCAATGTACTTCCTCAATCGAGACACATGAAAACATCATGCGATTCGCAAGTGACGGCAAAGCAACTGATATGCAACCTTCCCAACTCTTTGGTAATCCGAAAGGACCAATAAAGCGTGGAGTCAACTTTTGACTTCAAAGCTCGACCAATACCATCGGAGTAACCCGCATAAACACATGCTCTCCTTCACCGAACTCAAGGTCTTTCCTCCTCTTATCATGGTAACTCTTCCGACGACTGAGAAGTCCTCATCTTCCCGAATCATCTTAATCTTTTCCAAGTTTGTGAACAATTTCGGTCCAATCACAACACTCTCTCGCCATACCAACACAATGGTGTCCGACACCTCCTACCATACAATGCCTCAAACGGAGCCATACCAATACTCGAGTGAAAGCTATTGTTGTAGGTAAACTCAATCAATGGCGGATAGCTATCCCAAGCTCCACCCTTTCTAACACACAAGCTCTCGAAATCTTCCAACGATGAATCGTTCTTTCCGTCGACCATCAGATGGATGATAAGCGGAACTCAAACGCAACTTGGTACCCAAAGCTTCTTGCAACCCTCCGAACTTAGATGTAAACCTCGGATCTCGATCCGACACAATGCTAGACGGAATACCATGCAAACTCACAATCTTTTCGACATACATTCGCTAATCTCTCCATCGGATAATCCATTCTTATCGGAATAAAATGAGCGATTTTGTCAACCTATCCACAATCACCCGATAGAATCACAATTTTAGTTGTCCTTGGTAAACCGACACAAAATCCATTGAGATTCCATCCACTTCCATTCGAACAAATAACGGCTCCATCAACCACGATGGTTTCGATGTTCGATTTTCGACTTGACAAACCAAACAAGCATACACAAACTCAAGAATTTCCTTTTCATTCCGGCCACCAAAACAACTTCTTCAAATCATGATACATTTTAGTAGCACCGGATGAATACTTAACCCGCCACGATGCCCTTCTTCCAAAATACTCTTCCTAATCTCGACAACATCCTAACACACACCGATCACCAAATCTCATAACACCATTCTCGCAATTCGAACTCGCCTCTTTGACCTTGGTTGATCAATGTCAACTTATCAACTAAACCAACATCGATTGTCCATTTCGATCTCTTCTAGAATACCACTAGTCGCCTTCAACATACCCAATTTCACACTATTCGAGTAGTTTCACAAACCAAACTTAGATCTACGAATTGCTCAACCAAATCTAACTCACGAACCATTAACATCGACATGTGCAAAGACTTTCTACTCAAAGCATCGCCACCACGTTTGCTTTACCGGATGATAATTCAAACCGAAATCATAATCTTTAAGAATTCTAACCATCTTCTCGCCTCATGTTCAACTCCTTCGATCGAAGAGATACCTCAGACTCTTATGATCACTTAATACTTCAAACCGAGAACCGTACAGATAATGTCTCCACAACCTCAAAACAAACACAACAGCTGCCAACTCCAAATCATGGGTCGGATAATTCCTTTCATGCACTTTCAGTTGTCGCGAAGCATAAGCCACAACCTGCTTATCTTGCATCAACACACCACCTAATCCCATCAACGATGCATCACAATACACCACAAAAGACTTAGTCGGATCCGGTAAAATCAAGATCGGAGCACTTGTCAACCTCCTCTTCAGCTCTTGGAATCCTTTCTCACACTCAACATCCCAAACAAACACCTGACCCTTCCTGGTCAACTTAGTCAACGGCAACGCCAGTTTGGAAAATCCTTCAATAAACTTAGATAATAACCGCAAGACCCGAAAACTACGGTTTAAGCATTCTTGCGCTTCCATCGAGACACCGCTTCTACCTTCGTAGGATCAACAGCAATCCCATTCTTGGAAATTACATGGCCAAGAAAACTTACTTCCTCCAACCAGAATTCACACTTGGACAACTTCGCATAAAGCTTCTTTTCTTTCAACAATTCCAATACAACTCTGAGATGCTCTGCATGCTCCTCGTCACTCTTCGAATAAATTAGAATATCGTCAATAAACACCACGACGAACTTATCGAGATACGGATGAAATATCCTGTTCATATACTCCATGAAAACACCAGGTGCATTAGTAACTCCAAACGGCATCACATAATATTCATAATGCCCATACCTCGCTCTAATGCGTCAATATCCTCCGACTTCACACGAATCGATGATATCCGATCTCGATCAATCTTATGAATACACAAGCTCCAACGAGTTGATCCATCAAATCATCAATTCTCGCAAAGGATACCGATTCTTGATCGTAACCTTATTCAACTGTCGGTAGTCAACACATAACCTCATTGAACCTTCCTTCTTCTTAACCAATAACACCGGAGCACCCCACGGCGAAACACTTGGACGAATAAACTTCTTCTCAAGCAATTCCTCTAACTGCTTCTTCAGTTCAACCAATTCAGATGCCGACATGCGATAAGGCGCCATCGACCGGACTAGTTCCAAGAATCAAATCTATAGTAAACTCTACCTCTCTCTCGTGTGGCACCACTAACGTCTTCCAAACACCTCGAAATTCATTCACTACTGAAATCCATCACCTTTGCTTTCCTTCCGCTTATCGCAGAATACAACATAAACACAATCGCACCATCCTTCACACCTAAGTTCATACGCTTAATCGACATAATCTCATTTCGATCTTAACCTCTCCAGGAAAAATGACCGTCTTCTCAAAACAGTTGATATGAACCTGGTTGAATTCCAACCAGTTCATTTCAAGGATGATATCAAGTTGTTCTAGCGGTAGGCACACTAAATCCATACCGAAACCCCTATCAAAAATCACAACAGGACAATTTCGACAAACATATGTAGTCATCGAACCCGACGCAGGAGTATCAATAACCATACTTCCATCCATATTAGAAATTTCCAAATTCAATCTCTTAGCACAATCTAACGCAATAAAAGAATGCGTAGCTCCAGTATCAATAATCGCAATCAAAGGTATGCCGTTAATAAAACATGTACCTTTAATCAGCCGATCATCTCGTTTTGTCTCTGATCCAGACAATGCAAACACTTTACCACCACTTGCTCTTTCTTGAGTTTTGGGCGAGGACGGTATGACCCTCTTCACCACAGTTGTAACAAGTCACCATCTTTACTCGCAATCATTGGCCACATGGCGAACTTCCCACACTTGAAACACTTCTTATCATTGCTCTTACCCACCATACGATGTCCTGTCTCACCGACTTATAGCACCTAGCGGAAGAACTAGAATCTCCTCCACTAGATTTCTTCCAACCACGGACCTCGATTACTCCTATCATAAGGCTTACCACGATCCATCCGTTGTTTACCTTTTCTATCAACATACCCTCGAGCATTTGACTTAGTGTTAGCAAGATCCTCCTCTAAAATCCTACTACAATCAACCATATCGGAAAATCTTCATGATACGAATACCGCTTAATCTCGTCACGTAAACCATTCTCAAACTTGATACATTTGGAAAACTCTCCATCCGCATCGTTAGGATAATGAGCATAATAACTCGAAAACTTGCATACTCACCGATTTATTGCCTGCTGAGCTCCAAACTCAATCTCCTTCTTACCTCGACATCCTGAAAATACCTCCTCGAAAAGCTCTCCCGAACACCCCAATTCAACGAACGCCATCTTCTTCCGCCGGGTAGCAACCCACCAACATCGCTTCCTCCAACATGTAGTTCCATATCTCACCTTGACTCTTCGCAAAATCAATCACTCAAGATCCTCTCGATCTCCTTCACCATTTCGAGCACCTTCGGGATCATGTGTACCTTTAAACAATGGAGGATTGTTCCTCCGAAAATTCCCCAATTGTCCCACACCAATCACACTCCTGGCCCTCCGAGTACTCCACCAACATTCCCAAAGCCTCGTGATAGCAAGATCATTCCTTCCGTTACCTCTCCGGCCATTGTTCGTAAAAATAACAAAACAATCTACATCAAGACACAAGTATCGGCGGTGTCACTTCACACTAGTCGCATACTAAAGGGATAACGACACAGACAAGACCGACTATGCTCGATACCACTATTGTAACACCCCATCTAAATACCCGAATATATTAATTAAATTAATATTCTAAATCATCTTTAATCGAGTTAACACGGTATAATACGGGATGTCACAATTAATAATTAAAACAACTTCATTCAAACAGAGCCATGCTACACTGAGGATCATCATCCAACAACTTAATCATTATAAGACCATGTCTTACACAAATGACAAGAAGTCAAAATTTAATAAAACATCATAGTTCTCAAGGAGTTCAAGTCCAAACTATTAAAATAATAATGATTCTCTTAACTAAGCGCCCCCAGTTGTTACAATCTAATCGAGCATGACACTGACACACGGACAAAAAGGTAAGCTCTAGAGCCATCCTCACCGACTCCTCAGCTGCTAATTTAATCTGAAATGGTAAAGTAAGGGTGAGACTTCTCATAATTAAAGCATATTATAAATTCTTCAATCAATAATATAATTGCAAGCCTATTATTCCACCACTTAATACCAATCAGAATCCAATACACAATCATAGTCATACAATTCATCATACATCATCAATCAACAATAAAGGCATTGCAACACCGAAGACATCCTAGCATGTTACAATCCTATGCAAACACTAATGCACTCAATGCATGCGATACCGACTTCGTGACCAAGTCACCCAACACCGATCCATCATCATTCGGATACGGTCCATCGATTCGTCCATAACCACTCGGACACGAATCCATAACCACCCATCCTCACTGTATCGGTTATCGGCAATCCAAGTCAAATTCACAATGGGAATTAACTTCACCAAATAATGCATATGCACGCACATCAATAGCATGCAACATTAATCGCCTATGTATACATTCATTTAACATAATCGAATCACCAAAATCAACATGATACATCAACAATCATGCATACATCTAACATCGGCATAAACATGCAAAACAATCAATCAAGATATCCAAACCAATCATGGATACATCAAACAATAGCATAACCATGCTATTTCACCCACATTATCGGATCCTCATCACTAAGCACATCACTACATACATCGTCATTATGTATTAGCTAATAATCATCATCTTTAGAAATTATACCCTTTCTCAAAATAATTTCAAGTTTTCTAAAATATTTTCATTTCATAAGGTAGAGCATTAAATTTAGAAAATAACGTCCAAAACGGCCAAAACGGACTTACGGTTTGAAAGTTATGAATTTTGAAGTTTTGAAAAATTGAAAATGCACGAACCTTCCTACCGAACGGAACCGGTTCCGAAAGAAAAATACCCACCGATTTTGAATGGGAACCGGTTCCGTCATATGAACCGTTCTCGCAAAATGTCATTTTACTTTTGACAAAGATCCTTCCATTTTCAATTAAACCCATTTTACCCATACGAACTCCAATAGGGAAACACTAAAATACATCATTTGGCATCATTTATCTCATCAAACAACATATTTCCATCATCTATTTTCATCTACTGACACTCTAATCATATTCCATACATATTTGACACAATCTGACACCTATAGGGACACATTCATGGAACCCTAGAATTTCACAATTTCAAATTCCTACATGCTATAACTCATATCATCAACATCAAAACCTATAATAAACCATAATCAGTCGAAATCACCCCTTACCTGGTGGTTTCTTCGAGATTCTGACGCTCCTAGGTCTTTTCCTTCTTTCCTTCTCTTCTCACTTCTACGTAGCCTTGTTTTCTCCAAATGAATCTATTTTCCTTCTTTCCCTTATTTCATTCCTTTTATTCCTCTTATTTCCTTTTAATCATAAATAAATAAAATAATATCACTTTCTCCTCCAATTAATTCCATCATTAATCTTAATAATCCAACTTATTAAATAAATTATGTTCTTAATTAAATAATTAATTAAAATCATAAACATTTAATTATTGAATTATTTTGGGGTGTCACATTTGGAGGACAAGGATTTGCTACATTTAAAACTTGCTACCTTTGATGAATTTCTCTCTATATCTCTCTAACCATTCTTTCTCACTCATCAAAATAACTTATTTTAATCACTCATTTTTATTCAAAATGCACCAAAGGTACCAAAGACACAAAATAGTAAAGTTAGCAAATCCCCTCCCGATCTTCTCTGCTGCCCTTGTCTCCAGCTTCCCCTGCTGCCCCATATCCAATGGTTACAAAATAATGAAATATTAATGATTTAGAGGAGAGATAAAATTAAAAAGTAATCTGATGGTTGCATTTAGTGCTGTTCTTAGGGCATTAGAGAATAAATTGAAGAGGATCGAGATTCGAAGGTTAGAATGCTATTATGTCTTATGTGGATAGTAAAAAACCATTAAATAAATATCAACGGCAGAGATGAAAACAATTACATGTTTTATTAATGCTCTACAATGAAAATATATATGTTTCTCGGCCATTAAAATACTTTATTTGAGTTGATGAATATAATTGAATCGAATTAAAGTTATTTATTTTTATCGCATAAAGTAAGTGTATCCTTAATGTTAATTAATTTTGTGGCCAAAAGTTCCCTTTTCTTAAATATAACTCTCTTTTTTTTGAAAAATTATGTATCATTTTTAATATATATTTTTAAAATTTTTAAATATATTAATTAATTATTTATTTATATAATTTTAATTAATTCACTTTTTCTCCTAAAAATAGCAATAAATAATATGATAAGAATATTAACCAAGTTCTTTTTAAAAGGACACATTTATAAAATAAAATAATATAATTTGTTAAAAGTACCTAACGTAAATGGATTTGACATTGTTTAAAATTCAAGTGAGAAACAAAAATGAGTTTGACATTGACACAAATTTTAAACAAAATTGTCTTTAGGGGGAAAAAAATTTAGCCATTGATGGCGAGTGCCTTTAAAATGCCCTGACATATAAACTCTTACAGCTGTAGAGCATAAAATAATGGATCGTAAGTAAAACAAATGATAGGTTTTATAAAATCAATGTTATTTATTTCTCACCCCAACAAAAAAAAACACAATTTTTTACTTTATTTTAACTCATGGAAGCAAAGTTCGCAAATCCCAAAAAAAGAGAGGTTAATCCTTACATTTGAAGATAAAAGAGATAAATTGACCTGAAATTGAAAAGGTAAACCAAAAAGAGGGGTCCCCAAATGAAAGTGAGTGATATCCTTCTAAAACTTTCAATACATTCTCAATTCGTAGGGTCTCTCATAAACTTTCTTGTCATTTTGGTGGGGACGATTTTAACTAGTTTTTGGGTTAATTACATGTACCAATGATATATAACATACAATTAAAATTTTATTTTTGACTTCTTTATGTATATTTTTATTTAAATAAAGAAATGATTATAGAGAGTTGAAAGAGAGGATCAAAATAAAAAATTCCTCCAACAGACATCAATTTAAGTTTGACAAAATTAAATTTGTTGTTTAAAAAATCTTCCCAAGCTTCTTTAATAATGTGATTATATAAGTATGAGACCTAATTAAAAGACCCCTATTAGTTAAAATATTAGCACAAATATTCTCTTCTTTAAAAATATGAATAAACATGAGCCCACGATTTCTAAAATTGTACATGCAATTTAACCAACGACTCTTGATAGACCAAAGAACAAGATTTGCATTACGGAACATCTTAACCACAATTAAGAAGTCATATTCACTCCAAAGATTGTTCCAATTCTTGTCAAAAGCAACTTCCATTGCCATAATCGCTCTCTTAAACTACGCTATAATAGCATTTCTGTTACCAATGAAGAAAGAGAAGGATCACATATGATCGTCATTAGAGTTACGAAAAATCGCTTTACAAGCACATTGAGTCGGAATCCCTATAGCTACACCATCTGAATTCCTTTTTATCTAACCATTTGTAGGAGATTTCTAAAGCATATCAATGCAACTCTTTGTCTTTGGTAGATTAATATTGATATTCAGATTTGTAAGAACAACAAAGTCAGGGATATTAACATTGCTACCAACAAAGGAGTAGTTGCCCACCAAAGTTAATAAGGAGGAAATGTTTTTGGCACAAGAAGACCAAGTAATAGTTCTTTCATCGAACCTGGAGTTGTTCTTGACAAGTCAAACTTCCGCAAAAATGAATTGGATTCTAGCCATAAAAACCAACTTGAATTAAGCAGACCATCCAAATTTAATGAACTTCCAACAATCTTCAATACATAAAATGTTGTCATTGTAATTTAATATACTACAGAGCCGTTTCCAAAGATTCGCGATGAAACTACAAGAGAAAAGAGATGAGGCATGTATTCTTCATGATTGAGGCACAAAGAGCATTGAGAAGGAAATTTAAAACCATTTTTATGGAGTATTTCATCAGTGGGTAAAGCATTGTTCAAGAATTTCCATAAAACCATCGATTTTTCGGGCATAATAGATCCATGCCAAACCATGTTGCTCCAAAAAACATGGTTGCTCTTGCCATGGAAGAAATGATACGCTGGCTTCAGATTCAACATTCATATATCTGAATTGCTCCAAACACGGATGTCGCTAATAGAGTCCAACGCAATAATGCAATTGCTAACCTGAGACAGCGGGTCTGAAAAAGCCAACACATGTCCTCATTAAGAAGATCACAACACTGTTTTAACTTAGAAGCCTTATTAAGACCAATGAGAGACTTTAGGCCAAGATCACACTCTTTAATAGATTTACAACAATTGTGCCAAGAAACCGTCAGAAGTTTCCTCTTATCAACGTGTCCACTCCATAAAAATTTACTTAACCATTTTTCTAAATCCTTGATTAATTTGACCAACCAATCGTAGATTTGAAAGGAATATTGAATCATGTCGTAGACGACAACTTTGAGAAGCTGTAATCTTCTAGCCATGGAAAAGAGAGAAGCCTTCCAAGAAGCAAGTATGATTTTGACTCTATCGACAGTATACTGTAAGTGTTTCGCCTTAGGTCGGCTTAGAAGAAATGAAAAAATGACCGTTATAATAT
Organism: Vicia sativa; assembly: GCA_021764765.1. NCBI lineage: Eukaryota > Viridiplantae > Streptophyta > Magnoliopsida > Fabales > Fabaceae > Vicia > Vicia sativa. The sequence goes on from CM038796.1 coordinate 130,060,212, forward strand.
TGTTCATCGTCTCTAAGATTCTCTGAGATTTCCATCCCTCAAGGCTTCAAGATTCAACATCCACACTTCCTCTCTCTCTCTCTCTCTCTCTCTCTATCTATCTATCTATCTATCTATCTATCTATCTATCTATCTTCCCAGAAGCAGTTCCTAATTCGATAACTCTCGGTAGAAAAGAACCCGAAAAATAACCAATTTCGACACCTTAAGTTAAAGCTTTTACACAAGTGGTGAACAATGTGTGCAACATTCCACTAAGACAACTGCCCATCCCTTGCGTGAAAGGGGATATGATTGCTATTTCTATCCTTGAAGAGGAATATTAACTTGGAGTATCTTCGAGCAAACACAATCTCCACGGCCGTATCATTTGGCCAAAGGGATCTTCGCCAATTACGGTGGCATATTTACGCGCTAAGCTTCAAAAACATTGGACTTCTCTTAGAAAATGGGGTCTAGCGTCTCTAGGCAATGGATTTTTCAAATTCTCATTTTTGAGTATTGAAGATGTTAGTTTGGTCAGGGTGGTGTCGTCTTGGAATCTAAACTTGGGCACACTGAAACTTTTCACCTGGACCAAAGATTTCGTTTCGTCTAAAATTCATCAAATGTCTGCTCAGGTATGGATCTGTATACATGGGTTATCACAATAATGTTAGAGACCTAAAATACTCTTTGCCTTTTCCACCAGCATTGGCTCTCCTATATGAATTGATTCTGCATCTAGAAACTGTCCTATGGAACTGGATCTTACAAAAGAACTAATCTATAAAGTGTTTGTAGAAAGAGTTGGATTTGACTTCTTTGTAGAGGTGGAATATGAAATAATACCTAACTTATGTACTTTATGCAATTGTATTGGTCATGATTATGATAATTGTAAAAGGAAAGCATTGAAGGCTATAAACAATTGCAAAAGCAAAACAACAGACGATCAACCAAGTTATCCACATAATGTACAATTCATTCATTATCACAAAAACTCGAGATGCAACCAGAAATGAGACTTATTACATTGTACATGCATGTGGTACCAATAGGGAAAAACCATTAACTTATTATTGCCAATTAATAGAGGCATCAACAAGGCATAAGTCTTTAACTTTCAACTTTCACCAATCCAAGCCAACTTACAGAGCATGAGCTCCCAACTTGTTATGCTATGCATGCTACAACAACTACAACATCAATCATTCAACAACAACACAACAACAACAACACAACAATAACACAACAACAACAATTCGACACTGGCCACATGCCTACCACTTAGTCTTGCCAATAAATAAAGGCATTTCAACAACAACATATATCCTGCAACTTCGCATCGTCAGCAATACTGAAATTACAACAACATAGAAAAAAATCACAATTACAATCGAAACCCATTGCAATAACACTACATAATTATTCAGCTATACGTCTATATTCGGTTATTAGGCGTTCTGAGACGGTTCCTCTAATATTAACCTGTTGCAACTCTTATATAAGCTAGTACTGCTATCAACAATTTCCACTACTAATAATGCTACTAATTAACTCCCTATTGTTATTTTATTGCTAATAGCCTCTTGTTATTATTTCACAATTAACTCTTACTGATAGCCCTTAGACATAGTTCTCTTAAAAAATTACTATTGTTTCTTGCTACTAAAACATCTCTACCATTAATATATAATAATTACTAGTGTCTCTGCTATTTTACTAACCATGTAATTTATAATTACAACCTTGTATCTAACAAATCATCTCTGCTATTATTTTAATGTTAATAGTCTACTATTATTATTTCAACAATTCCATGTTACTACCACTAGTTTATAATACTTTTATATTATCCTTGCTTATCTGATAATATTACTTACTACCATGTTCTACTAGTATGATTCTATTGTTTGCTCTCTCTCTCTCTCTATATATATATATATATATATATATATATATATATATATATATATATATATATATATACACACACACTATTCTGTAATTTAATATTACTAACTCTATAGCTATCAAATTATCTCTGCTACATGTATACTAACTCTGCATTTCAATTGAACTAATTTTTAGAAACACTACTGTTAATTATCTACAAGGTACAGAAAATAACAAGAAGTCCATAGGTTGTGACGGTCGCCACAACTCTTGACAGTCGACACCATTTCCAAGTGCGTGCCCCTCGGCACACCTAACGCGACGGTCGGTAGAGGTCAAGGGGTGTGCCCCTCGACACACATAATATGACGGTCGACACACTTCAGTTCTTTTTGCCATCCAGTTATTTCTTCTAATTTTCCAGAATTCCTTTGATTCTCAATTTCTCACTCGATAATCAATCTCAAACCAATACGACATATAATCACAACAACATAACAATGTAACAACTATATCGACATAGTATAATTTCCAACAATAGAATCATCAAATTGTAATACTACAACGATATTAGAAAATTATGACAATGCCAATATCAATTCTGAAACAACCACTCACATCATTATAACAATTAACTAGGGAAAATTCATGATTCATTATAATCCACAATAGCAATTATACACACAACAACAATTTTACGCAGACCCAATCCCTACATAATATTCATCATAAACCCAATTATATAGAGTCAAAATCTCACTCTTACCTTGGATTGAAGGTCACTCTATAACTCTCTAATTGCACCTAGCTTTTTGCATTTTTTCCCCTTTTTCTCTTCTAGATCAGAATCAAAAGCTAAATTTTTCCCCAAATATGCATCTATAGTGCGATAATGAGATCTCTCAACTCATACCTTATTTTGAAGTCAAAGGTTAGATAACCTACCCTCCAAATTTGAGCACGATCCAACGGTTAAGGAATCGAGAATCTTCGATTTAGTGAGACTACTGCAAGAAAAACGGGAATGAGTTTCTCTCCTCTACTCTCTCTTCTCTATAACTACCCCCGATCAATTCTCCAACTTTTTCTCAATTAACCTAATTCCCTTTATTTAACTTAACCTTAACTTTATTAATCTTATTGGACCTAACTCTCACACCCCACCTTTGCTACATACAACCATAGAAACTAGGAGGATACCAGTACATTTGCACGGGTATCGGTATGGGTTGCACGATTTTTTTCTCTTCAAAATCTAATAAAAATATAAATAAGAAAAACAAAATTTTTTATAGTTTATTATTTAAAAAAACACATTTTTAAAATAAAAACCAAATTATCTTACAAAAAATCTTTCACATCAATAATTTTCCTATGCTAAAAGTATTGTATCTTAAATTAAAAATAATTTTAAAATAAAAATATTTAATACATAAATAATTAAAAAAACAACACTTTTTTTTCGTGTTTGGATTAATACATCATTATTTTTTTTAATTATAGAAAAATAATAATAACCTGTGCGTTCACACATATTTTAAGAAACTTAAGAACATATCATTGAAGGTATAAATTAATTTATTTCTAAAATAAATTCCCAATCAATTATTTTTTTTATAAGCAAAATTTTATAAATTATTAATTTATGCAATTCATTTTCATAATTTTGTAATCGGACAAACTAATATAATAAATAAAATACAATAAAACTACCATGTTTATACATCATACTCAAACAAACAAAAATCAAAATGATTTTATTTTCAGCCATTAATTATAAATATTACTAATTAAAATATAATACAATCTTTATGAATAATTTTAGAAAATTATAATAATAATAATCACTTTAGTATGGATACTTAGAAAATACAATCTTTATGAATAATTTTTGAAAATACAATCTTTATGAATGAATTATAAATATTACTAATTAAAATACAATACAATCTTTTTGAATAATTTTAGAAAATACAATATAAGAATAATTACTTTAGCATGGGTACTTAAAAAATACAATCTTTATGAATGATTTTTAAAAATACAATATAATCTTTATGAATTCAACTTTTCAAAAGAAGAAGTAAATCGCAATCTTCTCAATAAATTTTGAATAAAACAATATTACTTTTGTAAATTTTCGTAATTTCTAAAAATCTACCTAATTAAGCCAATTTAAATAAAATTTTATATATATTTCTTGTCATAATTGAATTTCATAAAACTCCCCCTAAAATATATTAGTAATTAACAATAATTTCTCATCATAGCAAATTTGGAAATATAAATTAATACAATAGATATTTTTGAAAACTAAAAATAATATTGAGGTTTATTTTATTAAACCTTCTCTAAATATATCACTTTTTATATTTGTACCTTTTATAAAATCTTTCGATTTAATATCTACTTTTTATCAATTTTAATCTCTACTTTTTATAAATCTTATCTTATTAATAAATTAAAATGCATATATTTTTTTTATTCTCAGATCACCTTACCTATAAATATATTTTCAATCTCTCTAAAATATTAGAAAATTTATTTTTAATCAGCCTAAACGTATAAAATAAACTTAAAATAAATTTTTACTAATGATATTATATAAAAATAAATTCATTAAGAATATGCAATATAAAACTTGATAAAAAATTTAAGATTAAAATTTAATAGTAGAGTATTTTTTAAAAAATGTTTTTAAAAATTTTCAAAATAAAACTAACATATTTTGAAAAAGAAAAATGTACTACTTAATATAAAATTACACATAGATAGTTGGCCTATACACAACATAAAAGTAAAATATAAATTTATGCAAAAATGTTTTCTTAATACTATTATTAATTTTAAAATAAAATAAAATTTAAAATTAGTTGACATTGATTTCTATTTTTTAAAAATATATTATTCAATCAAAATAATTCATTCATTATTATTATTAAGTTGCGAATGTAGCGTTAGAAAGCAACGTTGCGTTGAATTCAATTTCCTACGTTATAATTAGAAAGCAACGTTGCGTGAATTCAATTTCCTATGTTATAATGTAAAAAAATTATAATTATTTAATATCTCAATATAATTATCGTAATAAATATTCTATTTTTATTAGTAATAATTTGTAATTATAATCATAAATAAATTTATTTATTTATCTAAAAATTTATAATTGAGATGATATATTAATTAAAACTATCGTAAATAAATAGTTTTTAATATCATTAATTATGTTTTGGTAGGTTATAATATTTATTGTCTTGGTTCCAATTTTTATCAATCTTTTTCAACTTTGGTTCCAATTTTTAAGAAATTGTAATATTTTTCAACTTCCTTTAATTGATTTATGAATTAAAAGAGATTATGAGACAAATAACTATCCATTACATTAAGATTCTAAGTAAAATTCAAATTTACCATATAAACAACACAAATGGTTTTGGTTTTGGACGGTAATGAATATTTTCAATTCTCTTCTCAATATGCGTAAAAGCAATTTAAATATTTAGAGAGAATCTGTCTGGTTTAACTGACCTGGGAAACTTTACAGCAGTTTAGTTTTGGAAGGAGGAGCTTGAGACTGCTTGATAAAATACAAGAGAACATTTAACAGCTTCAATAGAAGTTTATACTAAAATATTAAGCATTACAAAATTGAAAGCAAATTATATGTCACTTTAAATTTGATACATAGTTTGACCACTATTATAAAATAACTCCAAGTCAAAACACATAATTAACAATAAGAACACCCTCAGCAAAACAATTTTATTCATAAATAATTCATCAGCATCGTAATAAACAACAAAAACTTTTATGTCTTCATTACTTCTTTAGAGAGGGAAAGAGAGAAACGAAAAAACTTTGATGTTGGCGTTTATTAAAATGAGAATCGAAAAAATAGATTCAATCAAAAGAAGAACTAAAATATAAATCATTTCTATTGCTATTGTCCTCGACAAATTCAAGGTCTGGCCATGAAAACAACAAATAAATATTATACAAAACCTACAACAACAGAACAACAATGAATATTAAAAGATTTGAAAGATATGCGAAACATAATAGATTTATATGGAATACATCAGTTTTACATAATGATATTAAAAGAATTCGACTTACAAAGAAATCAAACTGAGCGCATATATATTTATAGGGAAAAGATGAAGGCAATCTGTGTGAAAGATGATTAACAAGGAAATAGTTTTTGAATTTTTCTAGAAAAATATAATGAAAGCGTGAACACACTCATTAATCTTATAACTATTCTAATATTATTTTTATAACTAATCAACCTATTAATCCAATAGTTAACTAACTAATAACAACCTATCAATTTATATCGATCCAAAAATAATTTAATTAAATAATAAATTAAATTAACAACCTATTAATCCAATAGTTAACTAACTAATAACAACATATCAATTTATATCGATTCAAAAATAATTTAATTAAATAATAAATTAAGTTAACGCCTCTTAGATTGAGTATATACTTATTATGCACATGGTTTTGGATTCTTATCTTCATCACAAAACTATAAAATTTCTTTTTAATATTATCAATACTCTTGGAAGAATTTCATGCACAATATCTTCTTTATGTGTTTTTCTTGAATACACCATTTGTAAGGGACCGTTGTCACATACTCATGAATTGATCAAAATCCATCAATATATGTAGAAGCAGTCAAACCCATTTAGAGACTTAATTTTTAGTGAAACCTTAAAAATAAATAAAATAATAATAATATTTGTAATACCCAAGGGTTGAAATAAGAATGGAAATATGACCGGGAAGAGGCAGATTTAAGCATTTACCATCCCCGCCCTTGCCTTCATGTACCACCCCCACCCCTGCCTTCATGTACCACCACCCATCCCGTTCCTGCCCCCAATTTCAGTCGAAAGTAATAAACTATATAATCAAACTAAATACTTTGTCATTCTTATTTAGTCGGTATTTTAAAATAAAAAAATATTAATTATAATAAACTTGTTTATTTTTTTCTTCTCTTTGGTAAATTCAAATGAACAAGTTTTTAAAGAACAAGATAACCCTAATAAATTTATTTCTAAAGAGTAGCCGCTCATATTAAAAGTATTTCTATATATTTAAAGATATTGATAATTGTTTGGAAGCAAGCAAAAATAAACCATGCATATTAAAATTTACAAAGCTTCTTAAATTTGGTTCAACATCTAATAATTAAATTAGATAGTATCATTTTAAAGAGGATACATAGTAGTATATCTAGATAGTTGAAAGATTATTAAAACAAAGACTTCTAAAAAACTCATAACATCTTTGAGGTTCCAAAAATCAATAAAAGAATAATCACTATTAGAATATTAAAATTTCCTGCGACTTTATTAATTTAAAAATTATTATATAATAGAAGAGAAACCGAAACTCTTCAAAATAACAGCGTGAAAACACCTTTAACTTAAATAATAATTATTTCGTTTTTGTATAAAAAAATAAAAAATAAAGGACTAGATTCCAATAAATAATACTCCTACAACATCTGGTAATGGTGTTGAAGAGAGACAAAATTCATGCTCATGCACCATCACAAGAGATCACATGTGATTAACACTAATCTTAACAATGAAATACTAACAAAATTTCCATTATGTAAGGACGTAGAGGATGTAGATGTCACAATGATTAGGCAAATAACTTTGAATTAGTTCAAAGAGATGATTATAATAATAATAATAATAATAATAATAATAATAATAATAATAATAATAATAATAATAATAATAATAATAATAATAATAATAATAATAATAATAATAATAATAATAATAATAATAATAATAATAATAATAATAATAATAATAATAATAATAATAATAATAATAATAATAATAATAATAATAATAATAATAATAATAATAATAATAATAATAATAATAATAATAATAATAATAATAATAATAATAATAATAATAATAATAATAATAATAATAATAATAATAATAATAATAATAATAATAATAATAATAATAATAATAATAATAATAATAATAATAATAATAATAATAATAATAATAATAATAATAATAATAATAATAATAATAATAATAATAATAATAATAATAATAATAATAATAATAATAATAATAATAATAATAATAATAATAATAATAATAATAATAATAATAATAATAATAATAATAATAATAATAATAATAATAATAATAATAATAATAATAATAATAATAATAATAATAATAATAATAATAATAATAATAATAATAATAATAATAATAATAATAATAATAATAATAATAATAATAATAATAATAATAATAATAATAATAATAATAATAATAATAATAATAATAATAATAATAATAATAATAATAATAATAATAATAATAATAATAATAATAATAATAATAATAATAATCACAATGATTAGGCAAATAACTTTGAATTAGTTCAAAGAGATAATAATAATAATAATAATAATAATAATAATAATAATAATAATAATAATAATAATAATAATAATAATAATAATAATAATAATAATAATAATAATAATAATAATAATAATAATAATATTAATAATAATAATAATAATAATAATAATTCATAGGTCCTTGATCTTCAACCCCGTAAGTTGAGAAAGATTTTCTTGAATATTCTTACAAACATAATGTTTTGAGAGCCAAGTTGAAATGAAACATTCATATCTCTATCTCTTATATTAAAAATGAAACCATTTTTCAATACCTTAAGAGTATTGAGAATGTCTTTTCATGTTGTCGAATATTTTTTAGTCTATGAACATGTTATTCTCAGAGATATATTTATCTTTCAAAAAGTGAGACTTAAAGTTCTGTGTCTTCTAAACACATTTGTCTGACAAGTAGTATTTTACAACCGAGTCAGATGAATTCTTAAATTGCCTAACTATTTTAGGCTTAATAATCTTATTCCAACCAACTATATGCATGAATCGACCAGTCTTACGATGTCAAATAAAATTTCTCACAACATTATCCAAGATCTCACATATATATTGGGAAAACACTACTACGGAAAATCTATTTCACAATGATTGAAAAACACATATAATCACGCGGGTCCAAAGTTATTGTGTAGAGTGCGGTTGTATATGTGTCACTTACAATCACGGTCCAGTAACCATTGTGGTAACATGTTTATCACAACAGTTGATGTAAACAACAATTGTAATAATTATAGTGGGATGAATTAGATACCCAACTACAACCTAATTTAAAGCCCATAAAAATTCATTTTGCCACGGTTTAACGTTACAACCATTGTGGTATATGTAAGAGTTTATTATAAAATATGGGATTGCTTGTTTTTCCCTGCCCCTCATTAAGCATATATAACCATTCAAATAGATTTTTTAGACAATAATCAGAAAAATTAAGTTATTCTTTAAAAACAACTTAAAAGATCCAATATTTTTTGAATTGCAGGCATCTTGTAAATAATGATTTCCTATTTTAGCCTATATGATTTGATTCAATTTCAAATTCTTCAAAGTAATGTTGATAAATGGATGTCATTTTAAGTCTTTCGCATAAAACTTGATCTCCTCTTCTTTTCTACTTAATTTTTCAAACATCAAGTTTTGTGTGAAAGATCCAAAATGACACCTATTTATCAATATTGTTTTGAAGAATTTGTGACATTGAATGAAATTCTTTACGCTAAAAAAAGAATTATGATTTACAAGATGCATGCAATTCAAAAAAACATGGGATTGTCTAAGTTGATTTTCAAGAATAACTTACTTTTTTAATTATTATCTTAAAAATCTTTTTAAATAAGTGCAAACTCACTGAGGGGCTAGTGAAATAAATAATCTTATATGATATAACAATCTCACTAACAACATTTATCAACAAAAACATCAAATAAATTTACATGGATTAAGAGAACTGAACAACTAACTATTTCTTGAAATTTTAAATGAGAAGTAAAGAACCATAGACACTTGCTAGCTGCACATGAAAAATCATTTATTAACTCATATTGTACGCTCGCTACCATCATCATCATATGAGGTTCATCTAATTTGTGAAGCTACGAAGAAGAAATATACGGTAGATGAAGTTAACACAATAACTTCAAACTTCTTATATTTATTTTTATAACTTCTAAATTACTAGATGAAGTTTGTTGTTGTTGTTGTTTCTTCATTCACTTTTCTTGATTCCTACAAACACCATGAAAATTATCAACATGTGAAACCGCAAACTTATTTGTCAATGACACAACATGCACCAACAATATATAACAACATACACCAATAAAAGAGCCATAAACTATATAACAAGAAGAAATTTATAGAAAAACCAAGTGAAACATAACAACTATATACACGAAAACGAGAGAATAAGGAAAAAGAAGAATATCTTTATGTAAGAAGAACAAGATTGATGGCTATAATGTAGAATATGAATGCTAATGATGAAGAAGAAGAGAAAAAATGGGTTCTAGGGTTTTGCTGTGAAAGATATGACGCTACTGAGAAAGAGTGGGAGTTAATTCACTTATATATAAATATACTCACAACGGTTGAAGTTTCCATCCAAGGTCGTAACCCTTTATTTGATATATAAATATAAATAAAATAGAAAAGACGCACATTAACGTTAAATGAATAATACATTTGAGGCCACTGAATTTCGAATCCAAGAAAGCCTGGATTCTATAACTACGGTTATAGCTGCAACCATTATTATATGCTAACAATTTTTTTTAAAAATAAAATAAAATGTTAGCGTCCTAGGTTTAGAGATGTCACCACAATGTTGAAAGAACTATCATGAATGGAGCGTTGTTGTTTGCGTATTTTGTAGTTGTGAAATCAATAAATCAACACATTTATATATTATAATTATGTAAATAAGTAAGACCGAATTTCACAACAGCGATACACTTTGACTTGTTTAAAAGTCTACCTTTTCTAGAAATAAGTTTTGAAGTTGCCTTATCATAAAAAATTTTAAAAGTAATTCCTGTGTTTTTGCATTTTATTTTGAATTTCAAATATTTTTTTAATTGATCAGTAAATTTAATATCAGAATAATGCTCATAATCGTCTTTAATAATTTGACTGACAACTTTAACAAACATAAACTTTAACTTTTTAAAACTCACTTTAATAGTTGAAAAAGAATTAGAAAAATTTATCTGAAAAGTTAACAATATATCGAATTATGAACAAAATACTTTTTAACTAAAGAGATAAATACATAGGGGGTATTGTTAGAATGTATGCATAATTCATGATTCAATAAGTAATCGAATAAGATAGTGATCGAAATAGCTTGACTGTTTCGATATGTTAACCTTTAGTATGTAGAGTCGAATGAGTTGGGCTTTAGATATTTTGGGTCTTAGTTTAGTTTACACTATTGGGCCCAGGAAATGTGTCTATATAAGGAGCATTTCTTTATAAGCAAAAAAATCAATTTTCACAATATTTTTCATTCTTTCAGTATCACGTTTTACTTCTCTCTCATTTTTCTCTAAACTTCTTCTTCTTCATCACAAATATATTTCTTTCATCCTCTGTTCCAACAAATTGGTATCAAGGAGCTCGGTTGCGATTCAAGGAGAATCTAATGGCAAACGGAACAACAACGTCAACACAGATTCCAGCAAATCTACCAGTTTTCAAAGGAGAAAACTACCAACGATGGGTTGCACAAATGAAGGTCATTTTCAGATTTCAAGATGTTGTTGAAATCTTGAATGATGGTGTATCGGAGCTGGAAGCAAATGCGACGGCCTTAAAGTCGCGCACAAAGATCAAAGGAAGAAAGATCGAAAGCATTGTTCTTGATTCATCGCGTAGATTCGATGTTTTGAGAAGATAATCAAGAAGAATCAAAAAAGAAGCATGGGACAAGTTAAAGAACTTGTATGGAGGAGAAAAATTGAAGAAGGTGAAGTTGCGAGAGAAAGCAATACGAAATGATGCACATGAAGGATGATGAATCGATTTGCATACTTCTCAAAGATTGTGACATTGACGGACCAAATGAAAGCATACGTTGAAACCATCACGCACTGCAAAATAGAAAAGGTATTGAGATCTTTAACAGATTTTGATTATATTGTTGTGACAATTGAAGAAGCAAAGACTCTTTCCGAGATGAAGTTAAGAACTTCAAGCTTCATTAGAGGCTCATGAGATGAGATTGAAGCAAAGAAACTCGAAAAGAGAAGGTAGTGAACAAGCATTGAATCAAGATTCAAAGAAGAAAGTGAAAATCGAAGTTTCGAAAGCATCTTGCAGATTATGAGAAGTCAAGCAAGAATGCTGATTCGAGAAAAGGTGTGAGCAACAAGTATTCTGGGAAGAAAGTTGACAAGAAAGATAAGCAATGCTACAATTGTCAAGGTTTTGGTCACTACCGAGACCGCCGAGGAGGAAAGTAGAAAGAGCGAAAGAAAGTGATGAAGCTCAATATGCACGCAGCGAGATGTGATTCGATGATGTGCTGATGATGGTTAATTCTCAATCGAATCCTGAGAAAACCAACATGTGGTATCTGGATTCAGGATGTAGTAATCACATGATTGGCAACAGAAATTGGTCCACCAAACTAGATGAGTCAGTAAAAAAGGTGATAAACTTTTCTGATGGAAGACACATCGATTCTGCTGGCAAATGAGATATTTCGATTGCCAGAAAGGATGGTGGAAAAGCTACTATCACTGAGGTATTGTATGTACCCTCTATGACAAGTAACTTGATAAGTGTAGGTCAATTACTTGCAAAAGGATTCAGGATGAAACTTGAAAGGAATGAGATGAAAGTTTATAGGGCTGATGGGAGAGTGATCATGAAAGCACCATTGGCAAAAAACAAGACTTTCAAAGTAGAACTCAACACATCAGATCACAAATGTCTTGCTTCGATGACAAAAGAAGACAAGAATTGGCTATGGCACCACAGGTATGGACATCTAAACTTCAGAAGTTTATGCATGCTCAATCAGAAGAAGATGGTGGTTGGTTTGCCTTATGTGAAGGAACCAAAGCAAGTATGTGAGGAATCAGTAAAGCTAAGGTGCAAGGAAGGCATTCAAACATAACTTGCCCATGAAACCAAATGCAAGTTGGAGCTAGTTCACTGACATGTGACCATTCAAGTAAAATCAAATGGAGGCAACAAGTATTTCCTTACGCTTATTGATGAATTCACCGTATATATGGATTTACATCATTGAAATAAAAGTGAAGTATTCACACAGTTAAAGAAGTTCAAATTGCAAAAGGCAAAGTGGCGCAAATTGAAGAAGTTGAGAATCGACTGGTGGTGAATACACCTCTGAATTTGCCAAATTTTGTATTAGGAAGGTATAGAGCATGAGGTTATTGCACCCTATACACATCAACACAATGGCATAGCTGAGAGGAAAAATAGAAGTATACTGAACATGACAAGAAGTATGTTGAAAGCTAAAGATATGCCTAAAAGATTTTGGGCATGACAAAGAAGATATTCGAACAGTGTCCAACAAAGAGGATAGTTGGAAAAACACCTCACGAGGCTTGGACTGGATCGAAGCCAAGTGTGAGTCACTTAGTTTTTGATCAATGTGTTTTGTACCAACAATTGAGAAGAAAACCGATGATCAGTGAAGCGTGGTTCTTATAGGTTATCATTCGACCGCGCGCATGTCGTATTCACCAATCGAAGATAAACTAATAATCAGTAGAGATGTTCGAATCGACGAAAGCAAAGGTTGGGATTGGAGTCGAAGTTCAACACAGAAATCAGACACTATTATAATTGTGTCCGAAGAAGATCCACAAGATGAGCACTCGAATAGTCGAAGTGAACAAGGCAACACTTCAACTAGTCGAAATGAAGAACCACCTGAGCAAAGTGAAAGAAGGTCGACAAGAACAAGAACTGAATCAACTAGGCTAGCTGGGTATGAAAGATTCTCAGATCAAGTGATTGATGACGATGATGACTTGGTTGAAGAAGCCATGCTGATGGCTGAAGCAGAACCAATCGATTTGAAGGAAGCAATGGGTAATTCGAATTGGTGCGAAGCCATGAAAGAAGAACTCAGAGCCATTGAGAAGAACAAGACCTGGGAGCTTGTCGAAAGAACGAATAAGAAGCCAATTGATGTAAAGTGGATATACAAAGTGAAACGAAGGCCAAATGGAGAAATTTCTAAGTACAAAGCAATAGAGGCTTTCTGAAGCCGTGAATAGACTTCGATGAGGTATACGCATTGCTAGGTCGAAACAATTCGAATAGTTGTTTCGACAGCAACATATAGGGGATGGAAGATGCATCAGCTGGATGTAAAGTCAGCATTCCTAAATGGACCATTAGAAGAAGAAGTCTATGTCACTCAACCACCGTGATTCGACGTCAAAGGACAGAGTCGAAGGTGCATTACAAAGCTCTCTATGGTTTGAAACAAGCTCCTCGTGCTTGGAATAAGAGAATAGATAGCTTCCTAATCGAAGGTTCACAAAGTGTGTCTCTGGAGTGTATGTTGACAATTTCAATGAATCATTTTATGCCTCTATGTAGATGACTTATGATCGAGATGAAGAAGAGATAGCAAAAGTCAAGTCAAAGCTAATGCAAGAATTGAAATGTCGATCTAGGTAATCTCTCATATTTTCTAGGAATGGAATTCAAAATATCAAGAAGGAGTATTCTCATCAAACCAAGTATGCTCAAGACATTTTGAAAAGATTCAACATGAGCAACTGTAAAGAAGCTGTCACTCCGTTAGAGACAGGAGCAAAGTTGAAGAAAGAATCGAATGATAAGTTTGTAAATTCGACATTGTACAAACAGATCATTGGATCCCTGAGATATCTTTGCAATACAAGGCCTGATATTTGCCAAAGTGTGGGGTTCTTTGATTTATGGAGAAACCTCAAGAGTGTCATCTCAATGCAGGAAAGAGGGTGTTAAGATACATAAAGGGAACTGTAGACCATGGGGTGCTGTTACCAAAGAAATCAAAGAGCAACACAAGTGTTGAAGTTCATGGATATACTGATTCAGACTTCAGTGGAGATCAAGATGAAAAGAAAAGCACTGCAGGCTACATCTTCATGATCAAAGGTGCTCCAATCTCCGAGCTCAAGAAACAAAGCATTGTGGCTTTGTCATCGTGTGAAGCGTATGTAGTCATCATACGCGCAAGTCAAGCATGGATCGAAATGTTACTTGAAGAACTCAAGATAATGGAGCCAAAGAATATAAAGTTATTTGTTGACAACAAATCAGCAATCAACTTAGTGAATCATCCAGTGTGTCATGGTCGAAGCAAACACATTGAAAGAAGGTATCATTTTTTGAGAGATCAAGTTAACAAAGGAAAGATCGAAATAAAGTACTGCAAGACTGAAGTTCAACTAGCTGACATATTCACGAAACCTCTGAAGAAAGTCAGATTCGAAGAGCTGAAAGAGAGCATCGGGATGAGAAGTCTCGAGAACATGAATCAAGGGGGTGTGTTAGAATGTATGCATAATTCATGATTCAATAAGTAATCGAATAAGATAGTGATCGAAATAGCTTGACTGTTTCGATATGTTAACCTTTAGTATGTAGAGTCGAATGAGTTGGGCTTTAGATATTTTGGGTCTTAGTTTAGTTTACACTATTGGGCCCAGGAAATGTGTCTATATAAGGAGCATTTCTTTGTAAGCAAAAAAATCAATTTTCACAATATTTTTCATTCTTTCAGTATCACGTTTTACTTCTCTCTCATTTTTCTCTAAACTTCTTCTTCTTCATCACAAATATATTTCTTTCATCCTCTGTTCCAACAGGTATAACCGATTCGGTTTTGATCGATTTTTAGTCAAACAAATGTCTGAATCGATGATATCTCCATCCGTTTGGTTTGCTTTGATTTTTAATATTTTTCAAAAATGGAATCAAACTAAACTAACCAGTTTAGTTTGGTCTGATTTAGTTCGATTGATCGATTTATAATGTTTTTATTCAAACATTATATACACCCGTTTATTCTTCGCTATCAAGTTTTTCGATGTATTCTATGCTATTATTTTTTGAAACAAATTACAAGTTGTTATTAATCCTTACGTAACAGTGACATGATTTTCATTACATCATGAAATATGTTCACTATCAAATATAAAAGTTGGCACTTAGAATCAAAAGTTGGGAATGAATTTGAAATCTTATAAATAAAACACAACATTAACAACAAAAAATTTCAATACACATAAATTAACATGTCTCACACATCAAACACACATCAGAACTTTTTTCACAAGACTAAAATGAATTTGTTGGATAAGAATAAACAAAAAATAAAATAAAAGCTAATGAAGAGAACTTGAAACGAAGTAGGCAACCATAACAATAATGGTAGGCAGCGACATCAGCTGTTATGTGAAAATAAGTTTGTGACTTTTGATTTTTGCTTTCTATATTTCGGATTTGGTTTTAGAGGCATGTTTTGTTGAAAGGAAGTAAATGTAAAAAGATATGGAAAATTGTTGCACCAATTTAAAATTTGTGCTTAATTATGGGAGAAATAAAAGATTTGGAGTGTGAAAAACGCTTAGCCAGACCATCCTAACCTCGAGGTCGAAATTGGATTAGTCGGTTAATTACGATAAAATTCAATATCAATTTGTGAAGAAAAGAATAGTAGCAATCAAAATAAATATTCTTCAGCAATAATAATTCGTACAGATAATATAATAGAATAATGCAATAAAAAGACAAAGATTTGTTTACTTAGTTCGATCAAACGATCTACTCGGGATGAGAGAGTAGCTCTCCAATTCACTATACTTAGTAAGTTGTTACAATATATTACAAATGAGTTACAAAAAAATAGCATTCACTTTTAGGTTCCCAAGAACAACCCTTAATGCGTCCAAGAATTACCCTATTTTCTATCCCAAATGTTTTCCAACCTCTTCAATCTTCAATATATGAATAACTCAAACCCAAGGTGTAAACAAGTATTTCCCAATTTCCAATAACTTTACATAACCCCAAAGGTTTCCAAAATCATTGTCTTTCTAAGGTTTCCCTTGAGAATAGCCAAAATCCTATGTTATGTCTTTAAACCCTTGTTCTCCCGTGTTGCTATAAGCTCTAAGATTATCACACTATAGTAACAGAAGAGATACATATTTATAATATCTAAAATCCAACAAATTCATAACAAATCCAAAAACATATCTACTTAATTGTTACAATAAAATATATTATTATAATCTTATAATATCTCTCAAATATTATAAATATCTTATAATATCTCTTAGACTATTATAAATACATATCTTATAATATCTTTTAGAATATTATAAATATATATCTTATAATTTCTTTTAGAATATTATAAATCTCTTAGAATATTATAAATATCTTATAATATTTTTTTATATTAATTTATATGATCTCCAAATTAATATAAAACATTCTAACATTCATGAATGGATCAATGAACCGAACTGGCCAAACTCGATATCCATAAATCGCTCAGACCAAATTACTTTTCGGCTTTCTGATTTTTGACAATCTCGAAACATATTTTCTTTCTCTTCATCAACAAAGATTTTAAGTCACATTTACAACAATCTCCACCTTGACTTTAAACCGCGTTGATACCAATTTAATCATCAATAACATTGTTGCTCTCTACCATGTTGAAACTCTAATCAATAACCTTTATCAAATTTAAACAACCCTTTAATCTTGACTCGCCACTTGCATCCACTTGTTTCTAATTACCTTTTTCTTCTTAGGTAATTTAACAAGCCTACAAGTATGATTTTTCAACCACCCTTAACTCTACCTATTTTTCAAATGCCTCCCTGAAGGATTTTCTTCTTTTATTATGCAGTCCTTCAACCACATTAAAAACATAATATCAAAGGCTAGCATAATCGTCCCTTTAAGATGCTACAATAACCGTCCTTATTTTATCATGAGTCAAATGATAATTAGAGATATATTTAACCGTTATCTCATTACTGCTACCATCTATAGTAGGAAACTTCTCCTCAAACTGAGTTTTCTCCGTTATAGTTTCTACTAGTTTTCTCCATTGGTTTTTCACTATTCTTCTTCTGAAGAAATTCTCTAACAACCAAGTAAGATGTTTTAACCTCAGCTCTTCCCCAAAAACTCAATAACTCAGCGATAACATGCATTTTTATCCCTTGATTTATGAAAAATTTATTATACTCTTCTAAAACTTTCTCAAGACATTCATAACGCCTTAAACTCAAATCTCATAGTTCTTCCTTGTCATGAAAGCCTCATCTAGTTATTGATGAATTAATAACAACATTTGAACCTTCTAAAATATATAGACCACATATTTTAGACCCTTTAGCAATAATCAATTCATCACGCGAAATCTTTAACACTCCATGTTCAACTCTAGTACAATAGCCTAGATCATCAAACATACTTATAGACAACAAATTTCGCTTGAGTTCTGGAACATACCTCACATTGTGAATAAGAAGTTCACGATGATCAAATATTTAAAATCTGACTGTACCAATACCATGAACCTTACAAGCCTTATTATCACCAAGACGAATAACTTCACCTTGAACCACCTTCAAAGTTTCAAAGTATTTTATTCTTGGAAACATGTGATAAGAGCAACATGAATCAATGACCCAACTATTTAAAATTTTCAAACTCGATGCTACTAGTACATCGACATCCTCATAATTTTCGTCATCCAAGACAACTGTAGCTTGAACAGAATCCCCATTGACCTTTCTCTCGGGGCAATCCCTTTTAAAGTGATCAATTTTATGACAATTAGAACATTTTACCTTTAACTTATCATACCTCTTTGATTTTGAAATCTCTTTACACTCACCTCCCCCTCTAGACACATTTAAGCCTTCACCACTATCTTCAATCTTCAAATCTTTCAACTTTGAAAATTCTTAGAATTTCACCGCCGCCTGGACTTCATCCAAAGTAGTAGTACATTCCTTACCAGAAGGAAGGACATTCTTAAAGTGCTCAAAGGATTTGGGTAATGAACTCAATAGTAGTAAATCCTTGTCGTCATCATCAATTTTCACTTTAATATTCTCAAGATCATCAATTTTCACTTTAATTTATGAATTGTCCTTATTCATAAAGTTGATACAAGAGATTACAAATGAGTTATAAGAAAATAACGTTCGCCTTAGGTTCCCAAGAACAACCCTGAATGCGCCCAAGAATTACCCTATTTTCTAAACAAGTGTTTCCCAACCTTTTCAACCTTCAATATATAAATAACTAAAACTTAATGTGTAAACAAGTGTTTTCCCAATTCCCAATAACAATAAATAACCCAAAGATTTCCAAAATCTTTGTCTTTCTAAAGTTTCTCTTGAGAATAGGCAAAACTATGTGTTATGTCTTTAAAGCTTGCTCTCCCTTGTTGCTATAAGGTCTAAGATTATTAGACTATAATAACAGAAATGATACATATTTAGATCCATAACAAACCCAAAAACATATCTACTTAATTGTTAGAATAAAAGATATTATTATAATTTTATAATATCTCTCAAATATTATAAATATCTATCTCTTACACTATTATAAATATATATATCTTATAATATTTTTTAAAATATTATAAATATATGTCTTATAATATTTTTTTAAAATATTATAAATATCTTACGATATCTTTTTATATTAATTTATATGATCTCTAAATTAATATAAAATTTCTAACATTAATAAATGGATCAATGAACTGAATTGATCAAATTCGATATCCGTAAATCATTTGAATCAGATTATTTTTTAACTTTTGACAATCTCAAAATATATTTTCTTTCTCTTCATCAACAAAAATTTTAAAACACATTTAAGATATATATTTTCTTACAAATTTTAAATTTAAAAACTAAATAACATTAAAAAAAACTAATTTTTTTATAAAAAAAATATTTCGACTAAAACACTATAACTTACTGAGACCAGAGACCAACATAATATTTAAGTGATTAAGGAAACCAACATTATTTAAGTGATTCATTTTTTATACACCAGTAAATACAAACATTATCAATACCGCGTTTAGAATTTTCCAAAGTGCTTATACAAGACATTACTGATGATAAAACACTGCCACGCCGTTTTGTCAGATATATTCTAACAGCTTTGTGTTTTTTCCTTGGCAAATCCAGAGTAATACTAGTACTGTACATGACAACATACATGTTAGTAGTTTTCTTTAGTTGATTATTTGTAGTACTAACATTATTCAATTAAAAAAAATAGAAAAAATGGAATCCCAATTGACAACGACTCTTCAATTCTAAAATTCGGTGATAAAAAAGTTGAGTATAAATTGCTTAAATAAAAAGTGATTTTAGGCAAAAGCTTGGTATAGATACATCATACATGTACGGTTTGAAGATTAGATTGAAAGAAACCTTCATTCCTAAGCAATCATTTGACAGAAAAGGAAAGTAAATAATTGAGTCAAATTTCTTATATTATCATTACAATTTTGAATTTAGAAACAATATGGATATATTTTCTGAAGAAGTTGTTTATTTTTCAAAAAAAAATTATAATTGTTTTTATTCAAAATTATAATATTTATAATTAAATTGGGGTACCAGATATGAACTCCACTAGATGTTTGTAATGAAGGTTATATTTATTACTAATTAATTACTTACAATTATGATTGGCATAAATTTTAAATAAATAAAAGAACTCTAAAGAAGAATAAAACATCATGTACAGTTGAGGAAGATGATAAAATAATAGAGAATCAATCCCTAGAGACGTCGTTGTATGATTGGGTGTTTGTAGTTTTTAGAGACAACACAGTCAGGTTAACATTTTCTTTTCTAATTTAATAACATTTTAATTTTTTTAATTATTTAATTTATAATCTAAGAAACATAATAATATTTTATACTTTTTCTGTCTTAAATATTTTTTTAATATAAATTACAATTTTAATTGATTTTTGTGAGAATTATAAATTAATTATAAACCACTTTATAAACTTATTTTTTATGAGAAAAATAAATTAAGTGAAATGAAAAAGAAAAAACAATAAACAACCAATGATATTATAAGAACAGAAATATTAATATTGTGTTAGTGTGTAAAATAATATAGAATTTATGATATATATATATATATATATATATATATATATATATATATATATATATATATATATATATATATATATATATATATATATATATATATATATATATATATATATATATATATATATATATATAGTGTAGTATTAATGTTGTATTCGAATGATAAAATAATGGTTTTAAATAAATTTTCGGAGCTTATGTCTCATGGAAAACATGATTAGGAAGTTAGATCTCACTAAAAATAGTCTTTTAATTTCACTAATTTAATTTAGTTATCAAAAATCAATTTATGTTTACATAAATAATATTATAAATTACTTTTTAGATCTAAAATTAGATAAAATAATGGTCAACAACAAATAATCGAGTTTAAGGTTATTTGAATTCTTTTAAGACGAATAAAGATTGGACAAATGCAAAATAGTCAGATTTATAAGATAGTCAAATTTTTTTTTCTAATTTATAAGATAGTCAAATTTTTTTCTTCTAATTTATAAATTTCAATGAAGATTGTGAGTATTAGGATTAGTCAAAACATATGAAATTCGACAACTTGACATTTAAATTGTGTTCCATATTTTATTTGTATTGTGAATAACTATAGTGATTGTTGGCGCATAAACACGTTCAAAGTAGAAAACACGCACTTTAATAAATAAAATAAAAATATATAATAAAAGTAAAAAAAAAAGTCAAACTCATGATATCACGAACTCTTTGAAAAACAGAAATAATTATTGTTATCCATTTAAATAGAGGAATAATATAATGAATATAATTAGTGTTTGTTTATAAATACCATATTTACTCCTTTTTTAGAGTATTTATAATCAATTTGACAAGTTATTTATACTTTTGTATACATTAATGTGTGGTTTAATTTACAATTATGCATTTTTTTAGTTCATATTTAATAGAAGCAGGAATTTTTTTGTTTATATACTTCACTTAATTTTCAAATGGAACACCTATTACAAAAGGAAATAATTAATATGTGACAATACATTATAAAGCACATCTGTCTTAGCAAAGCACTACATATAAAGCATCTTTCTAATTATTAAATCACACACTAATCTACAACCCAATAATACACTCCTCAATATTAAAATAGTTAAGACTACAACCCTAATATCTTTTGTTAAACCCAAAACACTGGATTTTTCCCTAACAACTCCTTAGAAAATATTAGCTTAATATTATATTATTAATTATTGTATCTTTCCAAACCTGAAGTCCACTACAAACCCCTTTTTCTACTCACAAGTTAATATCAAAAGTTGGTAAGATTATATTAAAAGCCCCATGCAAGGTTCATTGGGCCTAGTCATAATCTCACCCAATGCCAACCAAAGATTCTTTTTATGCATAAAATAATAGTACCATTACTTAATTATATAATAGTTTTTTAAAAAATTAATCAATTTTCTTCTAAGTTTTGAATTTGGTATAAAAATGCGATATAGTTAAATATTTTAATACAATTTTTTTATATTATAATATTCTTAAATTTGAAGGATATATTTATGTAATCATGTGCAGATGATGTTAGATAATTTCTAATTCACAATTATGCACAAATTTAAAATAACTCTTCACATTTAAATCGGTAAATTTATTAAAATAGTTGTTAAAGAGATGTACTAGTAATAATTTGTATTAGACTTTTGATGTAAAAAGGAGGTCCTACTATTAATACAACTATTGATACAGCTGGTTGCAACACAAATGAGAAATCATATCAAATAGATTTGTCAAGATAATTTCTAATTAGACTTTTTTGTGTGATTAGTGACTTGACCTTTAAAGAGATTTTATCCAAGACCCAATAAAATTCTTAATGGATTTGATGTGATGTACGAATTATTGAAATTAAAAGCATATAATAATGTAGAGGGATAATGAAAGCTAGTTGAATATATTTTCTTTAATTAGTACTATATCTTACAATGGGTGCAATATAATCATAATACTTTGCACCATAGAATACAGAATCGGTCCTAAGATTTTACATTGAATATTTATAAACTTGAAAAAAAAATATAACTGCTCAGAAGATTAGAAGTTGAAATAATATAAAGGAAAAAAATAAAAATGAAAAATGAAAAAGTAATATGACTAATTTAATAGACTAAAAAATGTTCTACTAAATTAATAATGGCTTAATTATAATCCATGGGGTTGTTGGAATTAAATCTTTTCAACTCCTCTGAGCTTCAATTCAGGCGTAATGAAAGGTGATTAGTGTTCAATTTTCATTTGTGTTGCTTGATTTGAACCTGCATTGGAAAAAAAATTGGATTAATTAAGGTCAAATTATTTATAGATATATATTTTTTTCTTGTTTATTATTACCGTTGAAACTTGTTGAGTTTATTGGTGTTTCCCTGTTTGAAGTTTGGCCAAATCCCATCTGAACAATGGTGTTTAAGTCCTCCTCAGAAAATGTTAATGGAAACTGTAAAATCATTAGAAAAACAAAAAATTAATTAAGAAAAGTTTAAAACACTAGTAGTGAAATAACCTACCTATATAGCACATCATCAATTAATTAATTAATTAGTTAACATAATTAATAAAGAGATGTTTGAGATTGTTAGGCCAAAAATATGGAGATGTTTATATTATAGTAAAAAAAAATTAACTACAAAATAATTTTTAGAATTTTATTAGTTCTAATATTCAATTTTTTTAAATTGTTAATTTATAAATATTAGTAATTTATTTATATTAATATATAAATATAAATAAATATCAATTCAACTACTCACCTACCATGAAACTTAACTGTTAGATTATTTGAAATTTCTTAAAGAAAATTGATAATTTACCATTAATTTATTAAAAAAATAATAAAAGAATTTGTTTTACCTGAGATCCATTTTCATTAAATCCATTTAGTGAAGGTAAATGCATGCCAAGATTATGGCACAAAGAAGAATCCAATGAATCCACTAAGCAATGTGTCCCACTTCCATTAGGAATGTTACTATGAGTAACTTGATTTTGTTGGGTTTGTGTCCCATAAAAAGATGGTGCTAAAGAATCTAATTGGAATATTGAGTTTTGCAATGAATTATTTGATTGAAATATCTGAAATCACAAAAGAAAAAAAAAACATTAATAAATAAATATAAAAAAAAAAAGTAACAAAAGTTTGTTGAAAAAGCAAATGAGACTTGAAACTTACATCTTTTGATACAACAACGCTTTCAATACTTGTGTTAACAGAAGACAATTTCATAGACAAAAACTGAAAAAGAAAAATAAAATAACAATAACTTAATGAGCAAGAAAACAAAAAAATAAATAATCACATCTCATAATTGAGATCAATGCTTATAGGTGAAGAATTGATTACCTCTACTTGACGTTGTAATGACTGAACATAATTTATAATTTCATCTAGCATAAGTGCTTTTCCAGTAACCTAATAAGAATAATAAAAAATTTCATTGGCATAAGTTAAATTAGTAAAATGTACAATTTCTACTAACATGAAATTAAATTGACTTTTACCTTATTGCAACCTGGTACGAGATCTTGAAGAAGTTTCATTCTTTCACTTATTTTCTCTCTCCGAATCTATTTATAAATAAATTTATACAATGTTAACTGTTTGATCTAAATTAAATTCAATGCACAAGAATGCGAGAAATGCATGTAATAAAATCGGTAATTCTTACGCGTTCGGCAAGACTGTGACTGTCAGTAGCTTGACCTCTTCTTGCTCTAACATGAATGTAATCTTTTTGGGGATCAAGAGCTTTTGAGTTACTCTTGTTCTGTTTCTCTTCCTCTGCATTAGTAGCAACCTTTTTGGAATCTTCCTCTATATTCATGCCATCCTTTTCATTTTTCTCACCCTCATTTGACTTGCTTTTCTTTGCATTTAAGTCTTCACCACCCTAAATAAAATAAAAATATGAGATTCAGAAAATTCCCAATAGCATTAAAAAGATATTTTGACTTGAGAAAAGTAAAATTCATTTTAGTCTTATAGTAAAAAAAAAAAAAAAAACAATTTCGTCTTTATTCGTCCCGGTTACAAAAATGCATCCAAATTCTTAAGAAATTGAAGCTATATGTCTTTTACCTTGGTAGGATTGGGAGAGTTTGAAGCTTTTGGTTTAAAAGAAGAACTTTTTCTTTTCCTAGAATTCATATCAAGTGAAGCTTTGACACCAATTTCGGCATTTGGAGTATTTTGGTCAGAGATTGTAGATTCTTCTTGAGAATTACCTACTTCAATTCCTTCATATTCTTGTTGCAATGGCGAATTCTTGTTCTCGGTGTTACCCATTTGAGATCCAATTGTTTTGAATGAAGGACTACTCGAAACTCTTGATAGTAACTTCACTCCATTTTCCATTAAATTAACAGATCTTCGAGGTAATTCAACATTGTTCATAACCAATTGGTTACTTCTATCGTTGAAACTCTTGCTACCAAAGCAAGAAAATTTTGCAGCCCTTTGAACAAAACCGGGATCGGGTGAAAATTCAGACATTGATTTTCCTCCTAAATGGTTCATCATTGGTACAACGTTGTTGAGCTTAGAATGTTGTTGTGAGATCTCACCAAAACTTCCCAATTTTCCAATCAATTCTCTCATCATATGATTCTCAATTGGCGGTGATGCAGGAGATGAGACCATTGAGCTAAGTGCTGAATCAAAGTTATGATTTTGATCCGTTGACTTGTCCCAATTCGGGTTGAAAAAACAATCTTGGGATTGGTTTAAGGAAGAATTCATATGTGACGGTTGAACTTCCATGGATGAAGAAAGTGATTGCCAAGTTGGCATTGGAGAATTTGAAGAATGAAGTGACTGTTCAAATCCAGCATTCATAAAAAACTGGTTTTCCATAGTGGAAATGGACAATTTTTCAGATCAAGGATTATGAAGAATTATGAGAAAGTACAAAATGAACTTAATTTTGAGGTTGTTTTTGTTTTGTTTATGTTCTTTTTATGTCCTTTAAACTAGAATCAAATTGGGTTTGGATTGAAATTAAGACTTGAGAGGAAAGGAAAGAGTGTTAGGGGAAAAGAGAGAGAAAGGAAAGGGAGGGAAGGAAAAAGATTAGGCTATCATGAGGTTAAATAGACCCAAAGGACAAATAGAAATGTTGGGTTTACTATTTTTTTATTATAATAATTATATTATTACTAAAGGAACTTTAGTAAAGTGTGTCATACAGGTAAACTATAACTATAGAACTGTTGTTATTCAAAGTACATTGTTCTTGTAATAAAAAAGTACATTATTCTTAAGAATATTTAATAAAAAATTGAAAAGACGAAAATAATAATAAAATATTAAAAATATTTTAACTTTCTATTAAAAAATCATATATCATGGGTGAATAACAGTTGAAAATAACTTTTTAAATTAGATAAAATCATAATAGATTATAAAAAATTTTATCAAAAAATTTAACACTGCTACATGTACAGGGCCGGACCAAACCATGAACCTCTAGTTCAATGTAAAGAGATTTTTTATCATCTCATCTAAATAATATATATATATATATATATATATATATATATATATATATATATATATATATATATATATATATATATATATATATATATATATATATATATATATAAAGAATTAATAAATTAATTAATCATGTCATTTTAAATTTTTGTTGTATGTATATATTTATATTGAAGAGTGAATGAGTAATTTAGTTATTAATTTATATATCTGTGTCTTATTTTTGGAGTATCGGAGCATCTGTCTCCGTAAAAGGCGGAGGAGGGTGTGTATACTGCCGGGCATTGAACGTCAAAACAAAAACCCAAAATGTCTCCTGCCCATCCTTTTCTTCAACTTTTGCATATAATGGAAGCCAGTAAACATCGATAGCTCCATTCTACTTATTATAATTTACTTTTTTGTTGTTGTGTATTTATTCATTACATTATATCCATACTATTTCTGTTTTTATTGTTGCTGTGTATTTATTCATTACATTATATCCTTACTATTTCTGTTTTTAAACGTAAGATTCAATTGCATTTTGTTTTATCGTCTCATTATAATAGTTTTTTAATCAATATTATACTCTTAACTTTTCTTACACTTAATACTAAATATTCTATTCAAAATATTAATTAATTTATTTATGTAAGATAAAATGTAAAATAATAAATGTATTTGTTAAAAAAATTACAAATGTATGACATCAGTATGCTAGTAGGAGTTTAAAGCTTTTGGGTGTTACGACAAGTTCACGAGGTGAGGAGACCTATTTTGGTGATCATTGTTGTGAAGCTAGAGCAAACTTACGATATTGAGAAGCTATGTATTTGGAATATCTTCGATGAATAATAGATTTTCCCATTCAACTCTAAAGGATATGGTAGTTATAGAGGTATATGAGTTTAGACTTGAGGTATCCTAAAAAATAGTAACTGCTCTACCTTGAGTGGGGAACCTGTTGGCGAACTATTTTTTAGGGGATCATGGTCTTAAGTTATAGCTTCTTCCACACATAGTTATGGATCGTTTACACGCCATCATCGATGTTTCCTCTTGGGACGAGTTACCTACTCAGTGGAGATCATGCCTAGGTGACATATTCTAGAGCAGGCGCCTGACGAGGATTGGTCTTGTATCGTCTTATTGTGAGTCTTTACAAATATATCATTACATAATCTCTTCAGCACGAGGACTTGTAAAGGGGAAAGTGATTAAGCTTCTCATCTATATAGTTTAAAGCCCTTATTCCTTTTAAGATAATCTTATAGTTAGGAGTGAGTCTCTCAATTAGGGGTTGAGTCCCTCAGTTAGGGTTAAGTCATCAATTAGGGCCGAGTTCCTCAATTAGGGGTGACTCAAAAATTAGGGATGAGTCCCTGAATTAGAGATAAGTCCCTCGGTTAGGGGTGAGTCACCAACCCATTGACACATGTCATGTGTAGCTTATGTGTCAGATAAATTATATTGAACAACAATCAAGTGATGTAAGTGCTCGATTACATTTATGTTAAGAAAT
Source organism: Vicia sativa (assembly GCA_021764765.1). Lineage (NCBI taxonomy): Eukaryota > Viridiplantae > Streptophyta > Magnoliopsida > Fabales > Fabaceae > Vicia > Vicia sativa. Next base: position 130,088,255 of record CM038796.1, read on the forward strand.
TATGATTTACTCTTGAGACACTAAATAGACCTAGTCCTTGCACATGTCAGAGGAGTTCTGAAATTTTCGAGGGAAAGCCTAGAAGACTTTTGAGTGAAGTTATACATCTCTTATAAAAGGATTCATTTGTTCCCTTCTTCATTTTATTTAATTATTTTATTCTTGCAACCTTCTGCAAGAACGTTTCAGCTTCCTTTTAGTTGCTGACTTCTTCTCTCTTCCGCTTTCATAATAATAATGGTTAGGCATTTAGAAAAAAGGCAATTTTGTAGGGACCTAGACTAACGCAAAGCTTTATGTTTTGTTAGATCGAGGGCTCTTGCAGTTCTAATGGTGATTGTGATGGTGGTAGTGATTTCTTTTTGTCTTATGTGTTCTCAACAAACAAAGAGATAATGGCTTCCCCCGCTGTAATGTCTATGAAAGTTGAAGACATTGGGTCCTCTTGTACTGTTTGGGGGAGATAATCTCCTTTTGGAATGATTTTGATATCTCTTCGTTGGAGCATAGAGAAATTGTTGTTTTGGAGACTCGTTTGTCAACAAACAGGGTTAACATGGCCACCTCTCCTGACTCTTTCTCTCCTTACTTTTACTTCTACCTCTCTCTCATTAAGGACATGAGACTTCTGTTTCATTATTCCTTTTTCGAGGTGGAATTTGTGAAAGTTATTAAATTTATGGATCCTCGGGTGGAACCCAACAATTGGGCTTTGTTAAGGCATTTGAAACTATGTGTCAAGGGTTTGAGGTATCCCCCACTATAGGGGTGTTTATTACATTTTGTGCCACTAGACCTTTTGTAAAATTGGAATAGGTAACCTTAGACGCCCTTTTGGGAAAAGCCTTTTTCAAACTCTACTCCAATAATTAAAAGAACTGGAAAGACAGGTTTTTATGAGTGAAAAAGCAAGAATGTTCCCAAGTTGTTGTAGGGGTAGATGACACCCTTATATTTTTGTAGGCCTACACAGACAACCCATGGAGATTTTCGGGTATGAATATAAGAATCTTAAATTTTTAGATTCCAAGATGGTTCCACTCCTGGAAAAAATTGATATCATGAGGAGTCTCGTGTAGTGATCAAAATGTGGCAAGAAGGCGATGACTCCCTTAATGAATACATGAGTAAGCTTAAGGTATTTTGACGCTTTCATAGGTATCGTTTAGAAGTTTGTGACCCTTATTTATTTTCTTGCAAATCACGTGGCTAAAATCTCTTTAGAGGAGCAGAAGAAAAGATGGGATAAAATCAAGGAAATGCTCGGGGAAACTGATCACCCTCACAACCATCATGAAGGTGTGATTACAAAAGGGGAGAAAAGGAAGGTCGTAGGCCACTCCCTTAACTCACCAAGTATTAAGGCCAAAAAGCTTAAGGGAAATTCTTCTCAGGCTATATAAGTGGATTTGTTATGCCTACCCTAGAGGAGGCGAAACTCCAAAATTCCCATATTGGTGAGGTTTTGCCTATCAAGTCTTCCTTGTGGAATGAATATGGTTTTGACGTTGTAAATTTTACTAGCTCTCACCTTCTCTTCTCCAAAGAGTTTCCTAGAGACTATACTGCCCTTAAGACTAAGGGGATAGGGAGAAGCAATACTAGGTCGAGAATGAGTTGAGAGAAAAACTCAAAAATTTTAAGGAGGGTTATTCTAAGGCCCAAGAGCTTCTTGATTTCATTCAAAAAGAGAAAGAGTCATGTGCGATTAGGTTGGACAAGGCAGAGACTAAATAAAGAAGATCTTGAAGTTATCTCTATAAGACGCCCTTCGCTCTAAGAGGGAATTTGAGGGCGAGGTGTTAGATCTCAAGGATGACTTGGTGGCACACTCCAATACCTATTTTTGGTGTGCGAAGGAGCAAGTGTCATTCTTTTACCCCATAGTGGATTTGAGCATGTTGGATATCTTTAAGGTTATCCGCAATGGCCAACTGGTGGATGGCGGAGAGATGTCCCATTCCGTACATCCAAGATCTCCCTCAGTTGCATGCTCCTAGGATGACCCTGATGGAAATATGACAGAGGGATATGTTCGGTGACTCTTTACATAGAGAGTGTACCCTTGGAGAATTTAATCTCAGAGGATGGCCAATAAGCTTTGGCGAATTTCTTATTTTTGTTTCTTTGTGGAATTTCTCTCTACATTTTCCCCCATGGGGAATTTTGTAAAAATCTAACTTCTGTTCCTTTTGGGAATCTTTGCTTTAACTTTTTATCCTTATTATATCACTTAGGCATATTTGTGATTTGTTTAACATTGATCTTTAAGCGACTTCATATAATCGTCCAGGAGCCTTATTTGGGGCCTTCGTTGATATTGTTCCACAAGGAAATAATTATCCCTTGTGAATATTTTGTACATTTTATTACCTCAAGGGGAGGCAAGGATTCCTCAATGAGGATCCTATGTGTTTGATCGCCTCATAGGGCGGTAAAAATCCCTCATATAAATACAATGTGTTTGATCGATCAGAGGGCAACAAGGATTCCTCCATGAGGGTCCAATATTTCTTATCACCTTAGAGGTTGGAAATAATTCATCCATGAGGATCCAAGATTTTATAACTTCAAAGGGCAAGGATTCCTCTATGAAGATCCCACACTTTATCGCCTCTAAGGGCGCAAGGGCTCCTCCATGAGGATTCAACAGTTTATCACCTTCAAAGGCAATTTTGTACTGATATGTTACCTCTAATTTCCTATAAATAAGGGGGGAAACACCACAGATAATTCATAATAACAAGATGATGAGTCTCATTAAAAACTTTTTCCCCCAGACGACGAGCAAGGGAAAAAGTGCTTCCCATAAAGATAATTTGCCCTTACAAACAACATAGGTATAATACTCGCCTAAAACCAAAATAATAACAAACAAACAACGATAAGAAGAGAACTCTGGGAGATTTCAATTGGGATTGCATCCTATTATCTTCTCACTTTTCTGATGAGGGGCATATCCCTCTTTTAAAGGTACTTTAGGTGATTTTATTCTCCAGCCTATGTTTTAGTATTCACGCTTAGAGTTCAAAATGGCTAGAACTCGCTTGTCAGATAAAGGGTATTTCAACACAAATTTATAATAGACAAGGTGGTGCCCAACTGATTAAAATTTGTTTGCCTTATGATCATATTATAATAAGATGGACATCTATTACCAAATACTTGACTTTGATATGCTTGTCCCATTCTCCCATATGGAGGTGGTATTCAGTGTTATGTACCCTTTTTCTTAAACTTTCTCCAAAGATTACTCAACCAGTGACCCTCTGAAATCTTTTAGATCATCTTGTTCAAGGCAAAATCCTCTCAAATTCATCCTAGTATATGATATTAGTGGAGCTTACTTGATCTACAATACTCTTATAATTCCTAATCATTGCATCTCACTCTAATGACTACGGGGTTCTTGATGTGAGGATGAACTCATGTTGCATCTTTTATGAAAAAGCAATCTCAACCTCTGGTGCTTTTGTCTCACCTATCTTTGAATCTCTAGGCAAGTCCTCTATAGTTAATATCTGGTGAGTATATCTTTGTCGAGAATAACTTATCTATATAGCCCCAACAAACACTCTTGGAATAGTATTCATAGTGTGGCGTACATTCTTTTCGCCGTCTTATTTACTCTACTCCTTTACCTTTCTCGGTCCAGGGTTTCTAGCATCGCCACACCCGCCAGAGTTGGCCCTACCTAGATTTTGGTAGAAATATTCAATATGTTGTCCTTTAACCTTGTGGAACCTGTACCATTTTCCAGGATCATACCCCATTACATTTACTTTTAGATTTGAGGGTGTAGAGATATCATACAAGTGGAGAACCTCGCGCCATATCTGCTTGCTCCATGTGTTCAGGGGTGTGAAGCTCTCCATGTTTTTTCCACTTCCCTTAAACATTGTCTTGTCCTTGAAAGGAGAAGTATATTTTTTCTTCTAAGGTTTTTGTAAGCCTTCGATGTTAGGAACACCTTTTTTCACATCACAAGCCTTTCTCAACATTATTTTTCTCGCCCTTTATAATATCCTGCCCTTGTGACCACATCTTCTAATGAAAACGATGGCCTCTAAGCTAGGAAGAAATTTTGATTTGAATAAATTTTATTTTTGGTGTGAATAAATTTGGCTTAGTGAATTTTGAAATTCTAGTATATAGATAACTAATATCTTAATCCATATTGAGACATTAATCTCTACGTAAAAACCACTTGGAAATTACAGAGCATACTGATATACAACCGTATCAACACAAAGTCATAACATATGTTCCAACATCTTATATGACATGTCAATTATACAAGAAACAAAAACTGAATAATGAATAATGATAATAACACAAAGATATGATGTCCGAGTTCGGTGTAAAACAAGACCTACTCTGGGGGATACCAAGCCAGGAAGAAGATCACACTATCAATCATATTATTTTATATAAACAACCTTAGGTTTATAGGTAAACAACCTTCATTTTACCTAATCACTAGCCAATGCAATCTTTATCTCAGAACCCCTTCCAAGACAAGAGAAACCCATCTCACTCCCTAAATCACCTTCGAGATATATATAGCCACAACCTCTGATGACCTCATCATCCTACTTTAAATATACCCCTTTCAAATAAAGTTAAGTCAAGCCTATTGAGTAACTAACATACTTGGATTTGCTTCAAAGCATCATCCAAGAACAATACTTAGAGTTTCTTACAAGCTTCCTCCAAGAGCAATACAAAATTCACTACCTAAATGCTTTTGGATCTGTATACATATATATGTCTACCACAATGCATTAAATTGATGCAAAGGGTGACTTACACCACAAGAGACTAGTCGAATCTCAAAAGACTAAATCCTTATTTAGATATTACAATGCTATACAAGGAATAGTTATGAAACCCTAACGTTAAGCCTTCCTTTTATAATCTTCAATGTATTGTACTTGGGCTTCAAATCATTGCTGACATGTTTCAAGTAAGACAACAAAAATATATGCTAAATCATAGGACTTTAATCATTAGTTTCCTAATTTATCTCAGAAATTAGAAACTAGACAATCTCCTAAAATTCAGCTTGAATCTTCATCAATCCTCAAATTATGCGTCACATAGGATTACACATTATTCTAGAATATTCTGCATATGAAATATATCAATTAAAACCCAATTGTCCAGCTAATCACATATGCGATATCAAATTACTCTTCATAGGACATCTTTATTTGACATGTTTGTCTTTGATGATGAAACATGATAGTTAAACACTTATGAGTTCTTCAACTTAAGATACACATATAACACCCTAAGGTTCCTATAATATTCAAGATCTGTAACACATTAATTCCAGTTAATATGTCGAATGAGCAAAATAGGAAATTATGTTCAACATTATTTTTCTACAAATTAAAATATCCTATTTAACATGTTGCTTCCTAATTTGTTTTATTAAAATTAATGTCAACCATAAAATAGAGAATTAACACATTTTCTATTATTTTAACTTATTTTAAATTTTCACTTTAGTCCCTTAACTAAAAAATGTTACAAAGTAGTCCCTTAACTAACATTCAGTTACCTGAATTGGTCCCTGTCATTAGTTTTTTTTTTTTGAAAAAATGTTAAGTTTTGCCTTGTTAGATGTTTAAAATTTGGCCTGGAATTTTGTTATTTTAAATTCATTTAAAATGTTGAAATAAAAAAGAAAATAAGGTGAAACGTTCACATCTGTTCTCTTCTAACGTAACCGCTGCTATAGTTTCTTTCAACAATCATACCCGTCTCAAATTTTAAATCTCTTCCCTACATTCATCTTCAGTGCTCAGATGTTGAGAAAAAATGTCCATCCAACAAGATACAAGTGGAGGTTTCCAAATCTCAAATCTCTTATCCTTTCTCGTCTTCAACAACCATTCGTTCTAACTCTAAAAGATTCCATTTCTTCACTTGTAATGTTTTTTCCATGTCTAATATTTCAGAAGTTTTCATATGTAAAGGTTTTCAAGTATGTCAAGGAACTGGATCGGGATCTTGATCTAGATTTGAAGGGTTTTTGCTTTTTATTGTTGTGATTTTGATTTAGTGTAATAGGCATAAAGGATATCATCGTAGTTTTGGGCTCATAGCTTTAGTCATTTTGACCTTAGTCCCTAGTTTATCTTTTGGTACGCTTGATTATTATCTTAATATGAAGTATATTAATCATGGTTGTCAGACTGTGCTGCCACAGTGAAGGGAAAATATTGACTGAGATAGTGTGATATCCCGATCTATTGCACGAAAATAACAAGTGTGATATCAAGGATATTGCCTAGTGGATCATTCTACCCAAAGCGTATAGTTAGACCTAAGGAGAATGGTGATGTGATTAGTCATTCATGAGCTTCTAGGGTAACTGACATGAACCTTGTCGGAGCTTAAATTAAAAAATATTAGTTAATGGACTACTTCGTAACACTTTTTTGTTAAGAGTTTAAATCAAAATTTAAAATTAAATTAAAGAATTTGTGAATTAATTATGTCAATAAATTTTGGTTAGAATAAATTTCATGTGAATAAATTTTGGTTTGAAATTATTTTTGGTTCAAATTTTAATTGTTGCAAAAGTCCCAATCTCCTTTTAACACGAACGGAAGTTTAAATTTTATTGTCGATGTTAAGACCACCTTAATGGATAGTCTAGAAATATTTTGGTAAAAACTATTTTAAGTGTTGTAGCTAAACGAAATATTTTATTTTGATTTTCGGTGCTTTCAAACATGTTTTCTTTTCATCTTATTGATAATAATTTTTTGAATGGTAAAATTTGATAATATTACAATTGGTCATGTGTATATATTACTCATTTTAGTATCTTTGCGTGATTTAATTGTTATATATTCAAGGAAAAATAAATATTTTTGTCCCACAATATTTATTACTAGTATATTTGTAAAAATTGTTTTAAAATAAGTATTGTTTTAAGTTTTGAATCCAACTCTTATTGTATACTTCCAGTGAGTTCTAGTCTCCTCCTTTTATATAGTCTCTCAAATCCAATTTGGAGTTAAAGCCTAATAAAATCCATTTAGGCTTTACCTTATTGATGGCAATTGGATTCAAATTTTAATGTGATAACATTGGCCATAATATTTGGCCATAATATTGTTTAGCAGCTACAAGTACACTATCCACATACGTCACGTCACAAATATGTCAATTTTTCATTCCACTCATATATTTTTTCAAGTCTTTCACGAAAATTTTAAAATATTTGTTATTTTTGAAAATATATCTTTGGACGCGTTTAATTTCTATATAGATAGATAGATAGATAGATAGATAGAGAGAGAGAGAGAGAGAGAGAGAGAGAATTACACCCGAAGAGTTACACCATGAGTTACACTCGCTCAAAAACGTCACTTCGGGTTAATATTTTTTAAAATCAACCGTTGGATTGAAATATATCATGATATAGATCATACGTATAAAGTTTGAGATTAATCTATAATGATTTACTATACGATCAAGATATCCAAATATTGTATAGTAAATCATTATAGATTAATCTCAAACTTTATAGGTATGCTTTATATGATGGTATGTTTCAATCCAACGGTTGATTTTAAAAAATATTAATCCGAAGTGACGTTTTTATGTAACTCATGGTGTAATTTGATCCTCCTTTATATATATATATATATATATATATATATATATATATATATATATATATATATATATATATATATATATATATATATAAATTTTAAACTAGTTCGGAGATGCATCTCCGAAAAAATGAACATATTTAAAGATCATGTCACACCTTCTTTCTTCCCATTCTTCATTTTTCAAAAAAAAAAGAAGAAGTTTATCTCTACCTCTCAACTCATTTCTAATACATACTCAAGATCAAGTTGTAAAGTTACATTGACGTGTTTCTTACCGTTTCCAATCCCATCTACCTACTGCATTCAACACAAAGCACTATACACCATCACCAACACGTTTAAGAGTAAGTTTCTTGAAATTTTGGCACGTACACAAAGGATTTCAAAACTATTGTCTTAACGTACAAGCAATGTCACTACATATGTTATAACATCTGCTGACAGAAAAACAACAATGCAGAAAGATAAAGAACACAATGATGTGTTAACCCAGTTCGGTGCTAACTTACCTACTCTAGGGGCTACCAAGCCAAGAAGGAAATTCACTATAAGAAGTATTACTTCGAAGTTAAACTCTCCCATTTACAACGTTTCGCCTAATCCATACCCAGTGCAACTTCTACTTAAGAACTATCCCAAGTATGAGAAATCAAATTCTCACTTTCAATCACCGCAATGATAAAATAAACTCCCTATCACAGGGAAAACAATTCCAGTCCCAAGAACTGTTAGAAAGTACACTCCCCTATTACAACCAAAAAAGGATACCACTTCCAAAAGTAAATACTTAGCCTTGTTTAATAGCTTAGACTAAGAATAATACTCAACTCGTGCCTACATGCTTTGAGTGAGAACATAACTTGACAAGCAAGTAACAATATGTCAACTCAAATGTATCTTAGATACATGAGGACGTACAAACAAACACACTAAGAACCTAAGAAACTATGAAAACCTAAACCCTTATTTTTCACAAGGTTTTACAATAAAAATTATGCTTAAAAACTAGGTCTTGGACGACTCCTTATATAATATTCAACAGTTGGGCTTGGGCTGACTTGAATTCTTCAATCAACTCCAATCTTCTACTGAAAAATCTATGCGCAATATTCTCCACAAAAATAGAAACAATCTTCATAAAAGGTTTCCAAAAAAGTCTCAATCGATCCTTTTTTGTAACCAATCAACTATGCACATGTTTCTAATAAAATACTTGATTTGTCAGTGCATATAATAAGTACATAATATTTCAAATACTCATATCTTTAAATTAAATCTTCAAGGAAATCCAAAAGTAGCGCCTGCTGCATCAGTATTTGGATGTCACAAAATCTTACGTGACATCTGGAAGAAAAATACATAACAATAAAATTGTGATGATAGTTGATAACGATGATGCACCATCTTACTCAACAACAATATAGAACCATGCTTAGCCAAAATTTAACCAACCATAGAACTATGGAACTGACTTTTCTCATTTAGATTATATTTATTTTTGATTCATATATTAGCCCAAATATACTAATTTTAATACATTATATAACTCAAATAAGTTAGTCTACAAATTTGGATACTCTGTTTATATGATATGGATGAGTTTGGTTGGGTTTGGATGAGTTAGGGGAATTGCATAAACAATTCTGCCATTGAAGCAGTCGAAGCTTTTTTCGGATATGCATATCCAAACTGTTATGTTCCAACTTTTGGATATTCATATATGAACTTGTTTCTTCCTCTAATTTTTTATATGTTTTTTTTCCAGGACTATGGCTGCAAACCTTGAAAGGTTGAGACTCGGGTGACCCATCCTAACTACCTCTGCTCGTCGCGAGAGGGCTCGATAGTAAGAGCAACGTAGATCCCCCACCAGCTTCACGATAAGGACCATTTTCAGGAGGGCCCACAGATACGTCTTTACTCATATACTTTGGAGAGAGAGTGGCTCCTTAAGTCTAGGAAGGAGAGGTATATTTCAGGACTACCTCTATTTTTTATTTTGCATCCAAATTCAACTCAATTGATCATGTTATATTTTATTTTTCAACAGAAGCATGGTTATCTCAAATGTATGAATCATGGAAGAAAGATTCACAGTCTCTACCAACCCGAGGAAACCTGGTTCCATAATGTACTCCAGAACTTTGAGCTTTCCGGTCTTCGTGCTACAGGGTACACTAACATCATCCATGGAATTCAAGCTTCATTTACTGAGAGATGGCTCAGTGAGACCTCATCTTTCCACTTCCCCATTGCTGAGATGAGTATTACACTAGATGATGTAGCATGCCTCCTACACCCTCCCATTAGAGGAAGTTTGCTTTATCATTTTAAGATCAGAAGAGCTGGGGCACAACATGATTGAGGTTTATTTGGGAGTTGAACCTGTGAAATCCTTTGAACAGTGTAGAAGCCTCAGTGATGCACATGTCAAGTTTTCTTGGTTCGCGGATTTGTTTGGAAAAAAATTGAGATATTATATCACCTGGACGTTGATGATCTATGGTTTACCTACCATTGAGAGTGTGCCTTGATGTGTTACTTCCTATTCTTGGATAATACATCCATGTTTGTGGAAAAAGTGAAATTACGTGGATGTGGCCTACCTCAAATATTTCATTGACTTAGATTTCATTGGCGAGTGGAATTCGGGGGACATGCTTGGTTTACCTGTAGTCCAACTTGAACAAAGGTTGCAAATTAAATATGAAGAAGATGAAAATCGCATGCGCAATGCTTACGATAATTTCCAAATCCCAATATTAAGTTACAAATTAATTTTTTTCACCGTTGTTACTAATTCTTTTTTCATAATCGTTTTCAACGATGAATCCTTGTTGACTATCACCGCATTCACTAGTTTAATCCTGACCTGTTATATACTCATGATTATCCATATGCTTTACATTTTACCCTTAGAAACAGGAATCATATATTGTCGTATTGCGTGTATATTGGCCTAACTCAGCATGACGACGTAAAATGGAGGCCATACAGTGTTCACCAGGACAAATTTCAGTTCAACCCCATTTCCTTATACTTTGGATGGTTGGCATGTGGAACCAACATCATGTGCATGTATCTTCCTAAGCAGTGCATGCGACAATTTAGGTATGTCCGAATTATTCTAAGGCCCCCCTTCTAGGTTGCTCCCATCAATATTATCTATAGATACCTGGATGACATTATGGAAGGTTTTGAGAGTCATCTGGTACTAGAGGAGTACCGTAGTCAGACAATCACATTTGAGTGATATTATATAAATGGTTACATGAAATGGTTCTATAGGTTGTCACACCCTTACATGACCCGGGATGCTCTGTGACATACACCTAGGCCTACTCATGAGGAGATCATGGAGAATGAGTAGACCAGGGACGACCATGTCATTGACGTGTTATCGCATTTTCAACCCATTATGTGGCTTACACATGTGGAAATCGAGTCTGGAGTGTTTGCGAGAGATGGAGATAAAGCGGTCACCCTAGCACAATGCATTCTTTCTGAGGCACAAAGTGCCTTGGGTTACCGTAGACAGAGGATGATCCATAATGTTAGGATTATGCATACACACAAGAGTGTGAATTTGATTGTATTTTTTTACTTTGATAATAATTGTTGTACTAATATATTCGGTTTCTATACTATTCGGTTTTATTATAGATTTACATGGTTCTATAATATTTATTTTTATTAATCATTGAAACAAATAATGACAGTTTTAATAAATTGAAATTAGTTTTAATTGAAAACTCCACAATAATAGAAAATTGATTTTGGAAAAATCATACAGGCAACAATTCAGAGACACATCTCCGAATTATCTCTGCACATGATTCAAATATGCTTCTCCGAACCAATTTTCTTAAGAAATGGGGGGCTATTTTTGATTTTCTAAGGCAAATGGTGACTTCAGAGATGCACCTCTAAATTTACACTTGGGTTGTATTCGGAGATGCATCTCCGAACTATATTTAAAAAAAAATGGTATTTGGTGCGAATGGAGATGCATCTCCGAATCTACTCAAGGGCATTTTTGGATTTTTAGAGGTGCACCCCATATAGCAATGGTGGGATGAGAAATCACCATTTATTATTCCAACATTGTTTACTTTGGGCCAGAAACATCGACCTGATCCATTAGCTTGGCTTAATCTAGCTTCCATTTGTCGAGCTAGCTAACCTTCAGGGAAGGCTACAACCTAAACCATTTGGACTACTTCAATGAGCTAACCTAAAAAAGATTGTATATGTAGAAAACTCCTCGAGCACGAGGTCTGAAAGGGAGAAGTAATTAACTGAGATCAATGTACTTTAATGATTTGACCCAAAATATATTCGATATATTCACAACCCCTAAAGCACGAGGCATGCAAGGGAGACATAATTTTGTTTCGAGAGTATACATATACACAACCCCTCAAGCATTAGTCTTGAAATTACATGTTTTGAGGTTGTTATTGAAAGCCCCAACGAACATTACTTTGTTTAAGTTGAGGACCTTGATGGTTTCCTTTTTAAACTAGGCCAAATAGTATCGTAAAGACTTGGAATAAACTTAGTAGACATTGAATAGGATTGTGGTAGATAATTTTCAATGTTTACTGGCCAAAAACTAATTGTGGAACCATGTTTTATAGGGTTATTCAAGAAGCGATCATAGCTAAAAATGACAATCATAATTTTCTTTAGATTATGACAACTTATATGACAACTTGGTTTCACTTGTGAATATTTAACCTCAAAGTGTAAAGATGCACACTATAATTTGTTTAAAGCTTTTCCTCTAAATTAAGAAGACAAATTAGGGTTTGATGATCATTGCAAACATCCTCTGATGATTGCATTAAACTTGAATATATCTCAAGCTTCATCTTAAATAATATTCAAGCAAGTTCTTATATGATTGGTTTATTCTACAGGTTTGAAGCTTAAGAGTGTGAAAAAGAGGAAGAGTGAAAGTCCATCTAATCGCGTCTGGGTGGTCGATGTTCTTTAAAAACACAATAATTTTTTTGTAAATTAATATGGATAAATCACACACAAAAACATGTTTTATAGTATGTATTTCTTAGATAAAACAACCAAAAAATGTATTGGATCCATTCCAGATGAATCAGGAACTGTCAGAATGTTTTGGACCAATTTAACTATCCGATTGATTGAAACATAAACTCAACTGATTATATTAGTGCGAAAAAATTCCTTAATCAATTGTCACACGATCTTAATGAATTTTAACAACTATCTTACAAAAAATGTCCAAAATGAGCCATTATAATCAATTATTTGGTGCATCCAATTGATTGGCTTGAAGACTCAATTGATTGGGACATTAAATTAGCCCGTGGAGGTTTTCCTTTCTTGTGCCAAGGTCTAGCCTATAAATAGAGGCCTCTTCCTTCACATTTTCACATCCAATATCATGAGCTCTCTATCTTAGTCCCCACACACTCTCTATAAATATTCTTATACTATGTCACACTTTTATTTAGCCATAGCGCTCCGAGAAAGTATTTATGATTAAGTGAGGTTTTTGTTATAAAAGGGGTAATATTTAAAATTAACTAAGAGGTATTTTATATTGGTTGGATAATTTCTCTTAAGGGGTAGTTTGTTTGGGTTCAAAGCTAAACCCGTTAAAAGCTTGGTTTGAGGAATTAGTGTAATTCTTTGAATTCGTTCATGGAAAACATGTGTAAAACTCTGATTTGATTTAAGATTATATTGGCGTAAAATCTCAATTTGGATCATGGTCAGCCTATGTAAAATCTAAATTTGGTATGTGGTTAGCCCGCGTAAAATCTTGTTTTTACTTGGAGACTAACTGCTTTAAGTTCGTGTTTGGTTGGAAGTTAACCTAAAACTTCTTTTTCCATGCATATGGGGGTTTATAAGTTCAACCTACTAAAATTTTATAAGCATTAATGGATACTCCCAAGACCAATTCGTTGGGAGAAGGTTGGGTCACTTCTTTTAGACTGAACATTTATATTTTTGGTGTCATCTCTTTACCCTCATCTTTTTTATTTTTTGCACACTTATTTTTATGATGTTATCAATCAAACGTATTTATCAAAAATTTTTTTTAACTATGATAATTAAAAAAATAATGCTTTAAACCGTCATTTTCAAACCCCCATAATTTATCCCTTATTGTGTGTGTAGTCATATGCTCAACATTGATAAATCCCCTTCCTCATCAGGTCTTTGTAACTTCTTATCAATAATATTGGGATGCTCATATACCAATGGCGAGTTGCCTCCTTTAATGTTCCAGCCATTATTTCACACTTAAGGGAATGAGTCATTTCGATGATGGCATTTGCTTGTTAATGGAGATTGTCCCATAGGATCTTTTTCCATTAAATATCAAATGTTGAAATATCTTCCTCGCATAATTAAAATTGATCTACATAGTTTTCGTTCTCTTCAATACTTTTGTTGTTATTCCAACATCCCAACGGTGGGTGATGATAATGGATTATTGTTATGAATGGTTGTACGACCCGAGTTATTTTTTCCAAGCCCTACAATGGGTGCCAAATGTACATATAAGGTAAAAAATTCTAACTCTACCATTGAGGGTCAGTCTAAGTCACAATATAATGCTCTTATGAATTTCCTATATCTCTTTCCTTGTTGCTTATCCTCTTATATAATTTCTCTAATTTAATTAGTAATTAAAGCCTAATAAAGCCATTAAAGAAATTGTCCCTGATTAAGGTAACCTCTCAGTGACAATTGGAGTCAAGCTTTAGTAACCTCTTAGTGACAATTGGAATAAGGCTTTAATGTTATATCTTAGGCTATAATGATTTCAACCGGCCATTGATACATTATCCACATACCTTAGACCCATAGATTTGATTATTCCCGCATTATTTACTATGGGCCGGAATGATCAGTCTGGTCCATTAGCCTTACCTCATTCAATTACCCTTTGTCGAGAAGATTTGGGGTGGGCTGAAACTCAGACCACTCGACCGACTTTAATAACCTGACCCAAAAGAGACCAGACATGTAGAAAATAAAATTCTCATTACTTAAATTTTCATTTATGTTCCTGGAAGAAAACTAGGGAAAATGTTAAATAGAAATGGAAAACATATTTGTTCTACAATATTTTTGAAGAACAAGTCATCTTATTCCCGCATTTTTTAGGTGTTATTCAAGCTTGACTTGAATCATATGGTTAGTTTTCTTGGTTCTTGGTTCTAGATTCAAATCAATTGATCTCTTGATTGACCTTATATTTTTTGCTTATGACTCAAATCAAATAAAAAATTTCTCTCATTTTTTGTGCTAGATTCCTAACACACACACACACACACACACACACACACACACACACACACACACACATATATATATATATATATATATAACTTTTTCTCAAATCAAATTCACAATGTTGAAAAGAATACTTGTCCACTAGATGATTTATAGCTCACAACACACTTGTTCTCTTAATTTTTAAAGGGTTTTAATTCTTGTTTTGAGTTTTGCAAACAAAATATCTTTATCTTTAACTTATTGCATCATCCATTTTCGTTTCAATCTAGATCTTATCTTGGGGTATGAGATATGTGAGGAGGATTATTACTATGATTAACCTTTTCTTTGAATATTTCTTGGGGATTTTAGGGTTTTGCATATGTGTGTGAGGTTGTGGTTGGAATTGGAAAACCCAACAGAAAAGAAAGAGGTTTTTATCTCTATAATTACTTTGGTAGATATGTGTGGAAGCTTACAAACAAATTTGGAGTCTTTCCTCATATTCAAGCAATCCAATGCTCAACATATCGGTAAGATCGAGTAAAGATCGCTGCACAATAGAGACTTCAAGCAACATTCTTGGAGTTGTAAGATTTATGAAGAAGTCCAGTGAAGATTCAGTAAGAGCTCAATGTCAGATACTGTGTACAACTCAACAAGGTTTTAAATAGAAGATTTTTATTTTCACCATTATTTAAATTATGATTGTACAAAATAACACAATATAACTTTGTCAATCATAATGGAAGAACAACAAATTTTCAATGTGTAACTATTGGTGACTGAATTAGGCGCAAGTAAGGATGAAAGCGTTGGATCAATGGAATCAGTATAAATCCTGGTGTAATTTTCTTGATCCATATCTTTTTATTTTTCTATATAGTTTACATGTTTAGGTTTATCGCTTTCTTAGAATCGCATTTGGTTAGGGTGTACTGCATTAATAATGATTTCATTTATAAGCTTAGATTTGGTTAGATTGGGACTTCAAATCGTTATTGTTGTTGATTAAATCTTAAGACCATGATCTTAGATTTCTTGGTGTATTGAAGTTATTCATCTTACACAACTTGTATAACACGATTGAAATTTAATAAATGTATTGATTTTTTAGTTACTTGTTTCATCTGATTTCTATTTTGTATATTAATTGAGTGTTGTGTATATTTCTTACAAAAGTATATAATTTTGCACATACATTTTCCGCTATACAAATAACTTTTGAATTTTGATTTTAAAATAAACATTTTTTAAATCGGTTAAATTTTAAATTTTGTTTTAATTTTCAACCTCATTTCTAGACCGTTGAGTTCTCGTATTTCCGCTCAACATTCTCTAATTCCACCAATGACACCTTAACTCCACTACCTTGTTGGTTTTATGGTTGGGCTGGTTTTTAGAATATTGGATTCAAAGGTAAAATTATTATCATTTGCTAAAACAACATTTTTAAATGGTAATGGAGTAGTTAATTAAAGTAAAATTCAATAAATAATTGTATATTAATAGTGAATAGTTAACTAAAGTTCCATCTTAAAAGATGTTAACTAAAGTAACAATGAATTTAAAATAGTAAAAGAAAAAACTAATAGGAGTAGTATATTTTGAGGAAAAAAGCCCAATAGATAATGATACTACTGAACAAAAATATTGTAGCATGGTAGCTAGAGCAATATTTAAGCAAAGATTTAAACAAATTTTATATTTGGCAGATGATTGGAGTCAAAATCTTAGTTCTGTTCGAGGTGTAAAAAATAATGAAAGTCAGACCAAATTTAATTAGCTTATTCTATTGGACGGTTGATAATACCAGTAGCCAACAGCATTTCCTCTTAAATACTCCTCATTTAAGAAAAATAAATAAAATAAGTTTTTTATTTTATTTTAAAATTGTTTGAAGTCTCAACATGTTTTGGCTTAGTCAATGATTGCATTTAAGTCTGAAAATATGCGGTTAACCGGGTCATTGTCGGGTTCACATAGATGAACTTTGTTGAGTTCCCTTAATTAATCAGTATGAGAAGTGCAAGAAAGTGCATTGCATTTTCCAATATATCTATACATTTACTATGTTTTAAATATTAATGATTGTTTTCTTTAAACAAGGCATTAAGACACAGGTTTTCTTCAACGTAATTGTTTGGTTACGCCGATCGGTAACTTCATCACGAGAGAAGGTGGAAGATAAATGAAAGTTAGGAGATTCAAACTCAGGAATATGCCTTCTTTCAATGCTCTTTAAGAAGAAATTATTCTCAGCAATGAATAGCACCAAAATGGTGAACTATATTTGTTGTGGTTCTATAGACTAGTCATATTTAAAATAAAATTCAAAACAGACAATGAGAAATTTTAATAATTCTTCAAAAAAGAATTCAAGAAATATGAAATATGTCGAAAGAAAGAAAAAGAAAGGAGACTTTTCGACAACTCGAGAATCTAAAATTAATAAAATGAAGGAAATAATTTAAAAGTAGTTTTTTATGTAATTTGAAATGAAATACGAGTATTTCTTATATAATGTTGGAAATTAACCAAAGTGTGGAAACTAAACATTCCAAAACTTATCATTTTATTTGTCTTATATAATGAAGAAAACTAACTAAAGTGGGTAAATTAAGCAATGTGAGACTTAGAGTTTTTCAATTAATACACATATAACGTCCAACACTCTGGATCTTAGGAAGTTTTTTCAAATTCATCTACCCATTGGAACTTTGATATTTACACAACTACAAATAACGCTTCTAACGTCGGACGCGAAATGAATTTTACTTCAACATTAGATGCGATGTAAATAAGACCGTCATAAAAAATAAAGACTTATCACTTCGGTGTTTAAAATATCGAGATAAAATTTTATTAGCGCATGAGTTCGAACCCCAATAGCAATAGATTTTATTATTTTCAAAACTAGGCATATCTTTTTCTCGGTTTATCAAAATAACCAAAGAGTATGATTATATATTTTTTATAAAAAACTTTACATTGTTTACCTAGAATATTATATTGTTTACCCAGAATATTAAAATTAAAATTAAAACTAAACTTCCTAGGGATCTAGATAAAAATCAAATTCCCTCAAGACGTAGACTTTAGATCTTTGAATTATTGAATCTAAGTGAAGATCAAAAGTTGGGAGCAATAATAATCTCTATGGATCTTGCTTGCATTTGTTTCTACTGGAAAAAATGGAAAGATAAATAATATCAATAAAATAAATTTAATAAAATAAACCTTGAACCCAATTGATTTTTTGCTCTTGTAATCCGTCGTAGAGAATTTTTTCAAACGTCGTTAAGTTTCAAGCGCTTCATATGTTTCCCTTAGGTTAGATTTCCAATATCTTAAAAGAACTTATATAATGGGTGTCCCTTAGGTTTCACGCGAATCGCTAATGTCAGATTCTTGAGTGTTGATAACCTTTAAATGGACGATAAAGATTTGTTTAAGGCCTTTGGAAATAGTGAAAAATAACATTTAATTATCCAATCGATTTTGGAATAAAACTGATGGGTTAGATTAATTTTTTTACAAAAATAGTTATCCTGTTTATCCAGAATATTAAAAATACATTGCATGCAACGAATCTTCGCAGAATATCAAGATTGTTTACCCAGAATATTAACAATACATCAATGTCCAAGATCTATACAAGATGCTAAAGACATGTTTCCCTATAAAAAATATTTTTTTTTTGCTGATATCCATATTATGAAAAGTTAAGATTCATTCTTTATTTAATCTTTCAAAGGTTGAGCTCTATTCTTTGTTTAACTTGAAGAAAGAATGATTTTCTGCACTTGTAATCTATTAAATGAGCAAAAAAAATACAACAATAAAATTTCTCTAAAAAAAATACAACACCGTTTTGTGAGATAGATTACAAGGGCTGAAAAAATATTTTGATCTAGATAGAAGAACACTGGAGATTTTTTATGTCTTGCAATTTATCATAAATAATGTTGTGAGTTTAGGGTGACTCCATATTAGCTCGGATTAGGGTAAATCTAACGTTTGCTTTTATAATAAAACCTTTTTATTATACGCCTTGATTTATTAATAAAAACGATGTAACGTTATTATTATTTATTATTTATTGACTATCACCTCACTTTAGACTTTAAAACCGAAGTGATAATTATTATTAATTATTAGTTTTACCTACCACCTTGGTTAAGATTTAAAAACCGAGGTGATAGTTATTAAAAAAAATTGTCTACCCATAATATTAAAATAAATTATTTACAACAAATCTCTTCAATGATTTTTCTGCACTTGCAATTCATCATATATGTGTTGAAGTTTGAATGTCAAAACTTTGCATCCAAGATTGATTATTGATGTTATCATTATAACTGCCTTCACTGGCATATACAATGTACAAGTGTTGAATACATCCAACTTTTAACAAGGTGTTTGTTCCAAAAATTAAAAAATATTTTTCTGCACTTGCAATCAATTAGTAAATACTTTTAGTAATCAATCATAGTTGTTCAAAACCTTAAACAACACAAACATCAACACCATTGTTTGAGATAGATTGCAAGAGACGAAAAAATGTTTTGTTCAAGGTAGAATAATTTTTTGAAAAGTTTTGCAATTCATCCCAAAAAATGGATGCATTCGATGATGGGGTGGCTTCAAATACGATAACATTAGAGTGAAATCTATTTAACGAGTGTTTTTATAGTAAAATATGATTCATTTATCCATTGAATTTTAAAATACATCGTAGGGTTAGATAATTTATTTTACACTTATAAACAAATAAAAACACAAAGTGTAGTAGCTGGGATTCAAAGCATGTTCGGAATAGTATATCACCTCGAATTTTAAAATAACTGAGAGAATAAGTTTTTTTTATAAAAATAAAATAAAATATGGCGTGCCTTGGAATAAAACCTCAGTTTTTTCTGGATGACGTGAAAGGTTCGTCATGAAAAGCGTTATTTGTTATAGTGTTACTTTGGCAAATTGATCCAACATTAATGATTGTCATTAATTGTTTAAGCTATCTCCCATTGGAAGTTAAAAAATATATATAAATATTCTAGAAGTAGCATCAAGCGTTTTTATAAAGTAGTGCACCAATAAGGATTTTGAAAGACAACAACTTTCAGACACTAAGTTAGATTCAAATTTAACAATAGTGGCCATAGTCTTGAACTATATCTATAACATCAGACATTTGTACAAATTTCTTTAGGTTTATTCTCAAAAACTCATGTGATATTATGGGCATGCACGTCCATCCTAGTTTAGTGAACACTCTAGAAATCTATGTATATGATTACATAGCAAGCGACCTCACTTCCATATTCTCAAAGGTGTGTCTATCAAGAGTAATCTTATATGTAGGTACTCCACTCCACATAGAGTATGTATCTCACTAAGAGTTTCTATGACCCCAACCTTCACTCGCTTTAGAAATTATGCCTACAAGCATGTCCATTATCATATCACTTTACAACTTGTTATTACCCATTATACCTAATTATTAGGATCTTCAGTTTTTTAGGTCATTATCATTATGAGTGATTCATTAATATTGGATATATTTTCATCCTTTTTGATGTATTTTGGACTTTCTCCTTAACTAATATGCCCATCAAAGGGTCATGTAAGTTTTTATTAGTGCACACATGATCCACTCTAACAACTCCCTTAGAGAGGATTTCTCTAAAATTATGTGCTAATAATGAATGTGTTGTCTCTCACCATTATAATAACAATTCTTAATTTTTGCAATAGTCACAATACATTTGTAGTGGATCAAGATGACATGCATCGATTTTTATTACAGGGTGATCTCCGCTAGTAAGCATATAAACCAACTTTCTTTTTCACTAGTGGTTACAAGATCTATCATTTATGACTCCATAGTGGATCGAGCGAGAATTGTTTGTTTCCTATGCTTCCAATAGAGTTCTCCTTCGTCTATAATGTAAATTAAATTGTTAGTCACTTTAGAATCATTTGACAAGGTGTTTGAATCAACATCATTGTAGCCCTCAATGACAACGTAGAAATTTTGATAATGTAATATGAATTTCATGGTCATTTTAAGGTACCTCATAGCTCTTTCAATAGTGTGCCAATTCTCCATTCTAGGTATACTGGTAAACATATATGATAATCCTATGACATATGCAATATTACGTCCAATAAAATCAGTGGCATAGGCTTCCAATGATATCACATATTTTGACTATCATATGTTATCACATTTATTCTTGAAAATTTTAACAGTTAGATCATATGGGGCGTATACATGTTTATATCCAAAATATATTTCTTTAAGGTCTTCTCAACATAGTGAGATTGATCCAAATAAATTTCTTTGTCTAAGCTAGTGATTTTAATACCAAGGATTAAACTTGTTTTTATGAGGTCTTTCATATCGAAGTTGTTACACAACAATTATTTCATGATACTGACGGAATTAATGTTTGAACCAAATATTATAAATATGTCTACATAAACAAATGATAGTGCAAATGATTTTACAAATTTGTAATAAATACATTTGTCTCTTTCATTCACTTTAAGCCCATTCGAGATAAATAGATTGTCAAAAAATTCATTCCATTTTTTAGGATTTTGTTTTAGACCACACCTATTTATATAATTTATAGTGCTTAGTCTTATGTTCATGAACCACAAATCCTTCAGGGTGTTGCATAAATATTTCTTCTTCAAAATCACCATTAAAAAGTTTTAACATCTATTTGGTGTACCTCTAATTTTTAAATTAGTGCAAGTGAAATAATTACCCTAATGGAATTTTTTTATAGTAACATGATGTCAAACAAGACCACACTTCCTCATTGTTTAAAACACTTGACTACAAGACGAGCCTTGTATTTTTAATAGCTTCACTAGGTTTTAGTTTTTTTCTTTAAAATTCCATTTACAACTTATATGTTTGCAGTCACTAATTTTAGATTCTATAGAATCCATCTCGTCATTAATGACCTTTTGTCCTAAGTGAATCTCTAGTGAAGACATAAATTTTTAAAGGTTTGTCAAATCCTCCTTCATGATGCAGACAATAAAAAATTGGGTCTATAGTCTTTAGCTATTATTGTTCTCTTACTTCTACATGGGTTTCCTTCTACTTGTTAGTTGCTTCCAATTTCTCATGATCAAAGGAATCTGACTCGATTTTGTGCCATCAATTTTTCTATTTTTAAAAGGGAATTTGGTTTCGTGAAAGTCAACATCATTTGACTATATAATATTCTTAGTATTCAGGTCATAATACATGTAGAATTTGATCTCAGTTGCATACCTTATGAATACAAGTATATAGTTTCTACTAGCGAGTTTAAATGACTTTGGGTGAAGGATCCTAACATAAGTCAAATAGTATGGTGTTCCAACATATGCCAAATAGCCAAATGGTTTGAATTTCATGACAATGAAGGTGCGTTTGATGTATTTGTTTAGTAGTGTTGGTGTTTTCAGGTGCAATAGAATTTTCCAAGGAATATGTGTGATCGAGAAAAGTTCAGAAGCAATTTTACTCAAGGACAGATGCTTGACACGGCCCCTATCAAGAGTTTGATGGGAGAAAGAAAAGAAGAGCTGACATGGGTGCTAGTGTTGGTTGACACGTCCCGTGTAAGCAGGGCTTGTACTTGGGAAGCTTTTGGGAAAATTGATTAATGGGCAACACGGGTGCTCGTGTCACCTGACACGGCCCGTGTTGGCAGGCGCCATAAGATTTCTTATTTGCTGAATTTTGAGTAGTTTTGGATCACTAAGGGTACTTTAGACCTTTTGCATTGCTTAATGATGACCTGGTACTATTCAGACATGTTTCTGAGAAAAAAAGGGACTTTGGAACAATTGAAGAATTGTACGATAAAGGAGTGGAAGTTTCAAGAGTTTTGGAAACGGAGAATCCTTCATGCGCGATAACAATTAAAGATCTACACATCAAACCTTTTTGTAATGTCTAACTCTATTATTATTATTATTATTATTATTATTGCACTAGTGATGTCTTATCGTCCACGTACGATTAAGCTCCTATTTTCATAAATAAAATCAACCAACCAACAAATGTTCTTGCAACCGAGAACTACGTAAGCTCTGACTTTCCCATCGCACGTGGGGAATACGTAGGCACGAGATTCTAACATCTTGGCGAGCACACTTTCAAAAAACTAAAACATGTTTCTCTTTTCTTCTCTTTTATCGCATAATAATTAGAAGATTGCAAATTTAATTTTAAACACACAAACACACTTAGAACTAAATGGGTCCCATCGAGTACGATGGATGTGAGGGGTGCTAATACCTTCCCCTTACATAACCGACTCCCGAACCCGCATCTCTTAGTCTCGAAGACCATTTCATTTCACATTTTCATTTCATGGGTTTTATCTATATTTCCCCTTTCTTCTTTAGGAATAAATAAAGTTAGGTGGGGACTTCATTATTTCATTTGTTCGTAATCGACTTTTTTCGATAGCGTCAACACTGGGGGTAAGAGGATACTGTCACTTACTCGCGACATGGTCTCCTAAACTTTGGTGGGTCTTTCATCAGTATATCATGTAAATATTAAGCAAATAAGTGCCCGTGTAAACTAAATAAACCATAAACCATTTTGAGAATTTGCAAAATCTTGAAAATAACAATTGCATGTGTTCTCTCTATAAAAGGGAAATAGCAAACAATGAATTATTTAACTCAAATCTTACTTGTTGAGGTATTTAGAAGTTGAGAATACATCCATTGGACATCGTTCTTTTTATTTATCTGTCAATATGCTTTAAAACTTCTGTAACAACTTAGATCTTTTTTACTTTATTTATATGATTTATATTTTCTTTTGCTACTATGATATCATTTGTAAATAAGAAATGTTGTTACATGAAACAAAAAATTAGAAAACAATAGTTCATTAATTTCATGCAGTAATTTAGTTGACAAAAAGGGGAACGCACATTAATTAAAAAAAATTGAAATTAAAAACTTCAAATGCATCAATAGAAAATTAAATCACTCAAATTTGTGGGTTACCTCCCACACATTGTTTCTTTAAGGTTCATAGCTTGATTTCTTTAATTTCTAATCATGTGCTTCCTTCAAACTATATGAGTGTGTCCAATTGGTTTGAATTCTTCATCAAGATTGATCTTATGAATTCAATTTGTGTTATTTCCCCTTCAAACTAAATGTGTTTCATCCATGTGCACTCTTATTCTTTCTCAATGCTCTTCTAAACTTCTCTTTCTTCCAACTAGATAAATAACTACTAATAAGATCAAGTGGTATCAATCGTTCTCTCAAGAAAACATGTTTTAGATGTGGAATGAGTTCTTCCTTTCAAGGGTATTGGATTTTTGAACTTTTGTTAAGATTAAGACACTTGGTTGAAAATCACTTAAATCCTCATTTTTTATACCTTATCATTTTTTGGTGGTCAGTATGTCGCTACTATACTAGATTAATGCAAATACTCCCACTAACCTTCTTGAATTCACAAGATTTAAAGTTGTCATTTATTAATCCAAGTTTTCACAAGACTTCATTAATAAAAGAATTTAATTCCAAGAAGTTTTCCTTAATCCATAGATAGATATAGACAACTTACATACATTTATAGAATCTTGTGCCACGTGAACCAATTGTATAACAACAACTCCCTTGTTGAATTGGATCATATTCCATTCTCATAATGATATGTATTTTATGGTTCTTGAATTTCTTCAAGTTCTATATCACTCCCACTAGCTCCTTTAGATACATATTATCTCTAATGGAAGACTCTAGTTCTAGCAACAAAACAATTTTGTCCTATAACGTGTTATAGAATATGTTTCCTTTGTTTCCATTAGGATACATACATAAATACATATTCATCTATATTGTGATAAAGTTTACTTAATAAACCTTAAAATCCAGATGACCATAAAGACAAACTAGGTACTTTTACCTCCATATCAAATATGGTGTCTCTACGACTACTTTAAATGGAATTGCTTATGGATAGGAATAATTGTATGTAAAACAATTTATAAAAGAGTCACAAAGATATAATTGAACTATCTTAAATCGATCAATGTCAAACATGATATGATTTAAATGTTCATTATATTCTTTACATAGGTATTTACCATAGCGAACAATTCGAATGGTCTTAATACCCTTTCGAGTTGTTTCCTTCTACTTCACTCTTGAACTCTTCTCAAAAGAATTCTAACTTGTGTCAGATATATAAGATTCAAATTTCATTTGATCCATCCCATATTTATTATAGATGAGCTTATCACGATTGTAGAACTCAAATCTACTACTTGATTTAGTATTGAAAACATTGTTTAGATAATCATAACAACACTTCTCCATTATCACAACATGCACTCCTCATCTTGTCAATACAAGACTTAGAATTAATTTTTTTCTTTTACTAAATGAAACTTAATAACAATTATTTGGTTTCATTCCAAGCTCTAATTTAAATCATAAGCTCTTATAGTCAATGAAACATATTGTTCCATTCTAGACATAAGGGGACTCAAATTATAATCAATGTCCTACTTCTTAAAAGACTCTTCACATTCATATAAATGTGATATCAACATCTAGTATCACATACTCAATATGTAGAAGTAGACAAATGTATTTTCTATAATAAATCGTATGAAGAATAAGTCTTACTTCCTTCTTCTACTTTGACTCTTTCGATAACCATCAAAAAATTTGTTCTTTCAACATATGAAAGAACTGTATTCCTTTAGAACCATGTTTGTATGCCTAAATTACAATGAATATAAAATGAATCTCATTTCTTTTATAATTCATCAATTTAGCATCACAAACTACTTTCCTTTTCTTTTCAACAAGATGTGGTAGAAAAATTCATTCATAATGAAACTAATCTACCTATCTGAGACAATCTCAAATACAACTTGTGACCAACTATTTATTCTATAAGGAAATCCAAATTTCAAATCTTAAAACTATTTTAGATTAACTTGGATTCCTAACTTGGATTCCTAACTTGTATTGAAAAGAACTTGGAAAGTTTTACATTTCTCACATCTTGTATTTCTTATTATCGAGGTTAATGATCATATCATTCTCCTTGGCAACTACAACTATGAGATATGTTATATCTAGGCACTCGAATTGATCCTTCTCATAAGCATCGTTCTTCGAATCTAGTTATATTCAGTTGTTAGGAACTGGTTTATTGAGAACATACAATTCTTTTTCGTGCTTGAGAACAATTCTCAATTTATGTACCAACTCAGAAACTCCTTTCTGATCCTTACATCCTTCATAAGGATATTTTACAGTAAAATGTAAATAAAATACAAAAGAAAATTCTAACTACAAAATGTGTAAAAATTGTATCAAATTAAAATCATTTTAATAAGGTCTTTTCTTAAAATGCTCCCACTATTTTACTCAAATCTAATGACCCTCAACATTTGATTCAGAAAATCCCGTTGAAAGATTTTCTAGCATGTCGAGATCCATATTTCACTTTGTTTTGAGTCCGCGTAGGCGGATTACACAAAACTTAGTTATTTAGGTAGGAACTCTTTCCAATTGTATCTAATACAACTCTCGAATGTTATCAGTTGAGTGAATAACTCCTTATTCTAATCCATCATATGGATTATTCTCAACTCTTGCTTCTAAACATATATAATCATATTATAATTAGTTTAGTTAAGTCAAACCCAAAATTTAACAGTTGGATATTACATTTATCCCATCGCACCTTACTAATATAAAACATGCACCCCGCGTTAGGCGAAACCTACATTATTCGATACTAGTCTTGATGAGTGCTAAATTTTGGAAAGAAATTAACTTAATATTAATTGAGGGATTTTTATTAAGTTTAATCTTGTGCATCTCATACACTCGCATGTTTGTGTATCTTATACACTCCCGGTTTAATCTTGTGTATCTCATACACTCATATATTTGTGTATCTCATACACTCACGTATTTGTGTATCTCATACACTCACATATAATATACATTCCATGCATCACATACATGAAATAAAATATGGTAATACGATTATGAGCACCTAAAATGCAAGAATTAAATAAACTACTTTATTACAATTCTTTGACCCACGAGCAAGCTTCTCAAGCCTCTCCATCGGCGTCATCATTTGACTTTGTCTTCTCTTCAACTCTTGAACTTGAACATATATAATATTTAAATAAATAAAATAATAATTAAATGACACGACACGCATGTCGTATTTAATTACAATAAACCACGACACGCAGGCCGTATAAAATAAATCACGACACGCAGGTCGTATATAAATAAAATAAAACGCCAAAATCTAAGGTCATAACCGTATACCAACTTATTTAATAATAAATAATTAAATAATAGATAATAATAGATTATCAAATTATAAATATTGACGCATCAACAATTGATGTTGTTTGCGAACCCTAAAGGCACAACTCTTGCGCCGTCACAAACCCTAATGCAAATGTTTTCATACAATGATTAATTACTCAACATGACTGATCGAATGTCATTGCTTCACCATACAAATGTTGAATTCCAAAGCAAAATGAACATTGATCATTCAGATGTATAACAATCATTATACTATTTGAATGTACGAAATAAAATAGTGTATCAAATACACTAACTTTGCATTAGAAATATTTATATCATATATAAATTTGAACAATAATTTTGTATTTCTTCTAGATAATCGAAGTATCGCTGTTTCACCATACAAATGTCGGATTCCGAAACATAGTCAACATCGATATCCAAATTATACAAAACTTGTCAATATTTAATTTAAATAATAAACACTTTATTATTATTCTATAATAATCAACCATTATTATTATTATTATTATTATTATTATTATTACTTATAATAATAAATTATTATTATTATTATTATTATAATATATAACAATAAATAAAATAGCATTAAAACATATTATTACAGCAACCCATAAGATTTGTCTGTTACCAATATCATGATAAATCTTAAAATGATTTTATAAAAATTGGTTAATTCTTGTTATAATAAAACTAAACATTATGTCAATCGATCGAAAATTCAAGTTCATGCTGGGTATTTTAGTAAACTTATTTTACCATGTATGATTCATATAACACTTATAGAATCAAAATCGCAAGGTTACGTATTCTGGTTATAAAAGTTACGGCAAACAAAATGTAACCAGCCATTACAATAAGAGCTCTTATGATAAACAATTTAACTATATCATCATATAATTACCATTTCATAAATCATATTCGGATCTAATGATTTAATCAGAACCAGGCTCTGATACCACTGTTAGGATCTAAGAGGGGGTTTTCAAAATTTTATCCTCTTAACGGAATAATCCCAATGAACGGATCTTGATTAAATCATTAATCACAAATCAAAACTCACCGAAATAAGGATTCAAGAGTTGCCTCTTAAAGCGTGCTTTCTCTTACGATCACGAACGGCGGAAGATACCGACGTCTCTACGTAGTCCACGCGAGTGCAAAGTGGAAGGCGGTGCTAGCCGTTTCTTGTTCTCTTGAGAATTGACAATTAACCTAGCAAGAGAAAAGAGCTTCTCTATTTATAGAGAGCTTCTAAAACCCTAATGCTCATAATTTGGGCTTTTTCCAAAACAAGTCCAATCTTAATTAATTAAACTATTTAATTAAATAATTATTATTTATATTTAATTAAACTCTTTTAATAAAATAAAATAAAAATATTAAATTAAATTAAATCATATTTAATTTAATCAACTGTCAATTTCCATTTATTTAATTAAATCACATTTAATCAAATAAGCGATATGTGTTAATACATTAAACAATTTAAATAATATTAACACATAATTAAATTAAATCATATTTAATTTAATCATCCATTCCACTATAAGTACTCTATCCGTGTGACCCTGTAGGTTCTCGTAACGTTGACAATAATATTAAATCACCTATTTAATATTATAAACAATGAGCGGTATCTAGCAACACATCATTGCTACCCAAGTAACGAGAATGTCATGTGATCCGACATAACCTTTCGTGATAATTATTATGTGTACAATTACCCTTTGCCCTTATATCTATATTGAACACAAGGCATAGAATGTGTCACCCTCGTATAGTTCAATATTTTATTCCTTGATCCCAGTATTCTCGATAACAACAAATAAGCCCAATATCTCATATTGACTTATTTGAGCACGACCATGCATTTTACAATCATACTCTATCAAGGGGCCCACAGATATTACTCATGTATATGTAGGAGGGGAAAATTCCATCTAGGTCACTCATGTTCCTCAGCATGATTTATAAAGTACCCATCAACCATCTTTATGGTCATCTTGTTACGCATAACGTTGATTGGCAATAAAGTACTCGACTCCACATCTAGGGTCCATAGTGGTTTCAGGTCGAAGGGTGGTATACACCACTATCACTATGAGAATAACTTGTGACACTTACATAACAAACTATGTAGTATTCTCATGGTGGGTCGATCCAGTATAAATATTACTCCTAATATTTATACCTACGTGAAGACTTGATATCTCATATCCATGACTTGTGAGATATAGTCATCAGTCTTCTCACGTAATAGTCTCTATGCGTTACTGTTGTCCTATTTGACAGTAAAGCTTGACTACGGATACTTTAAGAATAATTTCCTTATGTTTAATGAGCTCTCACAATTAAGTCACACTTAATAGATCATTAATAAACTAATTACTCTAAGGACTTTATTATGTCATATACAAATAACATAATAAATATGAGGCCTAACGACTATATGTATTAACAAATAACATATATCAAAGTCATGATACAAAAGTATATTAAGCCAATATTGATTGACTATTAGAGCTTACTCCAACATCATTCTCATCTTGAAATCTCAATATAAGTTCACCAAACTCTACAACAATCAAAGTTCCACCTGTTGCTAAGAAAGGTCTTCCAAGAATTCGAGGTATTTTTTAATCTTTCTCCATGTCTAAAATAACAAAATCAATTGGAAATAGAAAATCACCCACTTTAACCAACACATCTGCAAGTACATCATAAGGGTAAGAAATGTATTGATTTGCCAATATGATGGACTTCTGAGTTGGCTTAACTTTGTCACAATTAAAATTCTTCAACATGGAAAGATACATCAAGTAGATACTTACCCCTAAATCAAAAAGAGAAAACATCCAAGACAAGAACAAGTTTACCATTCTTCACTTTGACTTTGACATTTCCCATACGTTCAACATTAAGGTACTTATGATTAGTACATCTGATATTTATCCTCTTTCTGGAGTCAAAATCAGTCAGCCATTGTTTATTTCCAGCTAAGTGATTTGAGCATCCAATGTCCATATACCACTAGTCTATCAAATATGATTCATCAGAATCATAAGCCATCAATAGCACATGCTCATCATTAGAATCACTTCTGGATATGTTTGCTTCTTTTGAGTTCCTTTATTTCTTTGACCAACAATCCTTAGCAAAGTGATCAAACCTATTACTACAG
This sequence comes from Vicia sativa, assembly GCA_021764765.1. Lineage (NCBI taxonomy): Eukaryota > Viridiplantae > Streptophyta > Magnoliopsida > Fabales > Fabaceae > Vicia > Vicia sativa. The sequence continues at coordinate 130,118,720 of CM038796.1, forward strand.
TAGCATTGAACCTTTCTTTTATCAGACTTCTGATTTCCCTTATGATGTTTCTTCTTATTAGAGTTGGAAACTTATGACTTCTGAGGACCACCATGTCTTTTCTTGGATTCGGAACACGACTGATTCTATTCTTTCTTGACAAAAAAAAGCTTTCATAGCCTTCTCTACCTCTCTTTTAGAGGTTCTCTCAGTCAGACACAACTCTTGCGCCTCTATACTACTTTGCAATTCTTCAATTCTCATGGTGCTTAGATTCTTAGAATATTTAATTGCTACAACAATGTAATCAAATCAAGGAGTAAGAGATCTCAATATCTCATCAATAATTACTTGTTCATAAAGAGTTTCTCAATAAGGTTTCTTTCATTTGTCAATAAAACCACTCTAGAGATGTAATTAGGTACCTTTTCAATGTTCTTCAAGTTGAGACTATCATACTACTTATGTAGAGACGAAAACTTCACCTTATTTAGTGATGCATCACTATCGTAGCACTGTGTTAATATGTCCCACATAGCCTTCATCGTTGTTAAATCAACGTTTTTCTAAAACATGTTCACATCCACACACTGATGGATGTAGAACAATACTTTCTGATCTCTCTTCACTTCTTGGCGTGTTTCTCTGTTCCTCCATTGCATCCGCTGCAACTGGAACGCAATCATTGGTAACAAGATAAAGAACGTCACACACATCTAAATCATCCATTGATTTCGATTATTTCTATCAAACACCAAAATATTTGTATTCAATATGGTTTCGCCGTCCATCTTCATTCTTGTGCACTGAAAACTAACTAAGAACTCACCAAACACTCGTGTTTCCTGATACTGCAAAATCAAAAAATGCAATTATATTACGATTCCGATCGTGAATTCAAGAAAAAATGAAAATAATTACACACGTATTACGTATACTCGTGTATCCTTGTGAATCGGACCAGGGCTCTATATACCAATTGTTGAAGCACAAGGTTGAAGATTGAGATGAAGATGAAAGGATATATATATATAATTATAGAGAGAGATATGTTGTAACAAAAATTTTGAGAGAAAAACTCTATTGTGAAAAACTTTTGGAAATTCACATTATAAAAAAGTAGTTACAAACTTGTTTATATACTTACACACGTCTTACGTATACTCGTGTATCCTTGTGAATCGAACCGGAGCTCTATATACCAATTGTTGAAGCACAAGATTGAAGATTGAGATGAAGATGAAAGGATATATATATATATATATATATATATATATATATATATATATATATATATATAGAGAGAGAGAGAGAGAGAGAGAGAGAGAGATGTTGTAACAAAAATTTTGAGAGAAAAACTTTATTGTGAAAAACTCTTGGAAATTCACATTATAAAAAACTAGTTACAAACTTGTTTAAATACACAAACTTAATTGTCACATAGGCACAACTAACAAAACTAAAACAAAACAAACCCTAGAAGTTAAACACAACTTCTGAAACAACAACCTTAGAAACATCTGCTTTTGCGTCAGAACACTGCATCTGAATATGCAACTTCTGAACACAAATTACATCTAACAAAAATTACGTTGGAAATTAATGGACAATTAATTTCCATAGGTGTGTTCAAATATGACAAAGTTAAGGAGGATAAAAGTGTCCTTTAGACAAAGGTAGGAGTTGCTTTTAAATTTTTCTAAGGTTGCTGAAAGTTTGAATTTCGAATTATAAATACACAACACTTCATGAAGTGGTGCATAATGTAACTATAGGCGAACCATTGCAATCTTATGCTGAAAAGGTGTTGTTTCATCAAGAGTTGCAAACTTGTGAAATAACACATGCATGACCTATAAATATATTATTCAGAATTCGAAAATACTACACTCAAAAATCTTACATCCTTTTCGATATTCGAAACACTCTTCCTCACATTTGAGTTCGTCACCAGTCTTATGCAGACTCAATTAAAGACTGAATTATCTTGGGTATTCTTGCGTTCCAACTCTAAGACAATAAAGAGAGTGCTTGAAATACAAAGTGCTTGAAATACTTATAAGGAAAATGATCTCGTTCACGATTTAACCTCGTAAGAACCGAACAAGAATTAACATTATAGATCCGGTATGTTTTTATAATTTCATATAGAAATTAAAACTGTGAAAATTGTACTATCCAAATCAAATGAAACCTAACTATTGCTTTTGAATTTTCAAAAAATAATTAATGACTATAATATTGCTTAATTTCATAGTTTTCATATGATTGAAATCACTTATGTAATGATAAATAGTGCAGTTTTTATATTATGGTTTTGATTTTGAATGATTGGATAATAATTGAGAATCGTGATGATCATATATTAATTAATAATTGAGAATTTTGTACGAATCCATGGATTTCAAACCTTACATGCATTTTCATATGGTTTTCAAACCTTACATGCATGTTTAATAATTGTATATTATTTTGTTATTACATGAAGCGTGAATACTATTAAAATTTGAAAATGTGCGAATAAAATTAATTAAATATAAATTTATATATGTTGCAATAATTATTGTGTTGCGTAATGTACAACGATAATGTAAGATGACTTCTATAATGATACATCTATTCATGATATGGAACACATATTATAGTTAAATAATAAAATTTAATTAATTCCTGATTGTTTTGTTTGATTGTTAATTTGTAACTTCCATAATTTACATTACCACAGTTGCACTAACATATAGTGATTGCAGTAATAGATTTGTTCATATGGAGAAAAGAATATTTTTTATCATATGGAACTTGTATTAAGGTAATATAATGATATTATTTTATATTGTGAAAGATACATAATGAGCATTAAATTCGAAATGTTATCATAATTGAAACAGTGCATTGCTACGTAATGCATAAAAGTGTCATTTAATGTTGAATAATATGTACATGTAATTTTGTGATTTATGTTCTCACAGTAATTAATGATCTAATAAATAGAAAATTATTTAATCATTATTTGTAAATAAGTATGCATTTGTAATACATGATCATTATATGTTTCATACTGCACTTTTGTTTGTATTATGGTAGATTGACAAGGTTTCAATATTTTTAAAAAAGGTGTTGTTTTGTGTTTGAGTGGAATCACATATCGTGTATTCAGCAGGAACTTATAATAAGACACTGCATTGAATTGGCAGTGTTTAATAAATTTGACTAACCATACAGTTATATGAAATAATTTCTACAAACATACTGGACATATGCACAAGGTATGAGCCTCACTCTCTTCATGGGAATTAAGATTATTCTCAGTTCATAATATGCACCAAAATCCTAGTATGGTATAAGTCTCACTCTTTATATTGACAGCCACGAAGATTATCCAGTTGTAGAAGAAATTAAATTATGATTTATTATTTGTGATGTGATTGATTTTCTACTAAAATTATATTCAGGCTATGTATTTAACACTAAAGTGTATAGACTTTTGAATCTTGAGAGTCTAATGTAATTATTGAATTGTAGAATTATTTAAGAATTTTATCATGAAGGATAAAGAATTTGAGATTCATACAAGTTAAAAACTTTGTAAGAAATATTCTCAGCGGATTGTTCAAACATAAAAGAAAAGTTCGTCAATGATTGTTAAAAAAAATAACTTGAACTTATAATAAGTAGAAAGTCTGAAAGACTTAGGATCTAGGACCAAAAAAAATTAATTGTTGACATATTTCTTTTAACATGTAGAAGAAAATAGTGAAAATTTTGTTCGTAAGATTCCTATTATTCTTCAAAGTGGAAGATGATTATAAGATTTACAATGAAGAAGTAACTTCAAGAGACTTCTCTTGGAATGATGTTTTACAAGGCAAAATGAATTTAATAATGTCAAACCACACTTGGGAATTTTTTGATCTACCTAGGATAAAAACCCATTGGATGCAAATGGATGTTTAGAAGGAAGTATCATAGTGATGGTACATTAAACACCTACAAGGGTAGATTAGTAACCAAGAGTTCTAATGTAAAAGGAATGGGTTGATTATTTCGACACATATATGCACTAGTAGCAAATAAAAGAAAATTTTGAGTATTGTTTGCTTTAGTTTATTTGCATGACCTTATAGTTCATCAAATGGATGTCAAAACAACATTCAAAAATGAAGATCTCGATGAGAAGATTTACATGGAGAAACCAAAAGGGTGTGTGCTTCTTGGTAATGAACAAAAGGCGTGCAAGCTTGTCAAATTCGCGTAAGTGTTAAAACAAACGATAAAATAATGACATCAAAAGTTTGATTTCGTTATTGTAAGATTCACCAATAAAAGGGAGACACACAACTTAGGGAAATACTTTTCAATCTTTATCAAAATAAGAATTCAAAGATTTTGTCATCATCAAAATAGGGAGATTGTAATGATTACATCATATATCTAGTTCAGTTTTAATAAAGACAAATATTATCAAAGAAGAAAAGAATCAAAAGTGTCACGTATATCAATGATGAAGTTGATCAAGAAGGTTGAACATAAAAATCCAAGTGAAGATTTAAGAGAAGTGGACATAATTAAGGTACTCATTGCAATTCATACTATATTACTTTAAATTGCGCAGAATTTCATCTCTCACTTCATCTAAAACCTTCTTGCATTATCATACACGAATATCTAAAATCTTTCTTCATCTAATTCTTGTGACAAATTTTTGTACACAAAGTTATGTAAGAATATTGTGATATTCTTTTCTCCATGTTTATTATATGTTGATCATTATCAAAAATATGAATGGAACTTTAGAAACAAAGAGGTTTCTAGATTCGACATTCAAGATGAAAAGATCTTGAAATAGAGGGGGTTAAAAACATAGTTAAACAAACTATATTGAGAAAACTATAGTCAAACACACTTTATTGAGAAAGTTCTTGATAAGTCCAAACTGTCACGTTTCAAGAAAGTGAATATTCAATTTGATCTTAGTGTCAAAATAATGATGGAAGAGTTGTGGCTATATTAGAATACGCAAGTGCAATTGGTTTCTAATGTAACATACCAGACTTGACATAGAATTTGCAGCTAGTAAATGAGTACGTTTACTAGCAACTGAAATAGTGAGCATTGGAAGGCCATAATGAGAATTTTGGTTACCTTTTGAAAACAAATCTTGGCGTCCATTATGGTAGGTTTCATGTCATACTAAAAGGATATATTGATATGAGATGAATATCGAGTATTGTAGATAATAAATCTACAAATGGATGAAAAATTACACAAGCTAAGGTGTAATTTCTTGGAAGAGCAATAAATAATCATGTATTAATATTTTGACCATGGAATCAGATTTTGTGGCTCTTGTTTCCGTTGGTCAAGAAACTTAATGGTTAAGGGCCCTTACGTTGGAAGTTCCATTGACAAAAGACAATATTTCAAAAGTGTTGATATATTGCGATAGTCAAACTAATTTAGTTAGTGCATTCAACAAAGTGTATAATGGAATGTTTAGGAACCGAGGCCTTAGACATTCTTTGATGAGAAAATTGATTAAAGATGTAATCATTTCACTAAAATATGTACAATCGATCTATAATTTGGCTGATTCAGTTACTAAGCCACTGGCCAGAGACTTAGTAAACATAACCTCGAAAGGTATGGGGTTGAAACTCCTTGAGTAAGAGTTCCGACAACGGCGACAACCCAATCTTACGTTAACAGAACATTAACCTCAAGATTCAATGGGTAACAACAAGTCGTTGATTTGGATAATTGTCGAACATTTCGTGATAATGTTGACCTTAAAATGAGGGTTGAGTTTGATTTTAAAATTCTTAATGAAGTTCATAACCGAGAAAAAGTATCTCATGGAAAAGGATACAACATGAACTTCACCTATGTGAATATTGAGATGGTGCCGTCTCAAAGTGAGAGTTGGACTTTCTCCCATGAAAAATTCATGAAACATGATAGCATATGGCCATAAATAAGTGCTAAGCGAGATATGTAAAGGAAGAACCTTTAAAGAGTGTGTGTCAGGTAACGCTGGTCTAATCATATGGATTAATGGTTTAAAAGCATTGTTACCTAATATTCCGATTAAACTTTGTGTTATCCTCACTAAGGTTAAGTTTAAAATCAAAAGATACCTAACTGTATTAACACTCTTTATATCTCATTTTCCGAAATTATACTTGGTATTATTAGAACTAGTGGGAGATTGTTGGAAATTAATGGACAATTAATTCTTATAGGTGTGTTCAAATATGACAAAGTTAAGGAGGATAAAAGTGTCTTGTAGACAAAGGTAGGAGTTGCTTTTAAATTTGTCTAAGGCTGCTGAAAGTTTGAATTTCGAATTCAAAATAACAACACTTCATGAAGTGGTGCATAATATAACTATAGGCGAACTATTACAATCTTATGCTGAAAAGGTGTTGTTTCATCACGAGTTGCAAACTTGTGAAACAACACATGCATGACCTATAAACACATTATTCAGAATTCGAAAATACTACACTAAAAAATCTTACATCCTCTTCGATATTTCAAACACTCTTCCTTACATTCGAGTTCTTCACCAGTCTTGTGCATACTAGATTCAAAGGTTGAATTATCATGGATATTTTTGCATTTCAACTTTAAGACAATGAAGAGAGTACTTGAAATACTTATAAACAAAATGATTTCGTTCACGATTTAGCCTCGAACTATTTGGTCGATATTAACTTTCTAACATGATCATCTTCATCAATTGAGTCATAGCTTCTTCTCACATAGATGATTTCTCTTGCGATGGGTTTTTAGAAACTTGAGGAAGTCATTTGATTTGTATTCAAACTTTAGTTACTCCAGATGAAACTGTGGTGATCCTTTCAACCTGCATTATAAATTTATATTATAAATTTTTTGTTTAAATTTAAACTTATGGTAGATTAATCGATGAGCTTGTATTTAGTATTTTACTTGGTAATTTGGTTGTTTCTATCACGATATTTTGGTGAGATTATCTTCGACTTCAATAATGCGTGTTCTTTTTATTCTAAGCATACTTGTGCTTAAATGGTTTTACTATAATCTTTTTAACTTCTTCAAAAGAAAGTATTTTATTATTACTCAAGATCATCACTAGCTGGAATGCATGTAACGTATCTCTCATTCGAAAAGTCTAATCCGCTCTGTACTTTTAAAATTCTATCATGAAAATGTGCGGAAATTTTATTTTGAATTTGTTTTGTGTGGTCGAATTATCTTGCATTTATTTGGCATATATATGTTTGGTATACAATATTTAATATTTTCCCATTCTCTGTTGACAGTGTATCTTGTCTTGCATATCAATGAACAAATGTCCATAACATTAAACTCACAACATTTATTTTGCAGTATACACCGTCAGGACCATTTCAGTCCAAGTCCAAGTTTAACACTTTCAAAGAAATTTCATAGGCGACATCCAATAAGATATTGTTCATAATAAATTATTAATTTATATTAAATATATAAACAAATATATTTTGACTAAAAATATAAATATTATACTACTATATTTTTATGTCTTTATTATCACACACTATATATATGCCATCAATACGAAAATTGATATGAGGATGGGCTTATCATTGAAGCATAAGAGTAGAAGCAATTATTAGTGGAACATTTATTAATACTTAAAAAGTGCATGAAATGCATGCAGGAATGAATTTAATTTCTTGCTATTTCTTTTATGCTTTCACATTTGCTTTTGGAAGTTAGTAAACAAACAAGCTGGATCAAGTGGAAAATTTTGAATTTTAATTAATGCAACTGTATAAGTTAGATAGTATTGGTGTATTGATCTTATTGGTGGTTCAAATTTTTACAGGAGCATGGTTTGGTTTAATATGGTCAATGGTTTAGATTGAATTGGCAATTTTTTGGTAAGAAGTGTATTAATGTTTCTCTTGGCTCAACTGACCTAGGGTTAACACCCCTCAAGGGCGACACGTCTTTGGGATGACAGGTTGGAAGGGAGAAATTTCGAAGTTGATATAGCTTATGGTCATGGTATTCTTGTCCAATACGAAACTAAGACATCATTAAGGACAAACTAATCCTTTGATTTTAGAGTTTTTTCTTGATAGCAAAGAAAAATACTTTAGATTAGTCTAGAATTTGAAAGGTTGGGTCAATGGAAAAAGAATCGTTTTCATTGTTAGGTTGAATATTTTGTTTTAGATTCAAATTTGAGATCTTGTATGATTAAATTTTTGGTAATTACTATTATTTCATATAATTTAAAAATTAGAATATACGTTTAATGTCTAATTTTGTTGATTTATGATGTTAGTTCTCTTATTTCTCTTATTTACAAATTCTAAATAAGAGAAATATGTACCTGTTTTGGGATGAGTGAAAGTAAAATATGTCCGAGGATAAAAAATTGTTGGTACAACATGTACTGTTTGTTAGAAAAGTGGAGAATAAGTGTGTGGAATCGTTATATAAAAAAAAATAGTCTCTTGATAGAACTATGCAGTAAATAGAATATAGCCTCCAAGAAAAAAATTAACGCTAAAATATAAAATATCAATCCTTATACAATTCATCATATGATTGGGAAAAAAAAAAGTAAATTAGATAGGGCCTCGTATAGAAGTCGTCGGCCAAATGTGTGGAAACGGTTGACGATTGTTGATAATGTGGTTTACAGATGAATTCTGAATGTCTCTACAGTGTAAAACTGAAGGGTTTTTATAGAAGAAAATTAGACCAAAAATTAAATGAGATTAATATATTTTTGGTAATATTTTTGGAAATTGAAATATGATTCAAGTCTTGGTGAACAAGATTATGAATCTGGAAGAGGATGTGACCAGGTGCAAGATTTGATATTGAGAAAAATTGATTTGAAAATATTTTATTTAATTTTTAGGATTTTTGACTATTTTCTAATTAAAAATTAAAAAAGTGAAAAAAAAACTATTTTTTAATATTTATTAATTAAAAAAATACGAAAATAATAATTTAATAATAAAAATATGATTTTTATGATTTTAAAAATAATTAAAATAGAAATAGTTAGTAACAAATAAATAGAAAAATATCCAAAATGCACCAAGTGAGATTCAAACTCGTGACCTTACCAATTGTGCTATGCCATTTCATTCAGGATAAAAAGGCAATTGAAAACATATAAAAGGTGAGCATGTATTTGCTATTTAAAAATTACAAATAATTTAAAATAAATTATTATATATTTTTAAATGAGCAAAAAAAATTATTGTTAAAATGTTAATAAAATTGAACCAAGGAATTTTGTAAAAACCAATATTTGAAAGAATTTTTTATTGTAGAAATAAAGGGCGGCCAAATTTGGGGTATGACAATCTCAATTCGTAGAGCCTGTAGTAACTATTGTTTCTGCTCGCTTTTCCTGTATTTGTGAACAGATATTTATTGTCAAATGCATATAATCATTCAAAGTAATCATTGAACTTTATTCAAACAAAACAGATAAAAGTAAAAAGTTTGAAACTGGAAAAGGGGAATTGTATTAATTTTGAGAAGGGGCCTATAGACAGGCTGTTCGTATACAGAGAGACAAATATTCTAGTAAGAGGAAATTGTCAGAAACATTTGGAAAATAGTAAAATCTATTTGGAAACAATCTCGTCGAGTTTCAACTCTGCTATTGCTCATATATTTTTGACTATCTCATCTCCTTGCTGCCAGAAAAAGGTGATTGAACTGATCTACGCTATTTGAAGTTGATATTAGTGTAGTCTGTAAATAGATGATCTCGTCGAGACATAGTCGTACGCTTTAATCCCTAACTTTTGCCTAGACCTCTCTTTCGGGTTTTAAGTCTATCGGGATACCCTTTTTTGCCTAAGCCGCCTTTGCAGGTTTTTGACTTGCCGGGTGTACATTTTTTTATATATGTCCCTAATTTTTGCCCGAACCCTTTTGGTTCGCCAGGACACCCTTATTTTTTCCTAGGCCAGTCAACCTAGCAGGTCTCGTTTATGCGTAGTATTTTTTGACTATGTCTGCGTTCACATGACGCGGGGAGTCTTCTCCCTCTATAGTGTTTAGTATCACGGCTCTGCCGCAAAATATTGTCTTGACTATAAATGGTCCCTCATAGGTGGGAGTCTATTTGCCCCTGGGATCACCTTATGGTAGAATTATGTGCTTGACTATTAGATCGCCAACTTGGTATACTCGGTGCTTGACTTTCTTATTGAAGGCTTTGTTCATACGTTTTTGATATATTTGTCCATGACAGATGGCTACGAGTCGCTTCTCATCGATCAAGTTGATCTGGTCAAGCCAAGTCTAGAACCATTCGTCTTCATCTAACTCTGCGTCCTTCATTACTCTGAGTGAGGGTATCTGAACCTTGATAGGTAGAACTTCTTCCATACCATATACGAGAGAAAAAGGTGTTGCCCCTGTAGATGTTCGTACTGAAGTGCGATAACCGTGGAGAGAAAATGACAACATCTCATGCCAATCTTTATATGCAACTGTCATATTATGTATGATCTCCTTGAGATTCTTGTTGGTGGCTTCCATTGTTCCATTCATCTTTGGCCGATATGTAGAAGAGTTGTGATGCTTTATCTTGAAATGCGTGTAGAGTTCGGTGATCATCTTGTTGTTGAGATTAGTGTCATTGTAGGTGATAATCCTTTCGGGGACTCCGTACCGATAAATAAGATTATGCTCGATGAATCGAGCCACGACATTCTTGATAATAGATGCGAACAAGGCTTCTTCTACCCATTTGGTAAATTAATCGATAGCGACGAGGATGAAACGGTGTCCATTAGAAGCGGTAGGTTTGATTTCTCCAATCATATCAATGCCCCACATTACGAAAGGCCACGGGGCGGTCAAAACATTCAATGGAACTGGAGGTACATGCACTTTGTCTGCGTATATCTGGCATTTGTGACAAGATCGAGAATAGCGATAAGAATCAGCTTACATAGTGGACCAATAGTAACCTGCTCTCAGAATCTTCTTATCCATTGTATGTCCACTAGAATGAGTACCAAATGCGCCTTCATGTAACTCTTCCATAATTCGTCGGACTCTCTTATGATCTACACATCGGAGTAAGGCCAAGTCATGATTGCGTTTGTATAAGACACCGTTACTGAGAAAGAACTTGGCGGCGAACCTCCTTAGAAAATTCTTATCATTGACAAATGCCCCTTCAGGGTATTCTTGAGTCTCGAGATACCTCTTCACTTCGTAGAACCAAGGTTTCTCCTCTACTCCATCCGTATCAAGTTCACAATAATATGTTGGTTCGTCTAATCTTTCAATAGTAATCTGAGGAGCTTCGTTTTCCCATCTGACTTTGAACATAGATGACATGGTAGCTAACGCGTCTGCCAACTGATTCTCTTCTCGTGGGATGTGTTCGAAAGTGATTTCTTCGAAGTAGGGGATCATATTCAACACATGTTCTCGGTATGGAATGATATTCGGTTGCTTTGTGTCCCATTCGCCCTTAATCTGACTAATCACCAAAGCTGAGTCTCCATATACTTGCAAGAATTTTATCCTCAAGTCAATAGTAGCTTTGATACCCATGTGTAATACGGTGAACTGACTTTGTAGGATTTTTGTATCCAAATGTGCGGATATCAAGAGTCGCCACCGACTTTTATTTTTATCCAATTAAGGGAAGGTAAAAGTAACAGAAAAAGACCTTCGTTAGATTCTGAGTTCGGGAGAATGGTTATGAAAAGGGAAGGTATTAGCACCCCTTTCCATCCGTAGTTATCTACGGGCTCTTAGTTGCTCTAGATCACTTTTAAAAAATTGCTTTATGTGTGTTTGACAAAGATGTTTTAGAAAAGTCATTTCGCTTTGACTTTGTAATGACTCATGTAGGAGTGTATACAAAGTGTTCGGAAATGTTTTGTTTTTTGAAAATAATTTGAGCTTTGAAAAAGAGTGTGTGGTGTGAAAAGCATTTGATAGAGCGAGCAACTAGGAGACTTATTACCCACTCAGAATTTGGTCGTTTTCGTACTTCTACATTCCTTTAGAATATCGCTAGCCATACCATTAGTTAGTAGGTAGCTCCATTCGTAGGATGTAAGCGGGACATTCGAAGGGACATCGGATGGTCATAGAAGGCAACTTGTAGGAAGTATCCTAGCATATTCGAAGGGACTATCATCATTTTTCGTAGGCGACAATCGAGGGTCAAGATCATGTATTCGGAGGCGACATCGTGGGTCTTATGATCTTTGTATCGAAGGGACTATGATGATTTGTTTGTAGGCAACGGTGCTAGGACACCTCTACGTTCGAGGGACATGACCATTTTTGAATTCGTAAGGCAACGAGAGCGAATTACCCTAAGGGGTGCATGTGTGAAGAAGTGTGTTGATTTCAGAATATGTTATCTTGAAGTTAGTGAGCTATATTCGTTATTAGTCTTGCCATACACGCCTAATTACTAGCAATTGATAAGGGTGCGGAAAGTAAAAATGCGGAATGTAAAAGCGAAAATGTAAATGTCCTACGCTATTACAAGGCTTTGGGGCAGATACATAATTTAAAATGCGGAAAATAAAGTCCTAAATTAAACTATTACAACCCATGAGCAATTACATTATTGGAAAAATAGAATGATAAAATGATAAAGAGAAAATCGTCAATCGGATCAACTGTATAAAAAGAAGAAATCGGAAATGCAATATGAATCGAACAAGAGAAAAATGTTAGAAAAATGCAAGTTTTAATATGGGAAAATTACTACATGCGGGAAATAAGATAAATAAGCTAAAATAATTTTTTGGAATTTTTTAGATGCATTTTGGTAATTAAAAACTAATTTACAATGATTTAAATGCTAAAATAAAAATAAAAATAAATATGCATGCAAAAAGATATTTTTTAATTTATAAAATTAAATAAAGATTTTTATGATAATAATGCAAAAAGAATAAAATATTTTGGTAATTTTTTAATGCAGAATAAAAATTGTGAAAAGAAATTAAAATGAATGGAAAATATTAAAATATATTGAAAAACATGAAAATATGCAAAAGTTGAGAAAAGAAGCAAAACTGGTGCCCATAGGGATCGAACTCAGGACATGGGAGAGTATCCAGGAATAGTGAGCGCTTAACCAACGAGCCACGTATGCTTGTGTTTTGAAACGGGCGAATGGAAAATAACACGCGTCGCTTTCCCATTGCCACGATCTCGCCATCCATCATCTTCTTCGTTTTGAATTTTCAAATTCTGCGTCGGCCATGGCTCGACGCTAAGTCCCCGCAAATGTCAAAATGCATACATAATATAAATAAAATCCAAGGCCATGGTTCGATTCCTTGAAGCATTCCGAATTCAATGGTATAGGTCCTGTTGGCCAATTTTTCCTATTAACGAAAACCCTAATTCGTTCACAGAAAACCTAACAATGGCAATACGAGTTCTAAGCCATGGAAACTCAATCAAATAACCCAGATCGCTTGCAATCTTCCTACTAATCACAAAAACAACAACCAAATGTGTTAATAATGCATGAAAATTGAAAATCGATTTTGGAAAAAAGATGAACAAACCGAAATCGTATTTTCTGATTCTGGATGTTTTTTTGCAATGTAAGTATCTGGAATCACTCCTGGGGTATCAAGGAATGTGTTTGACACCTTAGAATTGATTGAAAACGGCTGGAATAAGGATTGCTATTTGCTTCAAGAACTCGATTTTTTCAGTTTGAGAATAGGGTTTCTGAGCCAATTTTTTCGTCCCTTTGCAATTGGTATGCATCAAATATATATGCTGGATGGATTTGGGATTGATTTGGGAAAGAATTGATCAATATTCAATGGAAATCAATTTTGATTTTTGTCCAAAATCAAATTTTCAAAATTTGATTAATTCTCAATCCAATCTTGCCAAATTTGATTTAATTTCGAAAATTGCTGGCATTGGTGAGTTACTTGAGTCCCAAGAAAAGCATAAAATCAATCTTTCAATTAATTTTGATTTTATAATTTATTTTAAAATTTAATTTGTATTTAAATGAATAAATTCAAAATTAAATAGAAAAATAAATCAAAAATTCATGGCATTGGGCTTGGATATTCCTAATTGTATGAGGAATAAGTTAGGATGAAGAAAAAGTAGGCCCATTTGCAAAAGATTTGATTTTTTGAAGTATCTCTCTTTGTGCATTCTTTCAAAATTGCCCAACTTGTGAATGGTTCATCTTGCTCAATTTTCCACATTTTTGAGTGTTCTTGGACTTTTTGGAAAGCTCTAAGAGTCCTCTAAACAATGTTTTTGGTCTCATCTCAATTGGAGTTACCATGCTCAATATATCTTCAAAACAAAAGTTGACTTTTGTTGACTTTGAAAATGACTGTAATGTTTTGAGCTATACCTCTCAATTGAAGCATTTTTGGACATTCTTGTGAGACATGAAGTTGTAGAGAATTGAATTTCCTTCAAAACAAGAGGTGGTGGAAAATTTCGAGAAAGTATGAGAAAGTTATGATCACCAAAGTTCATTGACTTTTCACCTAGAAACCCTAATTTAGAAAGTTTGACTTTTGAGCAAATCTTGAGTTTTCTTGATGAATCATGATCAACCCTTGATCAAATGATGAATGTAACTTCAAAATGAGGATGTTGACCAAAAATTATGAAGTTTGACTGTATGTTGACCACAGTTGACTTTTTGTCCAATACAACTGATTTTCAACCATCTGAGCAATTGTCTGAGGAAGCTTGACTTGTGAAGCTTGAAACTTGACATGGAGAATCTTTGAAGCATATGAGGAGGCATGAAGACCATTGGAGATGTTGGGAATCCATCTTGACTTGAGAGATACCAAACCCTAGTTTGGGTTGATTGTCTAGGAGAGAGTTTGTCTGATCAACTCTTGAGGAATCCTTGAGTAAGGGTGTATGAAATCTCTTGAATAGATGGAGGGAAAATTTTGGGGTATGACAGCTGCCCCTGCTCAATCTTCTTGTACCGGAGGGTTAGATTGACATGCTTGTCTTTCGGGACCTGGAGGTAGAAGATGATTGAACACTCGAGTACACCTGAAAATTTGCACTCGCTGTTGGTGGATGATGCGGGAATGGGCTTACAGATGCCATTTGGAGAAGTTGGAGACTTCGCTGGCTAGACTCGAGGTTGTTAATAGGAGAGCTGACGGAGATGGGCTTAAGATGCCATCTGGAAAGGTCGATGCTAGGGAGTGAGTCGTATGTTAGACTCTGTAGATGTTTCTGGAAGGAGAGGAGATGGGCTTAAGATGCCATCCGGAGGGAGTCGTACGTTAGACTTCGTGTTCATTTTGAATGAAGTTATTGGTCTGTATTGATTTTTAACCATATATGCAGCATTCTGAAAGTGAAGAAATGTTGACAAGTAGTCGGAGATGGGCTGAAGATGCCATCCAAGGCAACTGAGTCGTACGCTAGACTCTGTAGTTCTTTGTTGATAATAAGGAATCGAATAAATCTTCGTCTGATTACTCGAGGAGATTAGTTGGCAAAAATGTGGATAGCTTCCCTGTTGTGCATCGGGTGTTGATCCATTGCCTGTTATCGGAGGATAACCAGAGGTGGTCTTTCGGATAGTTTTCCCGTCGGTTCGGGGCTTAATCTGACCATCGTCGGAGGACAACCAAAGGGGTCTTTCGATAGTTTTCCGTCGGTTGGGGCTTAATCTGGACCATTTAGTCAAGGATCATTACTGTTTTGGAGAAAACAAGAGGAACTTTGATAGAATATTGGTTAGTTTTATGCAAAGTATGATGCATGATAGTGTATATGAATGACATATGCATAAATTATGACTTTATGAGTAATGTATGAATGTTGATGTTGTGATATTTCAAAACATATCCATCTTGAAGAAGATGCGGATGTTCTGTTTGAAGATTTCTGACTCCTGCTTGGGGAATTGAGTAGGTGAGATCCCCGCTTTTGAAGGAGAAGAAAGATATCCTGGATTCCTCCGATGCACTATCTGACCAAGTCTTGGGCCCAGATATTGTTGAGGAAGGTTGAGATTGAGAAACTCGTTGTTGGAGATCTCATGGACCCTGCTGAGGAGAGTCTGGGAGGCGATCTATTGGGGATTCCGAGGGTAGATCTCGCTGGAGAATATTTGATGGTTGCTGAGAGACCGGGTTAGAAGAGTCTGGAGCCCGTTGTAATCTCCGGCTGGGGAATAAAAGGTGTATGTTTCCTCCGATGCACTATCTGACCAAGTCTTGTGTCTGGATACCGCTGCTGGGGAGAAGGGGGAGGATTGAGAAATATCCGCTGGGGATGAATATCTTGACTGGGGATGAGGTGTTACTGCTTGGAGACTGACGTATACTCCGCTGGGGAAGGCGTGTTGTGAGTGACACCTTCGTGGGGATCATGCTCTGTGGGGGAACTGTATTGGTGACTTTCGTCGTCGTCCCAACTCCTGGAGTCCTGTAGTAAGTATTTTTGCATATTCACTTTTCGTATGTTTGCGATTAGGTTTTTATTGTCAAATGCATATAATCATTCAAAGCGGACGCTGGACTTATTGCAAACGACAACAGTGAAAATTGTAAAGAACTCGCATTTATTTGCAATGTGGCGTATGGCCAAGTAGTTTGTACACAAGAAAGGTAAAAAGCTATGCGGAAACAGGTGATAGTAGTCTGGAAGCAGGTGATCTGGAAGAGACATAGTCGTACGCTTAAATCCCTAACTTTTGCCTAGACCGCCCTTTCGGGTTTTCATCTAGGATACCTTTTTGCCCAAGCCGCCTTTTCAGGTTTTCGACTTGCCGGGTGTACATGTTTTGTATATATCCTTAACTTTTGCCCGAACCTTTTTGGTTCGCCAGGATGCCCTTATTTTTGCCTAGGCAGTCGACCTAGCGGGTCTCTTTTATGCGTAGTATTTTTTGACTATGTCTGCGTTCACAGGGTGTGGGAAGTCTTCGCCATCCATGGTGCTAAGTGTCATAGCTCACGGAAAATCATCTTGACTACAAATGGTCCCTCGTAGGTGGGAGTCAATTTGCCCCTGGGATCACCTTGTGGAAGAATGATGCGCTTGACTACTAGGTCACCGACTTGGTAGACTCGGTGCTTGACCTTCTTGTTAAATGCTCTGATCATTCGTTTCTGATAAATCTGTCCATGGCGATGGATGCGAGTCGTTTCTCATCGATCAAGTTAATCTGGTCAAGGCGAGTCTGAACCCAATCGTCTTCACCTAACTCTGCGTCTTGGAGGACTCTGGTTGAGGATATCTGAACCTCGATGGGTAAGACGGCTTCCATACGGTATACGAGAGAGAAGGGGGTTGCCCCTGTGGATGTTCGTGCTGTAGTGCGATAACCATGAAGAGCAAATGGTAACATCTCATGCCAATCTTTGTAAGTCACTATCATCTTCTGTATGATCTTCTTAATGTTCTTGTTGGCGGCTTCCACTGCACCGTTCATTTTAGGCCGATATGGAGAAGAATTGTGATGCTTGATCTTGAACTGCGTGCAGAGTTCGGTGATCATTTTATTGTTGAGATTGAAGCCGTTATCTATGATAATCCTTTCGGGGGTGCCATACCGACAGATAAGATTATGCTTGATGAGTCGAGCCACAACATTCTTGGTAACAGATGCGAACGAGGCTGCTTCTACCCACTTGGTAAAGTAATCTATTGCCACAAGGATGAAACGATGTCCATTGGAAGCCGTGGGCTTGATTTCTCCAATCATGTCAATGCCCCACATTGCAAAAGGCCAAGGAGAAGTTAAAACATTCAGTCGGAGGTACGTGTACTTTGTCGGCATCGGCATTTGTGACAAGATCGAGTAGCGATGACAATCGCTTCCATGGTGGACCAATAGTAACTTTGTTCTCAAAATCTTCTTAGCCATGGTGTGTCCACTGGAGTGAGTACCAAATGCCCCTTAACTCTTCCATGATACGTATTCTTTTTCGGTCTACACAGCGGAGTAAGCACAAGTCGTGGTTGCGCTTGTATAAGATGTCGTTGCTGAGAAAGAACTTGGATGCGAATCTTCTCATGAACTTCCTATCATTAACAGATGCCCCTGCGGGATATTCCTGAGTCTCAAGATACCTCTTCACGTCATAGTACCAGGGTTTCTCTTCTGCGTCGAGCTCACAACAATATGCTGGTTCGTCAAACTTCTCAATGATGATCCGGGGAGCCTCGTTGTCCCACCTAACCTTGAACATAGACGACATAGTAGCCAATGCGTCTGCCAACTGATTCTCTTCTCGCGGAATATGATCAAAAGTAATCTCTTCGAAGTAGGGGATCAAACTCAGAACATGCTCTCGATACGGAATGAGATTCGGATGTTTCGTATCCCACTCGCCTTTTATCTGACTGATCACTAAAGCTGAGTTTCCATACACTTGTAAGAACTTGATTCTTAAGTCAATAGCAGCTTTGATACCCATGATGCACGCTTCATATTCAGCCATGTTGTTAGTGCAACTGAAACATAATCTGGGTGAAAGGAGTATGTCCTGTAGGGATGTAATGATGGCGCCAATGCCATTGCCAAGTGCGTTTGAGGCTCCATCAAAGACCATGGTCCATCGGGATCCTTGTTCGTGTCCTTCGTCTGGGCACGGCTCTTCGTAATCTGTAACTAGTAAAACATCTTCATCTGAAATTGACGCATAGATAGTCATCCACGGCTTGATGAGCCAAATGATCGCTACTACACTTCCTTTGATCGCTTTAGAAGTGTCTTGGATGTCATATTCGGTCAAGATCATTTTCCATCTTGCTATTCTTCCGAGAGAGATGGTTTCTCAAAGATGTATTTTATCGGATCCATCTTGAAATCAACAAGGTAGTGTGAGTCAACATATCTGTCTTAGTCGGAGCAGCCAAGCCAAAGTGTTGCAAGTTTTCTCAAGTGAGTATCTTGTTTCACGGTCGGTAAACTTTTGCTAAGGTAGTATATTGCATGCTCTTTTCGACTGGACTCGTCATGTTGCCCCAACACACATTGAGTTCTCTAACACATCAAGTACATGATAAGAGGTCTTCCTTCGGGGCGGCATCGGGATAGGAGGATTCGTAGGTACTCCTTGATTTTGTCAAAAGCGATCCGCAATCGTCATTCCATTCCACTACTTGATCTTTCTTTAATAACTTGAAGATTGGCTCACAAGTAGCAGTTAGATGTGCAATGAATCTGGCAATGTAGTTCAATCGGCCCAAGAAACCTCTGACTTCCTTCTCGGTGCGGGGAGCGGCATCTCTTGAATAGCTTTAACCTTGGCGGGTCAACCTCAATACCTTTTCCACTGACAACAAACCCTAGGAGTTTTCCGGATCTGACTCCAAAGGTGCACTTGTTAGGATTAAGTCTCAATCTGTACTTCTTCAATCTGTCAAACAATTTCTGTAGATGATCAAGATGTTCTTCTGTGATCGAGCTATCATGTCGTCGACGTAGACCTCTATCTCGTGATGAATCATGTCATGGAATAGTGTCACCATAGCACGCTGATAAGTGGCGCCTGCGTTCTTCAGTCCGAACGGCATAACCTTGTAATAGAAAGTGCCCCACTGTGTAACAAAAGTAGTCTTTTCCATGTCTTCGGGAGCCATTTTGATCTGATTGTAACCGGAGAAACCATCCATGAAGGAGAAAACCTTATGCTGAGCGGTGTTGTCAACCAGAACATCAATATGAGGAAGTGGGAAATCGTCTTTCGGACTCACTTTATTCAGATCTCTGTAATCCACACACATTCGCACCTTACCATCCTTCTTGGGCACGGGCACCACATTTGCAACCCACTGTGGATAAGAAGTAACAACTAAGAAACCTGCATTGAACTGCTTCATAACTTCGGCTTTGATTTTCTCTGACATCTCAGGACGCATGCGACGAACCTTCTGTTTCACTGGGAGAAAACCTTCTTTTGTCGGCAGTCGGTGTACCACAATATCAATGTCCAAACCAGGCATGTCTTCGTATGACCAAGCAAAAACCTCAATGTAGTCTCGTAGCATCCGAATCAACCTTTCTTGAACACTGTTCTCAAGACCCGCTCCTACCTTGATCTCTTTTCTGTCTTCGTCAGTACCCAAATTCACAACCTCAACTTGCTCTTCGTGTGGCTCTGTATAACTCGCTCTTCTTGCTGTAATCGGCAAGTTCTCCTGGCACTTCACAATCTTCCTCACTTTCGTCTTCGGCTTGGTAGATCGGATTATCGAAGTCATATTTAGCACTAGCATAGCTGTTATTAACGAGATTCGGAGTGATTCTGCAGTGTATCACGTGGGTGTGTGTAAGAAACACATAGCTTTTGAAGGGTGATAAAGTAAAAGAAAGAAAACAAACAATTGAATGCAAAAGTCCAACGAATTTATTGAATGAAAATACACAAACGACAGATAATAACCCTCGCAAACGAGCCATGATGCCCCGGGCAAGGCACTAGGCTTTCAAAGTTTATTGTTCAAAACATAAAGAAATACGAAAAGCAAAACAAAACATGAGCAATTACTCCTGACTAAAGGAGATTGGTATGACGTCTTCAGTCTTCCAATTGCTGAGCCCATGATCTAGAGTTGGAAAGATCCACTTGCTGATGTCGAAGTCGTTGTCTTCGTCTTCTATAGCATGGATTCCACTCTGGCTGATGCGGAAAGGAGGTTGGCCGGCACGTTCGCGGCGTATCATCTTCTGACCCTTGATGGTGAAGCCTAAACCAGTCTTGTCAAATTTGAAAGGAAGATCAGGGAGCTGACCCCAAATAGTACTCTTTCCTTCAACGACTTGAGCATCTTTCAATGAGGCCATCTTAGGCGGAACTTTAGCATCTTCAGGAGTGACTGGAGAATCAACAGGTATGACTCTGGGAATTGTTTCAAAAGCTTGACAGGGAGTCTCGAAGAATTCACCCTCCATCTCGAGATAGCGGAATGACTGTAGATGACTGACCATGTATTCTTCTTCACCACATACTGTAACAACCTTCCCTTTTGCCGGGTATTTCAGTTTCTGATGTAAGGTAGAGGTAACAGCGCCTGCCCCATGTATCCAAGGGCGTCCAAGTAGGCAAGAGTAGGCCGGCCGAATGTCCATGACAAAGAATGTGGAGTCAAAAGTCTGGGAACCGACTTTGACAGGCAGAGTGAGCTCTCCAAGTACTGTTCGCTTAGAACCATCAAAAGCTCTCACGATTATGTCACTGGGTCTCAGAACCAACCCTTCGACATCAAGTCGATCAAAAGTAGTCTTCGGTAGGATATTCAAAGTAGAACCGGTATCCACCAAGACATGAGACAGTGTAACGCCCTTGCATTCAACAGAGACGTGCAAGGCTTTGTTGTGTTTCTTTCCGGCAGGAGTCAAATCAGCATCAGAGAAGCCCAGGCCGTTGTTGGCAGCCAGGCTAGAAATACAAACTTCGAACTGGTCAGTGGTAGTGTCTTGCGGTACATGAGCATTCTTCAAAAACTTTACCAAGGCATTAGCATGAGCCTCGGAGCACAAGAGCAAAGCGAGCATGGATATCTTGGACGGAGTCTGTCCTAACTGCTCCACAACATTGTAATCACTCTTCTTGATGATATTTAGAATTTCCTCCATTTCTTGTTTGGAGGTGTCTTCAGTAACTTCCTTTGGTACTTCTGGTTGAGCAGGATGAGTCATTGGTTCTTTCCCTCTAGCTGGGGATATTGGTGGAGTAGACGAAATGCGAGCTGGAGTCGCAGTGTCTTTTGGAGGAGAGATCTCTGGAGAGAATACCCTTCCGGTTCTGGTCACCTTACTAGATCCGGTGATGTTGTCGATGTCAGGAATAGAAACTTCAGCAGTAAGATCTTCAATAGTCAGAGGGTCTTGCTTGATGCCATGATAGTAACCATCAGCTCCATAATTCCAAGGGATAGCCTTGTCAGAGGAATATGGAACTGGTCTTGGAGAAGTGATGATGAGAGGTGCCACTCTAGGCACAGGATCAGCAGAGGAAATCCTTATAGTGTTAACATCAGCATAGTCTTCTGGGAAATCGTCACCCCATCCGGTCGCCTTAACATCTTCAATAGGAATCTTGTAACTATCAGGGACAGTGTACTTCACCATGTAATCATATTTTCCACTTGGCTGCCCCAAGGTATCCCACACAGGTGGTGTGGCTTCATTCATATCTTCGATCTTCAGCTTAGACATATCTTCACACAGCTTCTGCACAGGCGGTTTCAGAAATAGTATCTCACGGTTATCCATCATGCACTGAACACGTCTTCTCAACCAAGCACATCCATCAGGTGCAGATGGGAACCAACGACAATCCTCTGGGCATCCTGGATTGACACCGGCCTGCAGTAAGTTCCTCTTAACAGTCATCAGAGGGATGGTCAAGTCATCTATGTTGAAAATATAAGTGTCGCACCAACAAAGATTGGAACTCTTGTCATGATTAGGCATAGGCGCGTTGATCACATTCGAGTCTCAACAGGATCAAACTCAATCGCTTAGATTCAATCATATCTTGAATTTTGTTCTTCGAGCCCAACAATTGTCGATGTCGTGCTGGCTGTTGGAATGAGCACACTTAGCATTAGGATTGTACTGGAGAGGAAGTGTTGACATTCGAGGAGGATCCCTCAAGGTTATCACTCTGCGTTTAACATGTGTTGCAAGGCTTGCGACAAAGGCATGTTGATCTTTGGCCTTCGTGGCGTTACGCTCGCGTTGTCTCACGAGGTTGTCCGACGTAGGATTGGAGATCACAACTGCCCACGATTGAGCACGGTCGGTCTTGGCTCGGCTTTTCGACCATACACAGATTAGCTTCTTTCTTACCACCAAAGGTTCTCTTTGCGATTTGAAGATGACTCTATCTCGAATCTTCCCACTCTTGATACCGTCACGCTTTGTCAATATCACGGTGAATCCAGATGAAGAATTTTCAATCGATGATTGAAGAATGGGCTGTCGTGTTCCATAAACATATCAACCAACTCCCTATTGGACAAGGGTGGTTGAACTCGCTAAATCTCTCCATTTCGAGCTCCTTGAACTTCTCGTCCCATAGACATGCTTTGTAGTTGCATGCGAGTGGGTGTCAATTCAGCATTGTACTCATATTGTCTGTAGAAAGCATCAGCCAAATCACTCCAAGTACGGATACGGTCGTTCTCTAGCTGATAGTACCATTCCAACTGGGTTCCGGATAAACTCTCTTGAAAATAGTACATCCACAACTTTCTGTCATCAGTGTGGGGATTGATCTTCTGGACATAGGACTTTAAATGCAGCTTTGGGCAGGACATGCCATCATACTTGGAAAAAGTTGGAACTTTGAACTTGGGAGGAATCACAACACCAGGGACGAGACTCAGATCATCAAAATTCAGCCCGGACATTTTCAGGTTTTCCACAGCATTCAGACGATCTTCAAGTTGCTTGTACTTGTCATCTTCCTCAGAGTACTGGCCGTTATCATAGTCTTTCTCAAGCTCAGGCTGACTGCCTTCGTCCTCACCCTTGTTACTTTGCTCGTCTTCCTTCTTGAAACTTCCTTCTGAGAGCTCAATTCGGCTGACCACCTTAGGACCACCTTTGTAGCGTCTGCCCATGTTGAGGAGACCAACAACCTTCTTCTTTCTGTTGATGAGCTTCTTCAGATCCTCTTGGCCTTGGACCAAACTGGTGAACATCTGCTGAAACTGAGCATTCTGAGCTTGGAGATCTTTGACAGACTGTTCAAGAGCCATTTCTGCTAAAATAAATAGCGAGCAAATGAGAAAACCAATCTCCAATGTACCTGTGATGCAATGTTATGCTATGCTATGCGATGTTTATGCGAATGCAATGCAATGTTTTCAAGGACCTTAGAGATTTAAATTTGTTAAACAAGCAATGAACAAACATTTGTTAGTACTCTTTTTATTATTCTTTTTTTCTTTCTAAGTACAAGAGATAGTTCAAAGCAATAAAAGAAAACATAAACATCCTAAAGCTCTAAGTCTCCCATGGGCGCTTCCTCTTGGTGCCGATGTAAGCGTTGATGTTTCGCTCCTCGTGGAGTAGCTTGGTCAACTCTAGCACTTTCTTCTCACTTGCATAGCACTGAGCTTCAAAGGTATCCTCTCTTTTCGAATCCGGATCGCTTCAAGTCTTCAAAATCGTAGGCATGTCGGGATGGAGAACAGCATAGGTACGTCACCTATAGCAACAGTTCCATAATTACGGTAAACAGCGTGAATGGCATCATGAGGTTTTGAGCTCGAGCTCTCACCCATTTGAGGTAAGGTTCCCAAGGAATGGAGTTCGGGTACCCCAAAGTCTTGGTATCAGTCTTCCTTACCATGCCCCAAGCATGTATGAACCTTCGTCGGTAATTCTGGAGATCGTGATTGTAATCGAACACAATATCTTGGAGAAGCATATCGTGGACCATCTCTTCGAGCAAAACCAAACCGACGAGAGCTAGAGAAGGGTTGTAAGTAATACCTCCCTTATACCAAGGAGTGGTACATTAGGAATTCTCCACAACGCTCAATGAGGGTGAAGTCCTTTTGAGAGAAAAGATTCCAACGGATATCGGAATGAGAAAGTGACATCATCCTTTGAGACCATCTCAACATTTGTTCATTCTTCAAAACTGATGGAGGAAGGTGCGAAATAAACCACCTTGAAAGTAACGGTATACAACACATGAGAGTTCCTTGTCGCTTAGTAGTACGAGTGTGGAGAGAATGTAGGATGTCTCCAAGTAAGGTAGGCACTGGATTGCGGGTAAGGAACAACTTGATGGCATTGATATCGATGAATTGATCTGAGTTAGGAAATAGAACCAAACCATAAATTAGCAAGGCCACAATGTTCTCAAATGCATGGAAACTCATAACTTTGAGGAATTCTCGGGCTTTCTTGATTAAGAACTTGGAAAGTAAACCCTTAACTCCGCTTCTAGTTTCCCAATTGGCTTCAATATCTGAGCGCTTAAGGTGTAAGGCGGATGCGATGTCTTCGTACTTAGGAACCTTTTCTAAACCGGTGAATGGCATTTGATCAAGAATAGGTATCCCAAGTAGCTTAGAGAACTCTTCTAAGGTAGGAACCAACTGATAATCGGGAAATGTGAAGCAATGGTGTTTCGGATCAAAGAACTGGAATAGGACATGCATCATATCTTCTTCAAAACCGGAGATAACCAAGTCAAGTAGATAACCATGTCTTTTGATGAACTGAGCATGGTCGGGAATTTCTGAAACCAATTCTTTGAGTTGAGAAGGGATACCCATGAAGTTGACTCGGATAGTCTTTCTAGAAGCCATAATACCCTACAAAACAGAGCAAAGATAAATCCCTAGGTCCTTGAAATAGTTAGAAATGATATGCAATGCGAATGATGTCATGATGTCATGTTTAGCACATACAAGCAATTCACACAATGAGCCTAGGGTTAAGGCTTGCATGAGGTATAGGTGATTACCCCACCAAAAGTTTGAGTTGGTTCATCCCCTATAATAGTAACCGGTTCTAGGAATCTCATATCAGATCTTTCTCGTAGGCGCTTATTTCAATACGACGCCAAGTGGTCGATCGAAATGTCCCAAAAGTCGATCTCAATGAGCGTAGTATCGAGTATCAACCAACCTCGGTCTACAGCCGCCATCTCACTACCTTCTAATGGCCAAGATGGGTCAATTAAGGTTCTAAAAGTTTAGTTAGCGCTTGATGACACCACGCAGAAACCAAATACTATCTTCAACTTGGGAATGAAGAGTATCGGGACAACCAAAGTGTCACGCTAACGTAGCCATCATGTTGACCGTTTAGTTATACGTCTAGCAGTCGCGATGATCTAATGCCACTTACCTAAAAGGAAACCCGGATCCGGGTGTAGGATCCCCCAACAATATAATACCCAAGCAACCCTTAAAGATAAAGCATACAATTCAAACAGAAAGCATTAAAAGTTATCTAGAAATCCCTAAGGCAATTCTCTCTTTTAAGGAATATCCCCAGCAGAGTCGCCAGTTCTGTAATACGGTGAACTGACTTTGTAGGATTTTTGTATCCAAATGTGCGGATAGCAAGAGTCGCCACCGACTTTTATTTTTATCCAATTAAGGGAAGGTAAAAATAACGAAAAAGACCTTCGTTAGATTCTGAGTTCGGGAGAATGGTTATGAAAAGGGAAGGTATTAGCACCCCTTTCCATCCGTAGTTATCTACGGGCTCTTAGTTGCTCTAGATCACTTTTAAAAAATTGATTTATGTGTGTTTGACAAAGATGTTTTAGAAAAGTCATTTCGCTTTGACTTTGTAATGACTCATGTAGGAGTGTATACAAAGTGTTCGGAAATGTTTTGTTTTTTGAAAATAATTTGAGCTTTGAAAAGAGTGTGTGTGAAAAGCATTTGATAGAGCGAGCAACTAGGAGACTTATTACCCATTTGGTTTGGTCGTTTCCATTCCTTTAGAATATCGCTAGCCATACCATTAGTTAGTAGGTAGCTCCATTCGTAGGATGTAAGCGGGACATTCGAAGGGACATCGGATGGTCATAGAAGGCAACTTGTAGGAAGTATCCTAGCATATTCGAAGGGACTATCATCATTTTTCGTAGGCGACAATCGAGGGTCAAGATCATGTATTCGGAGGCGACATCGTGGGTCTTATGATCTTTGTATCGAAGGGACTATGATGATTTGTTTGTAGGCAACGGTGCTAGGATACCTCTACGTTCGAGGGACATGACCATTTTTGAATTCGTAAGGCAACGAGAGCGAATTACCCTAAGGGGTGCATGTGTGAAGAAGTGTGTTGATTTCAGAATATGTTATCTTGAAGTTAGTGAGCTATATTCGTTATTAGTCTTGCCATACACGCCTAATTACTAGCAATTGATAAGGGTGCGGAAAGTAAAAATGCGGAATGTAAAAGCGAAAATGTAAATGTCCTACGCTATTACAAGGCTTTGGGGCAGATACATAATTTAAAATGCGGAAAATAAAGTCCTAAATTAAACTATTACAACCCATGAGCAATTACATTATTGGAAAAATAGAATGATAAAATGATAAAGAGAAAATCGTCTGAATCGGATCAACCTGTACAACAAAAAGAAGAAATCGGAAAATGCAATATGAATCGAACAAGAGAAAAAATGTTAGAAAAATGCAAGTTTTAATATGGGAAAATTACTACATGCGGGAAATAAGATAAATAAGCTAAAATAATTTTTTTGGGATTTTTTAGATGCATTTTGGTAATTAAAAACTAATTTACAATGATTTAAATGCTAAAATAAAAATAAATATAAATATGCATGCAAAAAGATATTTTTTAATTTATAAAATTAAATAAAGATTTTTATGATAATAATGCAAAAAGAATAAAATATTTTGGTAATTTTTTAATGCAGAATAAAAATTGTGAAAAGAAATTAAAATGAATGGAAAATATTAAAATATATTGAAAAACATGAAAATATGCAAAAGTTGAGAAAAGAAGCAAAACTGGTGCCCATAGGGATCGAACTCAGGACATGGGAGAGTATCCAGGAATAGTGAGCGCCTTAACCAACTGAGCCACGTTGCGTTTGTGTTTTGAAACGGAACGAATGGAAAATAACACGCGTCGCTTTCCCATTGCCACGATCTCGCGCCATCCAGTCATCTTCTTCGTTTTGAATTTTCAAAATTCTGCGTCGGCCATGGCTCGACGCTAAGTCCCTGGCAAATGTCAAAAATGCAGCATACATAATATAAATAAAATCCAAGGCCATGGTTCGATTCCTTGAAGCATTCCGAATTCAATGGTATAGGTCCTGTTGGCCAATTTTTCCTATTAACGAAAACCCTAATTCGTTCACAGAAAACCTAACAATGGCAATACGAGTTCTAAGCCATGGAAACTCAATCAAATAACCCAGATCGCTTGCAATCTTCCTACTAATCACAAAACAACAGCCAAATGTGTTAATAATGCATGAAAATTGAAAATCGATTTTGGAAAAAAGATGAACAAACCGAAATCGTATTTTCTGATTCTAGATGTTTTTTGGCAATGTAAGTATCTGGAATCACTCCTGGGGTATCAAGGAATGTGTTTGACACCTTAGAATTGATTGAAAACGGCTGGAATAAGGATTGCTATTTGCTTCAAGAACTCGATTTTTTCAGTTTGAGAATAGGGTTTCTGAGCCAATTTTTTCGTCCCTTTGCAATTGGTATGCATCAAATATATATCTTTGGATGGATTTGGGATTGATTTGGGAAAGAATTGATCAATATTCAATGGAAATCAATTTTGATTTTGTCCAAAATCAAATTTTCAAAATTTGATTAATTCTCAATCAATCTTGCCAAATTTGATTTAATTTCGAAAATTGCGGCATTGGTGAGTTACTTGAGTCCCAAGAAAAGCATAAAATCAATCTTTCAATTAATTTTGATTTTATAATTTATTTTAAAATTTAATTTGTATTTAAATGAATAAATTCAAAATTAAATAGAAAAATAAATCAAAAATTCATGGCATTGGGCTTGGATATTCCTAATTGTATGAGGAATAAGTTAGGATGAAGAAAAAGTAGGCCCATTTGCAAAAGATTTGATTTTTGAAGTATCTCTCTTTGCATTCTTTCAAAATTGCCCAACTTGTGAATGGTGCATCTTGCTCAATTTTCCACATTTTGAGTGTTCTTGGACTTTTGGAAAGCTCTACGAGTCCTCTAAACAATGTTTTTGGTCTCATCTCAATTGAGTTACCATGCTCAATATATCTTCAAAACAAAAGTTGACTTTTGTTGACTTTGAAAATGACTGTAATGTTTTGAGCTATACCTCTCAATTGAAGCATTTTTGGACATTCTTGTGAGACATGAAGTTGTAGAGAATTGAATTTCCTTCAAAACAAGAGGTGGTGGAAAAATTTCTGAGAAAGTATGAGAAAGTTATGATCAGTCAAAGTTTAGTTGACTTTTCACCTAGAAACCCTAATTTAGAAAGTTTGACTTTTGAGCAAATCTTGAGTTTTCTTGATGAATCATGATCAACCCTTGATCAAATGATGAATGTAACTTCAAAATGAGGATGTTGACCAAAATTATGAAGTTTGACTGTATGTTGACCACAGTTGACTTTTTGTCAAATACAACTGATTTTCAACCATCTGAGCAATTGTCTGAGGAAGCTTGACTTGTGAAGCTTGAAACTTGACATGGAGAATCTTTGAAGCATATGAGGAGGCATGAAGACCATTGGAGATGTTGGGAATCCATCTTGACTTGAGAGATACCAAACCCTAGTTTGGGTTGATTGTCTAGGAGAGAGTTTGTCTGATCAACTCTTGAGGAATCCTTGAGTAGGGGTGTATGAAATCTCTTGAATAGATGGAGGGCAAATTTTGGGGTATGACACCATGATGCACGCTTCGTCTTCAACCATATTGTTGGTGCAGTCGAAACATAGTCTGGCGGTGAAAGGTGTATGGTCGCATTTAGGAGATATAATCACAGCACCAATACCATTGCCAAGTGCGTTAGAAGCTCCATCTAATACCATGGTCCATTGGGATCCTGACTTAGGTCCTTCATCCCGTCTGGGCTCTTCGTAATCGGTGACTAACATGATATCCTCGTTTGGGAACTCGAAATGCATAGACTAGTAGTCATCTATGGCTTGATGATCCAAATGATCAGCTACCACACTTCCTTTGATTGCCTTCTGAGTAATATACTGGATGTCGTATTCGGTCAAGATCATTTTCCATCTTGTTATTCTTCCGGAGAGATCAGGTTTCTCGAATATGTATTTTATCAGATCCATATTAGAGATCAACAAGGTAGTGTGAGTCAACATATCATCTTAGTCGGACAGCCAAAAAGCGCATGTTTTCTCCAGCTGTGAGTATCTTGTTTCACAGTCGGTAAACTTTTTGATAAGGTAGTATATTGCATACTCTTTTCGACCAGACTCGTTATGTTTCCCTAAAACACACCCCATTGAATTCTCTAATACTATTAACTACATGATGAGAGGTCTTCCTTCAACTGGTGGCATCAGTATAAGAGGTTTTTGTAGGTACTCCTTGGTTTTGTCAAAAGCTATTTGAAAATCGTTATTCCATTCTACTACTTGATCTTTCTTTAACAACTTGAAGATTGGCTCACAAGTAGCCGTTAAATGCGCAATGAATCTGGCAATGTAATTCAGTCGTCCTAAGAAACCTCTGACTTCTTTCTCGGTACGGGGAGCTGGCATTTCTTGAATAGCTTTAACCTTAGCATGGTCAACTTCAATACCATTAACACTGACAACGAATCCCAGGAGTTTGTCGGATCTGACTCCAAATGTACATTTTCTCGGATTCAATCTCAATCTATATTTCTTTAGTCTATCAAATAGCTTACGCAAATGGTCGAGATGTTCTTCTTTGGTTTGTGATCGAGCTATCATGTCGTTGATGTAGACCTCTATCTCGTGATGAATCATATCATGGAATAAAGCCACCATAGCGCGTTGGTATGTAGCGCCAGCATTCTTCAACCCAAACGACATGACCTTGTAATAGAAAGTGCCCCACTGTGTAACGAAAGTAGTCTTTTCCATGTCTTCGGGTGCCATCTTGATCTGATTGTAATCGGATAAACCATCCATGAAAGAGAAGATCTTACGCTGAGCGGTATTATCAACCAGGACATCAATATGTGTAAGTGGGAAATCCTCTTTCAGGCTCGTTTTATTCAGGTCCCCGTAGTCTACACACATGGGCACTTTTCCATCTTTCTTAGGTACGGGCACCACGTTCGCAACCCACTGCCGATAAGAAGTAACGACTAAGAATCCAACATTGAACTGCTTCATAACTTCGGCTTTAATTTTCTCGAACATCTCAGGATGCATGCGACAAACTTTCTGCTTCACAGGGGGGAAACCTTCTTTTTTTGGTAGTCAGTGTACCACAATATCGATATCTAAACCTGTCATGTCTTCGTACGATCAAGCAAAGATCTTGATGTAATCTCGCAACATCTGGATCAATCTTTCTTTAACACTGTTCTCAAGACCCGCTCCTATCTTGGTTTCTCTTTTGTCTTCGTCGGTACCTAGATTCACAACCTCGACCAGTTTTCCGTGTGGCTGTATAGCCCTTTCCTCTTGTTGTAGCAGTGTGGCAAGCTCTCATGGCACTTCACAATCTTCCTCACCTCCGTCTTCGACTTGGTAGATCGGATTATCAAAGTCATATTTAGCAATAGCAGAGTCGTTATTAACGAGATCCAGAGTGAATGTGGATTTGCAGTTTATTACGAGGGTGTGTGTAAGAACACATAGCTTTTGAAAAGGTGATAAAGTAAAAAAGGAAAGACAGAGAGCAGAATATTTGAATGCAAAAGTCCAATGATTTATTAAATAAAAATATGCAAATGAAAAATAATAACCCTCACAAATGAGCCGTTGTGCCCCGGGTAAGGCACTAGGATTAGAGTTTTATTGTTCGAAACTATAAAGAACAAAAGTATAAAATAGAAAAAACAATTACTCCTGTCTTAAGGAGATTGGTAGGACATCCTTAGCCGTCCAATTGTTGAGTCCATCTCCAGGAGTTGGGAAGATCTAATTGTTGATGTGAAGTCACCATCGTCGTCTTCTATAGCACGAACTCCATTTTTATTGATGCGGAACAGATGTCCATCGGCACGTTCGCGGCGTATCATTTTTTGACCTTTGAAAGTGAAGCCTAAACCAGTATTGTCAAATTTGAACAGAAAATCGGGTAGCTGACCCCAAACAGTATAGCCTCCTTCTTCAACTACAGCTCTGACGTCTTTCAACGAGGCCATATTCGGTGGAACTCTAGTAACTTTAGTAGAATCGGCAGGCATGACTCGTCGAACTACCTCAAAAGCTTGATATGGAGTCTCGATAAATTCGCCTTCCTTTCGATGTATCGGAATGACTGCAAATGGCTTACCATATATTCTTCTTCTCTGCACACTGTAACAATCTTCCCCTTTATTGGGTACTTCAACTTCTGATGCAGGGTAGAGGTAACAGCGCCAGCCCCATGCATCTAAGGGCGTCCGAGTAGGCAAGAATAAGCTGGACAAATGTCCACCATAAATAAAGTAGATTCAAAAGTCTGGGAACCTACTTTGATCGGCATGTTCAGCTCTCCAAGTACTGTTCTCTTCGATCCATCAAAAGCTCTTACGATTATGTCACTGGGTTTCATAACCACTTCTTCAACATCGAGTTGGTCAAGAGCACTCTTCGGTAGGACATTCAAAGCAGAACCGGTAGGACACCCTATGGAAATGTGCAAGGCTTTGTTATGTTTCCTTCCGGCAGGAGTTAGATCAACATCAGAAAAGCCCAAACCATTGTTTACGGTTAGGCTAGCAATACAACTTTCAAATTGGTCAACAAAAGTGTCTTGCGGTATATGAGCATTCTTCAGAAACTACACCAAGGATTTAGCATGAGCCTCGGAGCACAACAACAGAGCTAGCATGGAAATCTTGGATGGGGTTTTTCCCAACTGCTCCACAACATTGTAGTCGCTCTTCTTAGTGATCTTCAGAATTTCCTCCATTTCTTGCTTGAAGGTATCTTCAGCAACTTCCTTTGGTACTTACGTCTGAGCAGGTTGAGTCACTTTATTTTTCCCTCAGGAGTTGGTTCAATAGAAGGAACGCGAACTGGTGTAGTAGTGTCTTTTGGAGGAGAGATATCTAGAGAAAACACTCTTCTGTTTCTGGTTACTTTGCTTGATCCGGTGATATTGTTGACATTAGGACTAGCAGCTTTAATTGTATTGTCTTCAATGGCCAATGGCTCTTGCTTGACGCCATAATAGTAGACTTTGGCTCCATAATTCCAAGGTATATCTTTGTCAGAGGAATATGGAATTGGTTTGGGCGAGGTAATAATCATACGTGCCACTCTAGGTGCAGGATCGACAGAGGTAATCCTTATTGTGTTCACATCCGCATATTCTTCGGGATAGTCATCATCTCCCCATCTGGATGCCTTAATGTCTTCAATTGCAATCTTGTAGCTTTTAGGGGCGGAATATTTCACCATAAAATCAAATTTCCCACATGGCTGCCCCAAGGCATCCCAGACTTCTGGTACGGCTTCGCTTATAACTTTGATCTTCAGGCTTTTGGAAACATCTTCGCACAAACTCTCTATAGACGGAGTTTTCATGAATAGAAATTCTCGGTTGTCTAAAAGTTGTTGAACACCTCTCTTATACCAAGCGCATCCATTGGGATCGGACGCGCAGTAACGACAGTTGTCAAGACATCCTGGAAATAAATCACCTTGTAGCAGATTCTTCTTAACAATCATCAAGGGAGTGGTTAATTCATTTACAGCAAAGACATATTAGTTGTTAGCAATGGCATTGGTACTCTTGCCATGGTCAGTCGTAGGTGTGTTGATCACATTCGGGGTTTCAACAAGAGGGTAGAATTCAATTTCCTAAGCTTCAATCATATCTTGGATCTTGTTCTTCAGGGCCCAACATTTGTTAGTGTCGTTCCTAGGGCTACTGTAGTGGTATGCACACCTTGCATTAGGGTTGTACTTCGGAGAAGATGTGTTGACATGCTGAGGAGGATCCCTCAAAGTAATTAGCTCTGCTTTCAACATGTGTAATAATGCTTGAGACAACGGCATGTTGATCTTCGTAAACTGTCTTCTTGGCGTGTTCTTCCTACGCGCGTTGTCTTGTTAAGGTTGCACTAGTATGGGATTGGAGATCAGGACTGCCCCCAAAGACTGATTGCGAACAGCTTTGTCACGTCTCTTCTGACCATACACAACATTGGCTTCTTTCTTCCCACCAAAAGATCTCTTCGCAACATTTGAATATGTTTCGACTTGAATCTTTCCGTTCTTGATTCCAACTTTAATATGTTCTCCTATCAATATCAACTCGGTGAATCCAGCGGATGAGTTTCCAATCAGATGATTGAAGAATGGGTCAGTCAGTGTTTCCATATCCATTTCACCAATTCCCTATTGGAGAAGGGTGGTTGGACTCTGCTTGCTAGATCTATCCATTTTTTGGCGTACTCTTTGAACTTCTCATCACGGCCCATAGACATATTCTGGAGTTGCATGTGGGTTGTTGTCAATTCAGCATTGTACTGGTATTGTTTGTAGAAAGCATATGCCAAATCATTCCAATTATGGATGTGAGTATTCTCTAGATGATAATACCTTTTTAACTGTGCTCCGGATAGACTCTCTTGAAAGAAATGCATCCATAACTTCCTGTCAGCAATGTGTGGTTGAATCTTCTAAACATAGGACTTCATATGAAGTTTCAGACAAGAAATGCCATCGTACTTAGAAAAAGTAGGAACTTTGAACTTGCGGGGAATGACCAACCCAAGAACCAGGCTTAATCATCAAAATTCAACCCTGACATCTTCAGATTTTCCACAGTATTCAGATGGTCTTCAAGTTGCTTATATTTCTCATCGTCGGGAGGATACTGCTCGCTCATATAGTCTTCTTCCTCGTCTTCTTGAAACCCATGATGACTTCCTTCATCGGCCTTGACGCTTCCTTCAGTTTCACCACTCTTTTCTGAGAACTCAAGTTGTCTGACTACCTTGACCGGACCTCTGTACCTTTTCCCCATGTTCAGAATGCCAATGGTCTTCTTCTTCTTTTTCTTGACAATGAGCTCTTTCAGATCTTTCTGACCTTGGTCCAAGTTGGTGAACATCTCTTGGAAATAAGCATTTTGGGCCTGGATATCTTTTACAGTCTGTTCGAGAGCCATTTCTTCTTAAATAAACAGCGAGAGAATAAGAAAACCGATCTTCAGAGTACCTGCTAAGAAATTATATGATATGCTATGATATGCAATGTTATGCAATGCAATGTTTTCAAAGACCTTAGGAATTTAAATTTGATAAAAAAAAGCATGAACAGACTTTTTTATTAGTCTGATTAGTAATACAATAGAAAGTTCAAGCACTAAAAAAATTCCTAATGCTTAGACCTCCCATGGACGCTTCCTCTTTGTGTTGACATAGGCGTTAATGCTTTGTTCTTCATGAAGTAGTTTCATCAGCTCTAATACTTTTTTCTCGCTTGTATAGCAATGGACTTTGAATGTATCCCTTTATTCTTTGAGTTGAATCCAGAATCTCTTCAATTCTTCAAAATCAGTAGGCATGTCTGGATGGAGAATGGTATAGGGTTCGTCGTCCTTAACAACAGGTTACATACTGGTAAGATAGCAACATACATCATCATGAGATTTTGAGCGCGAGCCCTCACCCATTTGAGGTAAGGTTCCTAAGGAATGGAATTTTTATACCCCAAGGTTTTGGTATCAATTATCTTCACCATGCCCCAAGCATGCACAATTCTTCAACGGTAACCTGGAAGATCGTTGTCGTAGTCAAACATAATGCCTTGGATGAGTATATCATGAGGACCATCTCTTCGAGCATAACCAAACTAACGTAGCGCTAGATAAGGATTGTAAGTGATACCTCCCCTTATGCCAAGGAGTGGTACATTAGGGAATTCTCCACAACGCTCAATGAAAATGAAGTCATTTTGATAGTAGAGACACCAACGGGTATCTGAATGAGAGAGTGACATCAACCTTTGAGACCACTTCAGACCTTGATTATTCTTCATCACTGATCGAGGAAGGTGTGAAATAAACCACCTGGATAATAACGATATGCAATACATGAGAGTTCCTTTTCTTTTCATAGTACAAGTGTGGAGAGAATGTAGAATATCTCCAAGTAAGGTAGGCACAGGATTGTGAGTGAGAAATATTTTGATGGCGTTCACGTATATGAATTAGTCCAGATTAGGAAATAGCACCAAACCATAAATTAGCAAATCCAAAATGTCTTCGAAAGTGTGGAAACTCATAGCCTTTAAGAATTCTCGAGCCTTCTTTATCAAAAATTTAGCAAGCAAACCCTTAACTCCACTTCTCGTTTCCCAATTAGCTTCAATATCTGACCGTTTTAGATGTAAAGCTACTACAATGTCTTTAAACTTTGGAGCTTTTTCTGAACCGGTGAAAAGCATCTGATCAAGGATGGGTATCCCAAGTAGCTTAGAGAACTCTTCCATTGTAGGTATTGACTGATAATCTGGGAAAGTAAAGAGTGATGTTTCAGATCAAAGAACTGGAATACAATACTCATCATGTCTTCTTCAAAACTGGAGGTAACGAAGTTGAATAGATAACCATGTCTTTTGATGAACTTAGTGTGATCAGGAACTTGTGAGACTAATTCCTTGAGCTGAGAAGGTATACCCACAAAATTGATTTGGATAGTCTTCCTGGAGGCCATAACCCTACAAAACAAAGCAAAGATAAATCCCTAGGTCCATGAAATAGTTAGAAATGTTATAATGATATGATGTTATGATGTCATGTTTAAATAGCAAGTACAAACAATTCACACAATAGCCCTAGGTTTAAGGCTTTGCATGAGGTATAGGTCTCTACCCTACCAGAGTTTAAGTTGGTTCAACTTGTCCTATAATAGTAACTGGCTTCTAGGAATCTCAAATCATGGATCTTTCTCGCAGGCTTTATTTCAGTACGACTACCAAATGGTCGACCGAAACATCTCAAAATTCGAATCTCAATGAGCATAGCATCGAGTATCAACCAACCTCAGTCTGCACCAAAGCCGGCTATCTCACTACCTTGTAATGGCCAAGATGGGTCAATTAGGGTTCTAAAGTTTAGTTAGTGCTTGATGACACCACACAGATGTCAAATATTTCCTCAATTGAACATGAGGAATATCAAGACATCCAAAGTGTCGCATTAATTGTAGCCATCATTTTAACCGTTTCGGTCTACGTCGGATAAACGCGGTGATCTATTGCTACTTACCTAAGGAAACCTGGATCTGGGTGTAGGATCCTCCACAAATATAATACCCAAGAAACTCTTAAAATTAAAGCATACAAAGCAAACAAAAAGCGATAAAAAGTTATCTATAGCCCTAAGGTAACATTGTAAGGATACCTTAGCAATTCGAAGGGAAGATCATCACTTATTTATAGGCAACAACCGAGGGACTATATTATATATTTGTAGGCAACATCGAGGGTCTTCAAGGGACTATGATCTTTGCGATGATTTTGAATCGAGGGACGTTTGCTAATGGTATTCCTACGTTCGAGGGACATGACCATTGTATTTGTATGGAAACAAGAGAGATTACCCTAGAGGGTGCAAGTGTGAAAAGTGATTCAATTCAGATATTTTATCTTGAGTGTTAGGGTGATCTAAGATTGACTGATTAGTCTTGTCATACAATCCTATTAGCCATACATCTAAGCAATGTATATTCAATTTATAAGAGTGCAGAAAGTAAAGGCAGAAAATAAACCTACGCTATTACAATGCTTTGGGGCAATTACATAATGGAGGTGGAGAAAGTAAATGCAGAAAGTAAATATCCTAATTATCTATTACATCTCATGAGCAGATACATAATGATAAAAGGAACGCGCGCAAAAAATTATACATCCTGGAAGCAGTTACAATAATATGCGCAGAACAGGTAATCAGAATAAAGAAAATAAAGTCGGGAGAAGTTTTTGAAAAGAGTTAGTAAAAAGTTTGAGGTTAGTAAAAACGTTTTAAGTTAACCTCATTACTATGTGAAAATCGAGTGAATCGGAAACCCTAATTCTAATTGATTTTAATTAATAAAAGAAAATTTAATTTAAATTAACTAATTAACCTATATTAAACTAATTAAAAAAAGGAATTTTTTGTGACAAAATTAAAATAATTTTAATTTCTAATTCTAAAAGAAAAATCATTTTTTTTGGTGATTTTTTATTGTGTTAGAAAATATTTTTAAAAGAACTTAAATAAAAGAGAGAATTAAAAAGAAATTAAAATAAGAGGCGCTGGGGATCGAACCCCTGACCCTGGGGTGAAAGGCTCCACGTGGTTGCCATTTGAGCTGAGTGTGTCTGGTGTTAGTAAACTAAAACAATAACAATATATAATAAAAATAATTTTAAAATATATATTTAAAAAAAACAGAACGCGCGCGAAGGGTGGGGGCTTCGTACCCGATTTGAATTTCCCAAAGCCTATATCGACGATCAATTCGTGGCTAAAGGCTTTACCCACGGCGTTGTCTGTCACTATAACACCTGCATATTTTCAAAATCAAGAATAAGCAATATAAATTAGTGCTGAAGCCATGGATCGATTGGAAAAATCCTTCTGATCACAATAGTACCACTCGTTAGGTCCAATTTTGCCTGGATCGAGAAACCCTAATTTGGAGCTTCAAAACCCTAGTAATGGTGGAATATGAATCCTACACTTAAAATTCGATCCAGCTATACAGAAAGCTTGCAAACATCA